>JAAALK010000288.1:74659652-74733589 GCA_019279435.1 Zizania palustris | reverse complement strand
TTTTTTCTCAGTAGTAGATTTTTTGGTAGAATAGTTATTCTACACCATGATGTATGATAGCATTTATATATATATATATTGTACATTCATTCACAAATACCCTCAGAATCATGCACCTAGCTAGACGAAGACGGTGCTCGAATAACCGTGGGTTTTGCAATGGCATGGCCGTACAAACAATCATGTTATTATGGATCATGTTGTGTTAAATTAAGCTGGGGCGATTTGCAATGAGTGGGTTAGGTCCAGCAGCATGCTGCATCCTAACCTCGATTGCCAAGCATATATATGCAAATTAACATGGCAAAGTGTTCCTACTTATTATATTTCACAATATTTGTCCATACTCTTCATATATATATAAAGAGTTTGTTTAATTTGGCATATCTCAAATTAGCCTGGGAAAGTATTCCTACTTATTCCATTTCACAATATTTATCCATACTCTTCATATTTACAGAGTTTGTTTAATTTGGCACAGCTCAAATTAGCCTGGCAATGCAAAGTATTCCTACTTATTCCATTTCACAATATTTGTCCATACTCTCCATATATAGAGAGAGTTTGCTTGACACAACTTTAATTTAGTTTTAAGAATTATGGTAAATTTAAATTTTATTTGTAGTCTAAAAATAATTTTGGATCTAAAATTGTGTCAAACGATACCGTAGTTATTGTGTGCACAAATATGCAAGCACAAAATTGAAGCAAAAGTTAACAAGGTAGTGTTTGGTTCTCTATATGAGAAGGAACGGAACGGAATGGTACCTGAATATTGGGCGATACTGCTGTTTGGTTCGAGGGACGGGGTGGAATCAAGTAGAATCGAACTATTTCCAGAAACAAAATATTTCAGATACTAAACCATATGGTACTGATTTTTTTGTGAACGAGATGGTTCTGAACCATCATGTTCCATTCCTCTTCGTACGCCAAACCAAACACAAAGTAAGAGAATATGGATGTTGTCCATGACAAAATATAATGCAGCTACTTAATCTTTAATTAGATATAAAAAGTAAAAAATACATTAGCTAGGTATTAATCTCCTCGAGCGACAAATATTTTGAACACATTATGTAGATAATTAACGTGAAAGTATCACCTCGAACTTTGACATTAAGGAATTTTTGGTGTGTTTTGTTTTTTCTACAGGAGTTTGATTTACTATGACAATTCCTGGGCATAGTAAATAAAATACTCTATAATTTATCAGGAAAACATCTTATAACTGGAGTTGTGTGTCGATTAATTGTATTCAGCTAAATCATATTGTTTTTACTTTGGCCAAAAATAAAAGTTTAAACAGTTCTATTTCACCGTATGAACTCCAGATATAATATAAATTTCGGAAGATTAGTCTGATGCGTTGAGTAAGTGAACGGCCCAACCAAACCAAGTGGGCTGTTCATCACTAATGGCCCGGGCAACCTGACCCCAGATTCTATGCCTCGCCTGGCCCTAGCGACTAATCATTTTGTCACAAAAGCTTCATCCGGATTTGATCATCTGCATCGTGTTTATGTCTGCAATCATGTCGATCGATCCCCGGTCTACACTATTGCCTTTTTCTTTTTCCTCCCACAGCGTGACGACGTTGTTTGTTTTATACATTGTATCAGATATCTAAGCAGGGATTGGAATAATTAGGGAGCACTTGTTCGTACGTACTAGATAAGATACGTGCAAAAGATGGGACGCATGGACCCTGACTGCCTTGATCCTCGGCAACCATCCAGCAAACATCAGAAAGTGCTGACAAAAGTTGCTCGGTGCAAGGACATGTAACATTTCCCCACTGTTATTACTATATTGCCACTGGTGTTATTCCTTTTATTTATAATGATCTATTGTTTCCAGTTTCATTATTTTGCTGAGAGTTACTGGCGATCCACCTTGCAACAGTTATATATCAAATCACTGCATACATAAGTGAACCTATCTGGTCAGATAGCTACATATAGTACAGTTCTCACCCAATTTGTTAGCAGAAAATCATGAATTCTATACATTTCCATGTAGGAGTTCAACCAGGCAAAAAAATAGTTGGGACTGTGGAATATTTAGTCTCATCCAATCTGCTCGTGAACTAAATAGCATGGGATCTTATCCAGTCTCATTCAAGCAACCAAACAGACCGATGATTACATGAACAAATCATAGTTTTTTATATATTTGGAGCTGTTTATATCAAGATCTACACCCTGTGTATATAAAGAGAGATTTTATATAGGTTTAGATCATCGATCCTGTAATATATATTCATATATATGTGTCTGTATATATGTGTCTGTATGTATTGGATGCTTGAGGTTACGTTGTTCGCACTACTACAAACTGTCACTGTAGTGGCGTTGGGCAAAACCACTGTAGTGGCGGGCCATTAGATGCCCGCCACTAGAGTTGCTGGTGCTGACGGCAGCACCAGCGCCCGCCACTATTGCTGGTAAAGTAGTGGCGGTCGGTGATGACGTCAGCCCGGACCGCCACTAATGTAACAATAGCAGTGGCGGGCGCTGGTGCTGCCCGCCGCTGCTAAGATGGCCGCCACTAAAGTAATGATGACATCACTTGCGACCGCCACTACTATTCTAGCTATAAATGTGCAGCGTCTTCCTCCCCGAGCTCTACTGGAGTTCGCATTTAATTTTGTCCGTACAATGGCGACAAAAATCTAGATAAAGAGGGGGGAGGCTTTGTTTTCGTTTCTTTTGAAGGATTTCATTCTAGGAGGTAAATCCATGCCGAATCTCACATTTATTTTGTATTTAATCATGTATACAATGAGTTATTAGCGTTTTTCTAATTTAGGGTTTGTGAATAGAAATTTTCAAATAATCTTCCATTTACGGTGTTACCTTCTCCTAAATGAACAAATATGACCCTCCTCACAATTATTCATCACTTGTATATTGATTTACGTCATTTTAATCTCTTTTTAATTTGATTTATGATTATAGATCTAGAGTTATGTTGTTTGGAGAGAGAGAGAAACCAATATAGTTAATTTATTTAATAATTTTTTCTGCTTAATAAGTAGTTTTAATTAAAGCATTGAGGATTTTTAATTAATGTTGTTATGAGCGATAATAAATCAATATATTTTCAATTTGTAAATTACTAAAATTAACAATAATGATTTTATTAATATTTTTTCAAATAATATATGTTTTAGATGGAGCACAGGTCCTGGATGTACTCGTCCAACGACGGAGATGTGGTGGCATATTTTAACAGAGTAACTGAATTTACTGAAGCTGCCGCACAATATGCTTCCCGTCAGAGTGAAGAGGCAATATATTGTCCTTGTAAAGTTTGTAAAAACGAAGCGATGTATCCGTGTTCTGATCGTGAAACCATACGATTTCACTTGTTGAAAAATGGTTTCGTGAAGAACTATTATATATGGACGAAACACGGTGAGATAGGCCAAAATCCTCCTGAAGATTCTGATGTGCCGCAAGATGCTCATCAACATAGAAGAGGTTGTGATCATACATCCGACATAACACATGATGATGTTGATCAACATGATGATGATGACGCCTTTGATGTGGAGGAACTGATGCGAAATGTTGCGCCTGAGGTGTTGTTGCAGAGAACTACAACCAAAGGATACGATAACTTTGAAGCACTTGACAAAGCATCAAAAAACCTTCTTTACGAGGAACGCCACGGATGCGATAAGCAGTATACTGTGTTGTACACAATTCTTGAGCTTATGAAACTGAAGGCCAGCAATGGATGGTCTGACACCAGTTTTTCAGATCTTTTACAACTCCTAAAAAAGGTTTTGCCAAAACCCAATGGTATACCATCTGATACGTACCAAGCAAAGAAGATGATTTGTCCGTTGACTTTGGGCGTTCAGAAGATTCATGCATGCCCGAACCACTGTATCCTATATCGAAAAGAGTATGGATTGTTAGAGAGATGTCCGCAGTGCAACGCGAGTCGATACAAACGTCCAAATGACTGTGCGGAGGACTACAATGACCACCAGAAGAAGAATAATAAGAGGTTGCAGAAGAGGAATAAAAATGTTATTGAAGACCATCCTGGAAAAAAGATGGAGAGGAAAGTTCCGGCCTTAGTAATGTGGTACCTACCGGTGATTGATCGCTTGAAACGTATGTTCTCTAATCCTAGAGATGCTGAACTATTAATCTGGCATTTCGCTGGGCGAAAGAAGGACGGAAAACTTCGGCACCCTGCGGATGCTAGGCAGTGGAAATCATTTGACTTCGCCCATCCAGATTTCTCGGACGATCCTAGAAATATCAGGATGGGACTTAGCACGGATGGAATGAATCCCTTCGGTGAGATGAGGAACCCACATAGTATGTGGCCAGTCTTTCTATGCTTGTTCAACATTCCATCATGGTTGTGCCATAAAAGAAAATACCTTATGCTCACTACTCTAATTTCTGGTCCAAAACAACCTGGCAATGACATTGATATCTTTCTAGAACCTTTGATGGAGGATATGAAACGTCTATGGGAACATGGTGTCTGTGTGTGGGATGAGCACAAGAAAGAGCACTTCAATCTAAGAGCCATAATCTTTTGCACCATAGCTGACAACCCAGGACGCATGTCCCTAACAGGACAGGTTAAAGGAAAGACAGCATGTGTAGTGTGTGTGGACCAGACAGAATCTATGCATCTTCCATCATTCGTTAAGACGATATATATGCGACACCGCAGATTTTTACCAAAAAACCACAAATATCGAAGAAATAGGAACCATTTCGACGGTACAATCGAGCTTGGACAGCCTCCACGAAATCGAGATGGCAAATTTCTATTCGAAATGGTAAAGAATATCAAAGTTGTTTTCGGAAAGAAGAGGAAGAAATCTGAAAAAATTTCAAAGGACGCTCCATTTAAAAAGCAGTCGATCTTCTTTAGATATTTGCCCTATTGGAAGGAGTTGGAGATTGGTCATGCTATCGATACAATGCACGTTGAGAAGAATGTCTTCGAAAGCACTATCGGTATTTTGTTAGACATACCGGGCAAATCAAAAGATGGACTCAAAGTACGAAGGGACCTTCAAACTCTCGGAATTAGACCCGAGCTTCACCCACAGGAAAGGGCCAATGGAAAATTTTTCCTTCCGGCTGCTAGCTATAACCTCACAATTGACGAGAAAAGATCAATCTGCAGGTGTCTACATGGAATTAGAGTTCCAACAGGATTCTCAACGAATATAAAGAATATTGTCTCCGTAGCAGATTTGAGGATGAGCGGCTACAACACTCATGATTGTCATGTTATGCTTGGGCTATTCCTCGCCATCGCAGTAAGAGGAGTCAAACATTCATTTCTGAAGATGGTGATAACACGCATGTGTCACTTCTTCAATGTCATATCAAAGAAGGTGATCGACACTGATGAGTTAAATGAATTACGTAAACAAATGAGGGAGACTATGTGTCAGCTTGAGATGTGCTTTCCTCCTTCATATTTTGATATTATGGAGCACTATATGATACATATAGCAGACCAAATCTTTGTTCTCGGTCCAACGTACCTGCACAATATGTATCCGTACGAGCGTCTAATGGTTATCTTCAAGGGTTACGTACGAAATCGTGCTTATCCAGAGGGTTCCATGATAGAGGGCTACACGACTGAGGAAGTCATTGAGTGCTATGCAGATTACATAAGAGATGGAAGACCAATAGGAGTTCCCGTGTCGCGGCACCATGGAAGACTCACCGGTAAAGGAACTAAAGGCAGGAAAATCATACGAGACAATAGTTATCAAAGAATAAGAGAATCACATTACAGTGTAATGCATCAGTTGGCGATTATGAGACCATATGTTGAACAACACCTACAAGAGCTTCGTGAAAAGAATGAAGATCACGATGAACAATGGATTATGAAAGAACACAAAATCTATTTCACATCATGGCTGAGGGATCTAAACCTTTCGATCGGAGAAACCGACGAAGAGATGATGATAAATAAATTGTCTTACGGTCCATTGAGCATGGTTAAAACATGGCAAGCGTATGACATCAATGGTTTCACATTCTATACCAAAGCAAAGGATCAAAGGAGTCAGCGCCAAAATAGTGGTGTCAGAGGAGAAGCAGAAGATAGCACTGGACAAAAGAATGCTTACTATGGATACATCGAAGAAATATGGGAACTTAACTACGGGAACTCTATAGAAATCCCTGTATTTAAGTGTCAGTGGGTGAGACATCCAGAAGGTGTGGAGGTGGATGATTACGGGTTTACGATAGTTGACCTTAATAAGGTGGCTTATAAAGATGACCCTTGGATACTCGCTCAATCCGTGGCACAAGTATTTTACATACTTGATCCTAAAGATGAGAAAAAATACATCGTTGCTCCAGGAAAACAAAGAATTGTTGGAGTTGATGGAGTCGAAGACGAAGAAGAATACAATCAGTTTGATGAGGTGCCGTTTTTCGTTGACATATCAAGGATCAATGTGGTTGAAGCAAAACTGTCATTTGGCAGTGTGATTCCTTATCTACGCACCAATGGCGATGGAAAATTAGTTCAAGGCTAGATCATTTATGTTTAGTTGTAAAATCAATTATGTCATTTATTATTAAAACATTTTCAAGATCAAATGAGGATTGAGTGTTGTGAATTATTTCATGTCTTGTAGTTCAAATTGAACTTTTTTGACTTTGATCATAAAAACACACTTAATGAAATAAAAACAGTAAACTAAGGGAGAAAAAGTAAAGTGAGGCAGAATAATACCAATTTTTTAAATTTGATAAGTTATGATGTATTTTTATTGTTAAAAAAATCAAGTTCAAACTAGAATTTAATTATGAATAAAAAAGTAATGAAAATTAGAATAGAAGTGAGGCAGAATAATACCAATTTTTTAAATTTGATAAGTTATGATGTATTTTTATTGTTAAAAAAATCAAGTTCAAACTAGAATTTAATTATGAATAAAAAAGTAATGAAAATTAGAATAGAAATGTAAAAAAAAATGTTTGGATGCTAGCAGCAAGGTTCGAACCTCAAACCGCCTGCAGGCAGCAAGGTTCGAACCTCGAACCGCATGGCACCAAAGCAACCCCCGCACCACTGCGCTACTAAGTCTTTCTCGACTTGAGTGGCAACGTATGCTAGATAACCCCACCAACGGCGGATTAGTAGTGGCGGGCATGATGACATCACCAGCCGCCACCGTTATCCTTTTAGTAGTGGCGGGCATGATGACGTCAGCATGCCCGCCACTACTAAGACACCTATATATACTTTCCACTCCCGCCGTCCGAAAACCTAGTTTCATTTTCTAAACCCTAAACTCCCGTGTCGCCCCCCTCCTCCCGTCGCCGCCGTCGACGTCCCGGAGCACGTCGCCGCTGCCCTCCGCCCGTCGCCGCCTTCCTCGGAGCCCGTCGGCGCCGCCCGTCGTCGCCGCCATCCAGTCGATCAGTAAATAATTATTAACCTACTTCTTTATTTGGTCTTATTTTATTCGAGCTTAGGGTTAAAATGATGGAGGATTGTTATATTAATTTATGCGTGGTAATATAATTTAGTATAATATTACTAGTAGAATGCACTATAACAATAATGTTTTTTAATCTACTGTAAAAAATTTCTGAGAAAAAAATTTCCACTATAACAATAATTTTTTTTAATGTACTATAAAAAATTTCTGAGAAAACAAATTTCCACTATAACAATAATGTTTTTTAATGTACTATAATATTACTAGCTTAGGGTTTTTTAATGTTATATCAATGTGACAAAAAAAATGCAGATGGCTCCTCCTAAGATTGAACCAACAAACAGTCGATCCTCAGACTCTACATCAAGTGGCGTGTGTGAGGTTTGCAAATGCGGTAAACATAAGGTACATGATGGTATAGTTTGCAGTTGTTTGGCGAAGAAAGTGATTCTCATAATGGACTCCGACTCGGAGGACGACTCGCGATCGCCGCAACCATATAGGGTAAGTGTTGTGCTACGGAAGAATGATGAGACAACCGGTGGTAGAGGGAAACATGCCGAGGCTAGCGGTGGAAAAGGGAAGCATGTAGAGCAATGCGGCAGCAAGAGGATGAAGGAGGCAAGATCCTCTTTTTATGCAAATTTTATATTTTTATCATCCAATTCATTCATTGATAATAAGTTGTTCTCACTATCACCGCCGCGTGTATTTTTTTGTTCAGGAACATGGAGAGCAGTTCAGACTGCCTGATGATGCCGATTTGGTTGAGGATTGGCAAGTTGAGGCTTTTAATCTGTTTAACCAGAAATAGGTTGGGTTTGTGCCGATTTGGGTTTGACCAGTAGTGCGTTTCGATGTGTAAGCTGGTTTCCCCAGCCTGGACTTTGTGTTTGTTTACTTGCTTTCAAATAAACATGATATGTCAAGCGAGCCCCCGCACCACCGCGCTACAAAGTCTCGATCATATAGTAACAACATGTAATAAAAACACACTTAACCCAAATAAAAACAGTAAACTAATTAAGGGAGAAAAATATCAGTTTTTGCAATTAGATAAGTTATGATGTATTTTTATTGTTAAAAAATCAAGTTCAAACTAGAATTTAAACATGAACAAAAAAGTCATGAAAATGTAAAAAAAATGTTTGGATGCTAATAAAAACACACTTAATGAAAATAAAAACAGTAAACTAATTAAGGGAGAAAAATATCAGTTTTTGCAATTAGATAAGTTATGATGTATTTTTATTGTTAAAAAATCAAGTTCAAACTAGAATTTAAACATGAACAAAAAAGTCATGAAAATGTAAAAAAAATGTTTGGATGCTAATAAAAACACACTTAATGAAAATAAAAACAGTAAACTAATTAAGGGAGAAAAATATCAGTTTTTGCAATTAGATAAGTTATGATGTATTTTTATTGTTAAAAAATCAAGTTCAAACTAGAATTTAAACATGAACAAAAAAGTCATGAAAATGTAAAAAAAAATGTTTGGATGCTAGCAGCAAGGTTCGAACCTCAAACCACCTGCAGGCAGCAAGGTTCGAACCTCGAACCGCATGGCACCAAAGCAACCCCCGCACCACTGCGCTACTAAGTCTTTCTCGACTTGAGTGGCAACGTATGCTAGATAACCCCACCAGCGTCGGATTAGTAGTGGCGGGCAGGATGACGTCACCAGCCGCCACCGTTATCCTTTTAGTAGTGGCGGGCATCCTGACGTCAGCATATGCCCGCCACTACTATACTTTTTTCCACCCGCCCAGACTAAACCCTAGTAGTGGCGGTCGGTGACGTCAGCGGCCCGCCACTACTATGTCTTTGCCCGCCACTACTACGATAAATATCAGTGGCGGGCAAGATGACATCAGCGTGTGCCCGCCACTGCTAATCCACCTATATAAAAGTTTCGCTCCCGCGTCTAAAACCCTAAGCCCTAATCTTCTCCTGCCAGTTATACTACCGCTCCTAGTGCCCGCGCCGCCACCATTGGAGCCCGTCGTTGTCGTCCCCGAAGCCCGTCGCCGCCATCTCGGAGCCGTTGGTGTCCCCGGACCCCTCACCGCCACCTCGGAGCCATCGCTGCCGTCCCCGTCCTCGACGCACGCCGCCATCCCCGTCCCGGAGCCCGCGCCGCCACCCTCGGAACCCGTTGCCGTCGTCGCCCCGAACTCCGCCGGAGCCCACGTCGCTGTCGCCAGAGCCCGCGCCGCCGTCCCCGTCCCCGTCCCCGTCCCTCTGCAATCAGTCTGGTTAGATTCTCATTTAATTTTATATAGTCTCTTGAGTATATATCTGAGATGATAGTGGCAGTGGCAGTGCACGCATGGCCTGTGTTCTGCTGGCCCGAGCCGCAGTGAAAGAAAACCCTAGCTGTGATTCTGTGAAAGAAAACCCTAGCTCAGTGATTCTAATGTTTTCTTTGTGAGAAAATGTTTTCTATGTGATTATGCTTGATCTGGTTGCCATGCTTGTTATTTGTTGTGCTATATAGGTAGCTAGAACATTTGTGTTGTTAAAGATAAATGGAATAGTTGTTGCTGCTTTGCTAATTATGGATATATAGATTATGGAATAGTTATATTACTGAAATTATTACCAATATTGTGATGAACATCATATATTAGTAATAATGTTAGCACAAAATCTGTGAAGTGAGTATGGCGTCGCCTCGCCGCACGCCATACTCGCCTAAAAGGTGTGAAGGTGGTCCGGCGCCTCGCCTCGCCGCACCGCCGTAACAACTATGATAGTTGGTTTGATTAACTCTGGTTTTTGATTGATGAGTATTCAGAAAAGTCTTGTTGATTGAATTTGTTCAAGTTTGAGAGTAGGTACAGTTTTAATTGGTGATTAATATATGATCCTCTGAATTCGTCTCTATGTGCTTGAATTAGAACATAAGGATGCAGTCAAGTGAACATGTGTTGATAACAGTCAATCTGAAGTGATTTATAGTATGATGATTTGAAATCTCTTCAAGTGGTTAGATCAAACGTATTTGAATCAGTTCAATCGTTTTGTTTCTGATTTTGTTAGACACCCTGTTCTCTGGTTCAATCATTCTAGTAGGATAGATTTTCAGTGCCTCAGTGTTTTCCTTGATGAAAAGTAATGCCATGAGAAATATTGCATACCACATTACCACTTTTTTAGAACAACTTTTAGAGGCCTATGATGCAAATAGTAATTGAGTTATCTCATGTATGTCATCAAGCCGTGGGACACATCCATTCCGGTCAACAACTTCTTTCTCGTGTTGCTGACAGGGAATGGATGTGCTCACGGTTCCATGGCAGCCATGAACATTTTGAAAAGCTACACAAAATATGCTGAGGCCTAAACAACATTGTGACCAGTTTACTACCGCTATTATTTCTAAGGCTACTATATACTAATCCTCAAGTTCATGCATCTGGCTGAAGGCCAACATTAGATTCTGCAATTCTTTTTAGGGGCCTATGATGCAAATTGTAATTGAGTTATCTCATGTATGTCATCAAGCCGTGAGACACATCCATTCCGGTCAACAACTTCTTCTTTCTCGTGTTGCTGACAGGGAATGGATGTGCTCACGGTTCCATGGCAGCCATGAACATATTTGAAAAACAACACAAAATATGCTGAGGCCTCAACAACACAAGAGAGAGAGAACAACACAATCTCCTAACTTGAGGATTAATATAGTAGCTTCAGAAGTAATAGCTCACTACTGTAGCCAAGAAGAGTGTTCATACATTTTCCACCTTTGACACTGTGATCAGTTTACTACTGCTATTACTTCTGAGGCTACAGTAGTAAACTGATCACAGTGTCAAAGGTGGGAAATGTATGAAAACTTTTCTTGGCTACAGTAGTCAGCTATTACTTCCGAAGCCACTATATTAATTCTCAAGCTAGGAGATTGTGTTGTTCTCTCTCTTTAGTTTTGTTGATACCTCAGCATATTTTGTGTTGTTTTTCCCTCTATTGTTCCATGGCAACAAAATATGTTGAGGCCTCAACAACATTGTGTTCAGTTTACTACTGCTATTATTTCTAAGGCTACTATATACTAATCCTCAAGTTCATGCATCCGGTTGAAGACCAATATTAGATTCTGCAATTCCTTTTAGAGGCCTATGATGCAAATTGTTATTGAGTTATCTCATGTATGTCATCAAGCCGTGTGACACGTCCATTCCTATCAACAACTTCTTTCTCGTGTTGCTGACAGGGAATGGGCGTGCTCACGGTTCCATGGCAGCCATGAACATTTTGAAAAGCTACACAAAATATGCTGAGGCCTAAACAACACTGTGACTAGTTTACTACCGCTATTATTTCTAAGGCTACTATATACTAATCCTCAAGTTCATGCATCTGGCTGAAGGCCAACATTAGATTCTGCAATTCCTTTTAGGAGGCCTATGATGCAAATTGTTATTGAGTTATCTCATGTATGTCATCAAGCCATGAGACACATCCATTCCTGTCAACAATTTCTTCTTTCTCGTGTTGCTGACAGGGAATGGATGTGTTCATGGTTCCATGGCAGCCATGAACATTTTGAAAAGCTACACAAAATATGCTGAGGCCTCAACAACATTGTGTTCAGTTTACTACTGCTATTATTTCTAAGGCTACTATATACTAATCCTCAAGTTCATGCATCCGGTTGAAGACCAATATTAGATTCTGCAATTCCTTTTAGAGGCCTATGATGCAAATTGTTATTGAGTTATCTCATGTATGTCATCAAACCATGTGACACGTCCATTCCTATCAACAACTTCTTTCTCGTGTTGCTGACAGGGAATGGGCGTGAACATGGTTCCATGGCAGCCATGAACATTTTGAAAAGCTACACAAAATATGCTGAGGCCTAAACAACACTGTGACTAGTTTACTACCGCTATTATTTCTAAGGCTACTATATACTAATCCTCAAGTTCATGCATCTGGCTGAAGGCCAACATTAGATTCTGCAATTCCTTTTAGGGGCCTATGATGCAAATTGTTATTGAGTTATCTCATGTATGTCATCAAACCATGCGACACGTCCATTCCTATCAACAACTTCTTTCTCGTGTTGCTGACAGGGAATGGGCGTGAACATGGTTCCATGGCAGACATGAACATTTTGAAAAACAACACAAAATATGCTGAGGCCTCAACAACACTAGAGAGAGAAAACAACACAACATCCTAACTTTAGGATTAATATGACATCAGACCTTTTTTGCATAACCAAAATTCTGATACATTAGCCTCTTCATATGAATAGTTTATCTATGGCGGAAGAAGGACGTTCCATCGAGGAGCTCATCTACGAGTCTCCCGCAAAAACAAATAAAGAGGGTTCATCTGAAGGATCCTCCGATAGCGAATCTTCGTACCACTCTCCGGAGAATGAACATCCAATGGAGCCTAGGAAGAAGAGAACGAGAGAAGACGCCGATGAGGATTACATTCCTGAAGCTCAAGCGGAGGTAATTATTACGTTAGTAACAAGTCAGAGCAGCTTCTAACCGAGGATTACATTCCTGAAGCTCACATTGTCTATCATCGTAGGATCGTCCAAAGCGAGGAAGCAAGCGTCGATTATTCCAAGTCGAGAAAAGAACAACTATTGTCCCAGCTATTGAGTCAGCTGAGCGAACAGATGTTGAGCCCGCTGCCACAACATCGTTTGCAAATGCGAAGAGGAGAGGGAAACGGGAGAAGAACAAGCTACATACAGCTATCTATGAGGTTGAAGAAGTGCATGTTGATGGGGCTCCAAAGAAGCCAAAAGAAATCACAGCGAAGTGGCGTAACGACTGTGGATGTCTCGCCAGGGAGCGATGTAAGATAGTTTGGAAAAATTGGAAGACTGTCCCTGAAGCTACAAAGAACGAATTGTGGCAGCATATAAAAGCGCATTATAAATTCCCGGAAGACCGCTTAGAAGACGCTAAAGCTGCCACATTGAAGACTATCGGGAAGGCTCTCCGTACATTTAGGACTAAACTGAACACACAATACCTTCAGAAAGATGAGTCGCCACTCAACGACTACGGCTTTATAACGCCAAATGAATGGAATGAATTCAAAATGCAGCATTGCTCCGAAGAAGCCAAACAAGAGAGCATAATGTTCAAAGAACTTAATAAGAAGAATAAGTTCCCCCATAAACTTGGGCCAGGTGGATATAAGGCTAAGGAGGATGAGTGGAGTAAAAAGGAGGAGGAGGACCGTGCGGCTGGGTTACCTGAACAGTTTTCAGGTGCTGATCAGCGCACTAAGAGATGGCTCCTAGGTCGAGCTAAAAAAACACCCGAGGGCCAATATATGCTCTCCGACTCACGGACTAGTGAAGTATTCCAGAAAGCACAGGAAATCGCTGAGTTGGAGAAGACTGGAAAGTTTAAGCCCGAGGGATGTAATGACCAGCTTACATCTGCTCTCGGAAACGAGGAACATCGAGGGCGCACCCGAGGTGTCTCTTCTATAGCACCCTGGAAAAATACTTTCAAGAAACAGGAGGGTGCCACATACAAGAAGCGTCAAGCACGCACAGACGACGCCGCAGAGCGCCGTGCAGAGTGGGAGCGACACTTTTTTGAATTTATTAACGAGAATCCAAACATAATGCAGGCTGCAGCTGGACAAATAATTGTGCCAGAGGTACGACTCGACGTACCAAGCAGTGTTGGCTCAGTACAAGACAAATTTCCTGTAAATTATATTAAAGAGGACACACTCTGCAGCCTGCATGTACCGATAGGGCGCAAAGGGCATTCCCAAGAGGCTGCACGAGGCATTGCTATGCCTGGGGATTTATTTCACAATCGGCCTATTCCTGCTGACTATACCAAGGTTCAGGTCAATGAGATCACCAACGACAGATTTATTAATGACCCCTTGGATCTTCCAATGCCTGATGAGGGGATTGAGACAATCGGAGATGCTCTAAATAACTTTGTCCTATGGGCGAGCCGAGATATCAAATTACTGCAGACAAGTTCTCAGAGTAAATCACCTATTGTCTCATCACAATCCCCCACATATCTTTCATCTCAGGATGTGCAAAATATAGGATCATTATCACCTGTTGATGAGCGTGAAATAGAGGAAAAGGCAGAGGAAGAGCCAGTGCCCAATAAAGTGGCAGAAGTAATAGAATCGAAAGTGACTTCTGATCCTCAAGTGACAAAGCTAGTGCCAGTGCTTGAGCCCACTGATGAGCCCAACACAAATGTGCCAGAGCCAGATCAAATGCCAGTGCTAGTTCCGACTGAGCCTCAAGTGCCAGTTCCGGCTGATCCTCAAGTGCCAGTGCTAGTTGCTGCCGAGCCTAAAAAACAAGATGCATGCCCAAAGCCAGCAATCCACAAGATAACTGTTCAAGCTGGGCAGTGTTCTGCGCTGAAATCTGAAATGCATAAATTTTTTAATACTTTGGGGCAAACACGTTCTATGCCCGAAGCGGCTCCCATAAAGGCTCCAGTACAAAAGCATGCGGGCTCACTTTCCGTTTATAAGAGGACCTACGGAGACGAGGATTACATCGAATACGAACCAGGCAAACCATTATTACCCCAAGGAGTACTTAATTGTATGCCTTGGACGATGAAAACATTTCATGACTGGTACCTCGAAGCGTCTTCGTTAGGTGTAACACAAATAGAACTGACGGTTCCACAAGAAATATTCAACTGCCCAGAGTTTAAGCTTGCACTATTTTTCGACGACTTCCATCGGATGTTTCGTCTGAAGCGAACCGACATCACAAGCATGATGCTCTGGTGCATGTAAGTACTTTATACTTTGTCAATACAAAGAAAAAATAAATAATGTCTTATATTGACTATTGTTTTATAACATATGCAGTTGTAATTCACGCGGTGACGAGTCTAAATTGTATGGGTACCTAAACCCGTCATTAATAAGCCAAAGTGCGCTGAACCCGACACTAAACCAGAATGATAGCAAGTACTAGACTGCGGGTAAGAAAAAATTTCAAAGAAAGATGTTCAATAAAGACGAAGACAAACTTAAGAAGAACAAAAGGAGTTGTGCCGCGTTGTATATTGCGCGGTGCATGTATCAATGGAAGGACAGAGAAATTATATGTGGGGCATATAACTTTAAGTAAGTATACCCACTATATCCACTTAAACACGTTTTATCGATTATGAAACTAACATAATCATATATTACTTCTTTCGATAGTGATCATTGGATTGCACTTCTGATATACCCAAAAAGCTCAAGGGTTTATGTGCTCGACTCGCTCGACAAACCCAAAAAAGAATATCAAGATATATTAAATGTTATTCAGAGTGCACATAGATACTACGTGGAAAAGTTAGGTGGCCCACATGATCCACAGAGGCCGAAAGAAATGCTTATCAGAACCAACTTTCCGGTAATATTATATTTTTAAATTTGTTAATTCAATTGATAAAGCCAAACTATATATCGTTCTAACTTTGTCTATTTTGAAGTGTCACAAACAATCTCTTGGTTCCGTGCATTGTGGCTACTATACTTGTGATTTCTTGAGCAATAACTTAGGAAAGTTTGGGCGGACAGTATCTGAGGATACTAAAGAAGTAAGTTGATTTCTTGTGTGTTAATCTAATATAACTTGCAGCGTATGTACTTATATTTTACGTATGCAGGCGTCAGGTCCATCAACCGTTGCCGAGAAGAGCCAACTCTCTGAATCACAAATGTACGAAATCGTATCAAGGATGTGCCGCTTCACGATGCATGAGATTCTTCATGAGCTTGGAGTATTTTTCGATCCTGAGAGTGAAGTGGCCAAGCATCCAACTCTATATGATTGGGTCGGAAGAATGAAAAGGCGAACCAATTAAGATATGAGTTAGCCTTCCAAGAAAACATAAACCGCATGAGCATGTATTTATGAAACAATGAATTGTGTTGATGGATGTTTATTGTGAAACATAAACCGGAAGAATGTAAACATTGTGAATTTTTGAAAATTGATGAGATTGATGGTTGTTGTGTTGATGTGTTGTTGTTGTGGATGTGTATGTGGATATGTGGATGTTTTGCTGCTGTGTATGTGGATATGTGGATGTTTTGCTGCTGTGTATGTGGATGGCTGTGTGAAGCATATAATTTCTGTGTTTTGGTTTGTGGGATCACAGCATTCTGTGTTATGGCTTATACACAGCAGTGGCGGGCAGATGAGGTAGCTTGCCCGTTACTGCTGTTGACATAGTGGTGGCGGGCGTGCTGACATCATCTGCCCGCCACTGCTGTTGACATAGTGGTGGCGGGCGCGCTGACATCATCTGCCCGCCACTGCTGTTGACATAGTGGTGGCGGGCGCGCTGACATCATCTGCCCGCCACTGCTGTTGACACAGCGGTGGCGGGCGCTCTGACCGCCACTGCTAACCAGCGATAGCAGTGGCGTTAGAGCAGTGGCGGACTGGATGCCCGCCACTATAGGTCGATTTTGCCCGCCGCTACAGTGTCGCTTTGTAGTAGTGTCGAGTCTGCCCCTCGTGGCATCAACGTCTTGGTATTTATATCACTAAGTTTCTTTATCCTACTATTTTTCCTATTAGATTATTAGTTATCTTGCCATAATAATAGTTCATTATTACCTAATTGAATTCTCTCTTCTAGTAGTATTTCTTTCATATACTTTATGCCTATACATTAATACACCTAATCGAATTCAAATGTATCATGGAACGTTGAACCGCTTTGAATTATTTTGTGACGCAATCAGAAGAATAGCTGATTGTTTCATGCTAAATTGTTATTTCGAGAAAGAATGCTTGCTGCTAAATTCCCCCATTAAATTCTCCAACATTGGAGAATTTGCACAGCATCATATCCCTGCTGCGCATCATTCAGGTCACCACTACTAGCTAGCTTCCATTTCCTTAACACATCAGAGAGAGCTTTATGACATGAGTGATTAGCCTTTGTGAGTGTTCTACTAGGCGTTAGGGTTTATTTGGTTCAGATTTTTGAACCAGTTTTGGTCACTCAACTTTTTCAAAATATCTCTTGTAGTCTAAATAGTTCAGATTTTTATAGTTTCTCGGTTCAACTTTGAATGAATATTACCTACCATGCTATTAAAACATATCAGCTCATGTAAAATTTGAAAAAGTAAAATTTTAATAAAATATATCATTTTAGTGTAATTTAAAAACATATAATTTTAATATAAACATTACAAAATTTCATGATTAGAATGATTTACATGTAAAATTACATATTAATAATGTAACTAAATATCATGAACTACCAAAATATGAATCCACAACTATTCTAATCAAACAGCTTCTCAGCTTTTTTACAGCTCACATCAGTTTTTCTACAACTCACATAAGCTTTTTCAGAATCTATGGCTCAACCAAATACTCTTAATGACACATGCTCTATTTCATATCGTAAAGTAAACTTCATTAATTAACTTTAACCATTTTTTAAACAAAATACATTAATACCTATAATATGAAATAAATACACTATTAAACCATATTTTATTATATATTTAACCAAACTAATCTAATATTGACAGCTGTTAACATATTTTCATATAAAATTAATTAAAGTTAAAGAAGTTGGAGTATTTAAAAGCTGGTGCGCAGTTTGGCGAAAAGCCAGAGTGCAGTACGCAATCAGGGAAACAATATTAAGACCGTACGTACTTGCCTGTTGCACTTGGGATATATGCCAAATTAAAAAAGCAAACTCAACTCTGCCATTAAGGTGGTCCATGAGTGCCAAATCACCTTCTAGTAGGCAGTTAATTAACTGAGGCCCTACTCGTATAGGCAAGATTAAAATAATTAGCTGCAAGGGTGTTCCATATATGCATGTTGTTGAGATTATATCATACTTATATCATAGGGTTAGTGCCTAGATTGTGTACATGTGTTGCTAGTTATTTCTCTAATTGCAATCTTTATATAGTTATATATAGCTGCATGGCCTATAACCCTAGCTAAAGGTCAAAGCCATATAAATGATGGTGTGGTGTCACTCACTTGAGATAACTAGATTGCCACTAGGACATCCTTCTAAAAGTAGTAAATTAAACAAAGGAGCTAGTTTGTATGCCATTAGTTCGGGGTGGCGTTTTAGTTTTTTAACGCTTTTCCAAATATAATTCATTTTTATAACTTTTAGGTATTTTATATTTTTATAGTTGTTTCTATCAAATAAATACTATTCTCTCACAAATAAATAATTCAATTTTTCAAATAAAAATAAATGAGGAGTAATAAAATTACTTTAGTTGATTTCTCAATTTAGGTATAAATCCAAAACGATATATATAAGAAATTATTGAAAGTATATAAAAGCCTATGGCAATGCCATTTTACTACCTTCTACCCTCCGAGGAAATAAACGAGAATAGTTGAAAGCTTGGTGCACACATATATATCCAATTGGAGTGAGCTCCACTTACGGATTAATTAATTATATGGAAACGAAAGAGGGACTTTTGGATTAGAACAAAATGGTTTTGTTAAAGTTTCTCTGCCGAAGCAAGAACTGCCGACGACCTACACTTGTCATTTCTGATCAGTTGATGACGATGCACATCGATTTCTTTCTGTAGAAAAATGTATGTGCTATTGAACGTCACTGAGAACGACGTTTTTACCTCTTTAGTACCAAAGCTTTTTGTTGTAGCCTTGTATTACGGTAATTATTTAATGATTCAAACAAATGAATTCAAATATACTAATATTTATGGTAATTATTTAATTTTAAAACTAATAAATTCAAATATAAAAAGTTTACAAATGATTTTAAAACAATTTTTCGATAATTTACATATATATATTTTGAAATGTTGCACCTATCCGCCAGTGTTACGGGCTAGAGTTTCAGATTTGAACAGCCCGCGTGAGGTGGCCTTTAGGCCCATTTATACGGCCCAAAATCTCTATCACGGGACCCAACCTGACTCCCCCCCTGGCCCTAAGTCCACGTGTGCGGCCCGCCGTCCGCTAGGTCGCACACGCCCCGCGCCCCCGCGCCCCCGCGCCGCCCCGAACCCTCGTTTCGCCTGCGGCCTAACCTCTACCGCGCGTGCCGCCGCCGCTCTCCCGGAGCGCCTCTTGTTTCGCCGGTTTCGCCCCGCCGGATTCGAGGTGAGACGCCTTTTCGTCAGTTTTTTTGTATCCTGCGACTCGTTTCTCGCCGGGTGCTAAGCTTTGGTTTGGGGATTTGGTGGGGGTGCAGGAGGAGAGAGGATGGTGAAAGGAAGGCCGAAGCCCACGCCAGTCAACGCGCCGGCGGAGGTCGTCTTCGACCCGTCGGCGCCCGGCGCCCGGAGGCGCCGCCGCGCCGGGGCGCCATCGTCGAGTGGTGGCGAGTGGCACAACTTCATGGTCGGCCATTGTGTCTCTTACTGCTTTTGTTATTTCTGTTTGAAATATCCTAAAATTGATAGTCACTAATTCCTAACTTTTTCGCCATTAGGAATCGAGTCTTTCAGATATGTATCGGCAGCCAGCTCCGGAGAAATCTGTTGACACGTCCGATGATGATGAGCCTGACATTGATATTCAGAAGTTGTTGAAAGATGTTGAGCTTTTCGGTAATTAACTAATTATCTCATATTGCTTGCTTGCTTGGCAAACAATACTGTCTTCAATGTATTGTATACTAGTATTTACCTGTCTTTCTACTGATCCCAACGAATCAAATTAGTGGCAAGCCTGCATGCATGTGAGATGTTTGGAGAATTTTCCATACCTCATATGTTTAAAGAACATTTCTGTTTTGGACCTGTTTGATGATCCTATGGTAGGTTGCCGTTTGATTCAAGATGATTTTGTAGTAAAGAAAAATCTGGAATAATTGCTAGTTGTTGTAATGTAATAATGTTGTATTGTATTGTTGTCTTATATGCCTATGCAAGAAGATTGTCCATGTTAGCGCTTGCTGTCAAACTACTTAGGATATTCCAGGGTTTTCTTGTGGGCGTAAATTCTGCATTTTTTAAACTTGATTCTTTTCAGTGAATGTAGTATTTTGTTTGTCCCTTGTTTTTCTTTTGAAGATTCGAAATTTGTTCCTGTAATGTGCTTGAACTCCATTTGTTTGTGGATAGGCTTCAAAAAGGCCCTTATTCCTAACAGCAATAGATGGTTTTGCTTATTGAAGCAGTTTAATTAGTTTTGATTCTGTGGTCTGGTTTCAACATTTTTGTACTTTTCTATTTCAAGATTTGTATTCTGTCACTCCTTTGAGGCATAAATTTGGATCACAAAACTTACTGAATTACTTACATTAACTTGATACTAATTATTTTAGGTGCCTCTACATGGAAGGAGCGGAAACAAGTAGAGAACCGTAAAGTAGTTCAATTGGGTGGAAAGGTAATCTTTTATTTACACCTTTATAACATGTAACATTTCAATATCTTGAGTTTTTGATGTCTGCAATAGGCCATTAAAAAGCACCGTACACCCTTAAGTGTATCAAAGCCAACCATGAAGAACCAGAAGAAAAGAGATGAAAAGAAAGCTGAAGAGGTTTGTTCATCTTCAGCTCGTTTTCACCTTTTTTGCTAGGCTGAGACAGTGAGACGTGATTACTGCCCAATACGATTGTTTACCTTCGATGTCTAGAATATAAACAATTATTAACATGATAATTCAATACAGGAAAGACTACTTGGAATATTTAGGAAACGGGATTCCAAGAACAGTAAAGATCAAAAGACTAGACCTGAGGACCGAGTCCTCAGAGCAACCCAAGGACACTTCAAGAATGGTATACTTGACGTCAAGCATATTTTGGCATCACAAAAATCATCGGGCAAGGATGCACCGGAGCAGAAGATGAGAATGGGCAAGAAAAAGGGCAAGGGAAAGCAGAAGGGAGGCAGAAGAAATAGACGTTAGATAAAACACCGTGTTATCGTTTTTTTTTGCATTCAGTTTAAATATCCTCCAAGATAAACTTTTGCAAAGGCATATTTTGTTTCGGCCTATCTTGCTTACCTCGTTCGTTTTACATTTGACATCTGCGAAATGCAAACAGCCATTCTGAGCTCAAATATATTTGGCTTCTGAGTCCCTGTTATTTTGTTGGATGTGATTATGCGATCCTGCGCTACCAGAAATCTCGACGAGCTAGCCAATGATATTAATCATGCTGTGAATTTAGATTACATGCAAGTTCTGGCGGTGATCTTTTTGTTTTTGTTGGATAAATATGATTATTCAAATTTTTGTTTAGTTATAGGGATGGATTGGATGTACTCCAGCGTAGTGGCCACCGATTGTCGGCAAGGGAGCAAGCATAGATGTATAGACGTGGTCAGCGTTTATAAATCGTCCGATTAATCATTTGGGTTTGACTAGGTGCTCTGATATTGGTAGAACTATTAAAAATCTGGTCATCCAACTAGTCACAACTAGTTGGCCGATTAGTGGCATTCTGACGATTGGGAGAGAGGGGCCACTAGCGGCGTGCGACAAGAGAGGGAGGGGCCACCGGCGGTGCACAATAGGGAAGGTAGGGGGTAGCTGCCAGCGTCGCCAATGTGACTGCCTGACTGGAGGAGGGGACCGATGACGACACACGGGCTACGGTGAGAGGAGTGGGCTAGCGGTGGCGTGCCTTAGAGTGGGAGGGGTCATCAACTGTGTCAGGAAGCATGAGGAGGAGAAGGCGACACGCAAGGAAAGATGTGCGACGGTTGGCGGCTTTGTGAGGGAGAGATGTGCGGCAGTTAGTGGCTTGTGAGGGAAGGGGGATGTGAGAAGTGAAGCCTAGGGTTTAGTTAATGGGCTTGTGCTTTTTGATTTTATTTTTTGAACTAATATGTATATGTCCTAAAATATATGAGATGATTAGATGAACGACTAAAACTGACTGAGATCGACTAATTACGATTAGTTTTTTTGATTGGTCCCATGACGACTAGGTTTGACTAGGCGAGATTGAGACGTGGCCACAAATGTTAGATGTGTGTTTGTAAGCACAGCCTTGTCACTGGATGGATGAGTTCATCTAGCATCTTATGAGAATATTTTCTTGTCTATGATCCAAACAACTCTTGTTCAGCTAAAAAACTTGATGAAATGACCTCGTTCAACTTCATCCAACCAACTAAATGCCAGTGGCAGAGCTACTATAGGGCCATTGGGTTCGGCCGACACCAATAAAAAAATTTGAGCAAGTATTACTCTGTATTGCTTACGTGCCTGAACCTAATGGAAAATTCAGGCTGAACCCATTAACTTCGTAGAGTGCGTGGGCTGAGAACCCGCTGAAGCTCAGTTAACACTTTAGCAGGCCACAAAGCAATGAAATAGAATCATTAATTAATTGCATCGTTGCCGGTTGGTTGGGCCTCCGCTTCTGCCTTCCTAACTGCTGCAGCGGCGCCCAGGCTTCCTGCCTTCCGCACAATTCATCGATCGATCTCAAAATTCCAGAACCCAAGTGCGTTAAACATCCAGCCAACCCCCCTTGTTCATTGATTTTTTTTCACAATCCCAAACTCATTCTAGGATCAGCAGTGATTTTTTTTTCATGTGAACTTGATTGATCTAGATCATGGAGCGTTATTTTCAGAAAATGAATCAATCATTAGATGATACAGTAGATACTTCAAACGCCACCGCCACCCCTTAGGTACATGCTCCATCAATCAAATGTTGTTAGTGTTCCAAAGCCTTCTACTCAAAGAGAAATTGATTTAGATAAATTGCCTTATGATCCGGATGATCGGAAGAGAATTTTGGAGTACATTAGAAATCCTAAGAAGCAGGATGAGATTAGGAGAAGATATTTAACAAGGGGACCTTATAGGCCACCGCCTAATTTTGATTATCCGTATAGGGAAATTGGAAGTGAAAAACGAAGATTTAATCCAGAATGGTTTAAGGAATATGGAGGCTGGCTTGAGTATAGTGACAAGGTGCATAAGGCTTTTTGTTTGTGCTGCTATCTTTTTAGAGATTGCAACGAGGGACAAGCTGGAAATGATGCATTTGTAATTAAAGGCTGGAATGATTGGAACAAGAAATTAAGACTAGATACCCATGTGGGCAAGGATAATGATAGCAGCTTTCATAATGTCACAGTAAAAAGATGTGATGCTTTGATGAATCAAGATCAGTCAATTCAAGTTGCTCTTACAAAAAAGAAAA
This sequence comes from Zizania palustris, assembly GCA_019279435.1. Lineage (NCBI taxonomy): Eukaryota > Viridiplantae > Streptophyta > Magnoliopsida > Poales > Poaceae > Zizania > Zizania palustris. The sequence goes on along the minus strand of JAAALK010000288.1, from coordinate 74,709,974 downwards.
ATCTTAACACTTCAATTAATTCAGTTAGATTCTTGCTGCATCAAGGCTTAGCTTTTCAAGGTCATGATGAATCAAAAGAGTCAAAAACAAGGCAAACTTTCGAGAGTTGGTGAACACTTTAGCGGATCAAAATGATGCTATACATGAATCTATTAGGAAGGCTCCAGAAAATTGTCAGTGGATCTGTGGAGATATTCAAAAGGAAATTACTAGTTATTTTGCAAAGGTAATAATGTAATATCATCATAAAATTATGTTATATCTTACAAGTTATATATGATATCTAATGAGCTCACTATTCTTTTGAACAGATAACTTTAAATTCTATTATTGAAGAAATAGGAGGTGATGTGTTCAGTTTGAGCAATATGTCTGAAGGATGCTCTTCAAAAATTATTCACTGACATTGGGTTAAGCATAAAACAAGTCAGAGGTCAATGTTATGATGGTGCAAGCAACATGCGTGGTGAGTTCAATGGCTTGAAAGTTAAGATTTTGCAAGAGAATAGGTCAACACATTATGTGCATTATTTTGCTCACCAACTCCAAATGGTTATTGTGGCAGTAGCAAAGAAGAATGGAGATATTGCAGATTTTTTCTACATGATCTCAGTTTTATTTAATGTGGTTGGAGGTTCTTGCAAAAGAAAAGACATGATTAGAGAGAAACACCGAGAGGATATACAAAAGGCCATTGGGAGTGGACGAATTAGCACTGGCACGGGGTTAAATCAATACCAAACTCTTCAAAGAGCTGGTGATACACGTTGGGGTTCACACTACAAAACCCTCTCAAGTATAGTGAAATTATTCTCATCTATTGTTTCAGTTCTGAAATATGTTGAGAAAGAAGGAAAAGGTGATAATAAATCTCAGGCACGTGGTCTTGTAGCATTTTTTGAGACATTTGATTTTGTGTTTTATTTGCACATGATGCTCCATATATTAGGAAGTGCAAATACTTTGTCACAATCTTTACAAAAGAAGGATCAAGATATTCTGAATGCCATGTCCTGTGTGCAGTCAACAAGACATGAGCTGCAAAACCTAAGAGAGAATGGATGGAATTCACTCTTGGAGAAGGCATATTTATTCTGTGAAGAACATCACATTCAGAGGGAAGAGGAATATGTTAATAGACATACACCACGGAAGAAAACCAATAAGACAAATCTGCATCATTACCAAATAGAGGTTCTTAATTCTATTATTGATTGGCAACTTCAAGAGTTTGATGACCATTTCAATGAGGCAAATTCTGCATTGCTCAGCTACATGTCTGCTTTCAACCCAAAAGACTCGTTTGCTGTCTTTAACAAGGAGAGCTTAGTGAAGCTAGCGGAGTTTTATCCAGATGATTTTGATTCAGATAAATTGGATGATCTTGGTTTTGAACTTGTTACTTACATTGACAATGTGAGAGCTAATACAAGGTTCAACAATTTGGATGGGATTGCTGATCTTGCTAAAGTAATGGTGCAAACCAATAAGCATATTACTTTCCTTCTGGTCTATCAACTTCTAAAGCTAGTACTAATATTGCCGGTTGCCACGACATCCGTTGAAAGATGCTTTCAGCTATGAATGTTGTCAAGAAAAAGTTACGTAATAAAATGGGTGATCAGTTCATGAGTGATTGCCTCATATGCTATGTGGAGAAAAATATGTTTTATGTCATTAGTAACGATGAGGTGATTGATCTTTTTAAGAAGATGAAATTTCAAGCCGGAAAACTTTGAAATGTAAGTCTTCACACTTTTTTAATGTAATACCTATACATAGACGACATGATTATATTGATTGAGACTTGATTCTAGTGTGCCATAGTCTTGTTCCGAACCCATTGACAAGATTTTCTAGCTCCGCCACCGCTAAACGCTAACTTACTTTGTTACATGCTGTATGACCAACAAAATGAATCTGGCAAAAAAAAATGTTATGACGCTGAACTTGCCCCTGCTGGTTTGCAGCCATCGAAAATATCCTTACCCTGCAGTCTAGAGCACGGAGTGCCAGTTTTACTTATTTCATATTTCAAACAAAAATCACTAGAAAGAGCGCAAACAGCATAGAGCGCAAACAGCATGGATCAATCAATTCTTTTAACTTGAAATGTTAACATCAAGGACATTCTACCCCTTTATTAGAACAGAAACACTCTGGCCGAACCTTCCTGATTAAGGTAAGTAAGCATGTAGATAAACTGGTTTTCAGTAAAGTGAATCCCGTTCGTGTTGTGGTAAGGAAGAAAAAGCCTCAGCTGCAGTTTGGTTCCAGGCCTGATGAGCTTGTAACTTGTAAGGTTATAACTCTGCATGTTTCCTGTGGATGATGTGCTTCACAACTTCGTATGAAGAGACGACGATGCCTACTGAAGGCCCTGCCCGTGCCATACGAGGACCTACACCTCTGAATATCCCGTTGATGCCTTCCTTACTGCAATAAGTGTTACTGCATTATTTGAATTGTGCAGAAAACTGATACTTGCTAAAGACTGCGTTTTTGTTGACAAGTGAAGAAGCTAAAGAAACAGGATCATTGAACAACGCAAAATTGAGCAATGTCTGCAATGGCTAGCGAGATAAAATGTTCATTGCTACATGACTACAACTGGAGTTTCCAAGTGAAAAAAAATCATGGAGCATAGAATGCCTCAACCACAATATTTCTATGTTCCAGTAGCATCACACTAGGAGCATAGAATATACCATGGCAACAGACATTAACAAAAAGGAAAAGATGAGTGGTGCTCCAAGTCGACGTTCTATTTAAAAAAAAAACATTACCATCTGCTATAGAAAGTGTATTTCTGTGCTAGCATAGACTAGTGAACCTTATTTTTATTTGTGCTTCTTACAAATTTCCTTTCCCTTCTAACACTGGTGAGTATGTATTTTATACTTCACAGAGAACTATGGGTAGATGCAAGCTCTTCACTTACATCCATGACAGCAGATGTTCATATGCCCTATGCCATGGGCTATTGCTATTCAAAACAAACAAGCATGCATCTAGCAATGGAAATTACTCAGTAAAAAATATAATATCAATACCTCCAGACTTCATGCAGTATGCGCCGTGTGTTCATATTTAATACTCTAGCTGGATCCTTCTGAAAGGAGAATGCACAATCTAGTAAATACGGAATATTTAGCAACAAAACAAAATACCGAGTTATTATTAGTAGCCCATTCCAAGCTCTTTGGACAAGGACATGATTGAGTAAGCATAGAGAAAAAGTCTAAAAAACAAAAAATTGGTTTGGGAGAGTTAACAAACTAGATACAAGTCACCCAGCCTCAAGCTTGCCTCTATTTGTCTGCGTGTCTTGGCAACATCAAGAGGACAGGTAGCACCAGCAGAGATAACTCCAGCAATGAATCCTGCAGAGAAGTTTGCCCCCAAGATAACTGCGGCATTGCTTTCCTCACCAACTATTCCTATCAACTGTCTTCTAGCCTGTGAAGCAAGCATTAGAGATGGAATAAATGACAACTGTAGGTTTGGCTGAATCCAAATTGCTAAACCCAAATTTAGTGTACAAAACTTCGGTGGAGTAGCTCACTGGTTCAAGAACTGTCCAGCATATAGCTGAGAAGGGGACATCCCGTGCAAGTTGTGCTCCCAAACCAGTCCAAAGAAGGTGGTATGACCGAACTGTTTGCACAGTAAAAAATATAGCTGCAACATTCATAAGAACTACAAAGCTGCAGCTCAAGCCTCAAAGTGTCATTTGTGTAAGTTTATGTGAATAATTAAGAAGATATGGTTTAGTAATTTTGCTGATGCCCTTAAATGATATGATGCTACAAATTTGTTCTTCCGTACAGTACAGTGGGATAGTACATACAATTTTCAGGGTGATTAGCTCTGTCTCAATGAAAGCACACCAAGCAGAGTCTTCCACAATCCAGGGGGTTTCCCTCCAACATTTGACTCTTTAAAGGCCTATTTTATATGAAAAAATTAACGGGAAAGATAAAGGCGTAAAAATAATGTGCAACCAGAATAAGTTTCAGTTATCATAAAAGATGTCGAGTTGTTCAGGTATAAGCAATGAACAGAGTCACTTAAGGCTTTATTTGTGCAAGAGCTTGAAGTGTTATTTATAACTTAAAGGAACAGGTCTAAATATCTCCCTAAACTTTATCAGATAATCCGTCTAGCACCCTGAACTTCAAAACTGGATATCTAACACCCTAAACTTTGCAATACCATTAAAAAAAACCATAGAGTGGATTTTGCAATACCTTAAACAAGCAGTTTTAGCTAGCTAATACGAAACATTAGTACTTAATACGCCCTCTTTCTCGATTTATACTCAATTGTGATGATAGTAGCATTGTGCCCGTACATAGTTTTTGGTGAGAGAAAGAAATGTGGGTAAAAAGGAGAATGAAGGGAGATTTTGATGTATAGATCCATCGTGTACACCGTGTAGCCAAAATCATCCAACATGTATGCAAATTAGACAAAACCACTATGGCTGCACTCTAGGGGGTTATTTAAATGGTATTGCAAAGTTTATGGGTTAGATACCTAGTTTTGAAATTCAGGGTGCTAAACAAACTCTCAGGTAAAGTTCAGGAGGGTATTTAGACTTTCCTAACTTAAAACATAAAATAACTGCCTTTAAGAGTGTAAATCTACAAGCGAGCTTGCTATTAGTTTCACTTCTATTTTGTTAGTGAAATATTAGTTTTACTTCTCTAAGAGAATGAATTATGCTAAACCTTTTATAATGTACCACAGAGTTTTTCTCTATGAAATCTGTTTATTGCTACTTGCTAGAGTTTACAGCCTAATTTCACACTGGTACCCTTTCATTGGTCAGCACATGCAATTTTATTTTACAAGCATGACATTTCAAGTGAAGAGAAGATTCAATACACTGACCTGCATCCGTGTTCTTGCCAACTCAACAGGGGAACAAGTAATGCATGCCAATGATCTGGCAACAGAACCAGCAATAAGAGGAGCATATGGTCTAAGTTTAGGAAAACTACGATCTGAGTATTCTTCAATCCAATTGCGTAAAAGATCATAAGAGGGCAGATATATCCCAACCTAAAACACAGTAAAGAAAAGTTGTCATGGGAATGTCTACTAAGAGCATATAAGGATGCAGAGTATATGTGCCAAGTACAGAAATTTATAGGCAAATAATGCCGACCTATTTAGAAGACAAGTTCAAGAAAGAGCACATAGCCAAAACTACATAATATTCTAGATCAGTGGAGTGTGGTAAAATAATAAAATCAGAAGTGATGATCAGCTGAAAAAAATTACTGTTGGCACTGCCAATGCTAGGCTTGCACCGGTACCTCTCCATAGTCTAAAAATTCCTTCCTGCAGGGGACATACCAATCATTACAACAGAAGAACAATACAAAAGACAAAGTACAATAAGAAATATGCAATAAGCATCACCTGTCTAGTGACCTTAGAGAAAACATCCATTGTCCCTCTGTACTGAGAGCATTCAGGACTGCAGGATGGTCCTAAACCATTTACTCCAGGGTTGCATGACGGATAGCACCTAAAATCTGACCATATCTGAGCAACGTATTTTAGATAAAAACAATGAACAAACAAGGGATATTGAAATATAAGCAATCCACCCAACAAATAATTACCCTAGCACTTTTTTCGAAATAACAATAAGCTCCTTCAACATAGAACTCAGCCTGACCACAAAGAGTCAAGACAGCAGCTCCATCCATTGAATAACAAAACTACTCTGTGGAAGAGAAAACAAAATACTCTATGTGGAAGAGAAGTGTCACGCTTACAGGATTATAGACAACACCGGCAGCCTGTGCTTGCAACCTTGTCTGCAAGATGAAAATAAGAACTCAATCAGCGCGACAACCCATAACGCATACATCCCCATGCCATCTAGCTGGTAAACTAACACAAAGCGCCACGACAGTTTCTCAACACGTCCCGATCAATTCAACATGCCACACAATTCAGCGGCAATCTTTAGTTGCTTAGCACACTGCTCAATTTTTTTTATTATGGCACTGTCTAACGAACGGTGCAGACTCGGCGATTCGTCTCCGCCCAGGCTGTCCTTCCTCACAAGCCATCACGTCACCGAGATGGGGGGTTCCGGTGTTGGTTGGTATGGATCTTACCTTGGCGACGTCGAGAGGGTTGACGAGGATGGCCGAGACGACGGCTGCGCCGGCCGCCGCCACAGCCCGCTCGGCGAAGCCCATCTCGCGCTCAGCCGCCCGCGGCGGCGTCGGCGGTGAGTCCGGAGCTTGCTCCGCTACCTTATCCATGGGAAAGAGGAGGCGAGGTGCGAAGCGGATCGTTGCGAGGAGGCGAGGTGCGAGGCGCAGGACGGCAGGAATCGCGTTGCCGCGGAGTTCGGGAGGGAAGGAGAGGAGGGGGAGGTGGACGGCTCCTCGCCTCGAGCCCTCGACACGGCTCCTCGCCTCGCCCTTCGCGTACTCTCCACCGTGATACGTGGCGCGCCCGCAGCGGCGAGCCGGCGAGTGTGTTATGTTCCCACTTCCAACGACGCATGGAAAAACCAGAAATTTTAGGGTGCATCGTATTGGTATTGACACTACATCCTAACCGTTAATTTTTAATTTATAAATGACTCAGATTAATTTCTACTACTATCCTAATGAGTGATATTATAAAAGGTAAAATCATCCAAAAGAATTTTGATGTGAGGGTTAAACTAATTTTCACTGTTCTGAAAAGTCCTACCAAGTTTATACATGCATGTTTTTTAATTGTTGGCTACTACAAACTAATTAAATCAATATGTATTAATTATAATATTAAACTATCATTTAAAATCAACGGTAAAAATTGATCTACCTCAGTAAAATGCACCATAACAATCCTCAAAAAATATGATATACTCATGGTGCCACTCCTGTAGCCCGACGTTAGATACACGACATGTGGCATCGAGTAAATCTGTCGATCGCTTTCTCTACTACGTTTGTTTGGCTCCGTTTGCTTCGTTCATAGCAACAACAACTATGGTATGGGAGAGAAGGGGCGAGTGAGTATAGAGATGACAATTTTATACACGGGTACCTGTTCCGAAGAATATATGTTTAGGTTTAAATTTGTGTCCACGGGTTCATGAGTTCGGGTACCCGATTATAACTGGATCGAGTTTAAGTTTGATTTGAAACCCATGGATTTAGTCGATTAGTTATATTTTCTTTCTTTTTCTTAAAGTTTTGCTCAGTTTCTCAATGATGCTAGCAGTCTAGCCCATTATGAGTTCAAGATTGTAGTAGTAGAGTAACTGGTTTGTACTGTGAATAGTGGGATGTTGTCCGGCTACCGCCGCCTTAACTTTCATTGCCTCGATTTGTGCCTATTTATTGTATTGATTTATGAACCGATGGGTTTCTCGATAGGTTTCGGGTACCAGACGAGTTCAGGCACTAGTTTAGTTTTAAACACATGGGTTTTACGAGTTAGGGTTTGAGTGAGTTTCATCGGTTTACTTCGCATGTGGGTTTTCACAAAACCCAGGGTTTTACACCCATTGTCTAGGGGAGGGGAGAGTATAAGGATGTCAGGCAATTAGATTATACCCTTCCTCACTGTTCTGCGCCCTATAAGGTTGGCATTCTACGGTACAAACTTGTGTGCCAAACAATAAAACAGTTGCAAGGAGATGCCGCTGAGCTGCACACTTAGATGATTGGATGATTTATGGATTGATAGATAACACTATGATTTGGATGCTACCTGGATGGCTAGACAAAATCCCCAACACTTAGATGATGTTATTTTTCTGATTAGTTTCAATGGGGCGCTCCTTAGGTATGGTGGAGTTCTTACTTAGAAGATGTTTTGCTTGCCTGCTGTTTCGGCGAGGTGCTAGCAGTTACACTGACAGGTGGGGCGCTGGCTTGGTCATGGTTTTTGTTGTTTGGAGCAGGTTTAGGGAGAATTGGTTCAAGCGAAAGCCTTGCCCATCTATGTTGGGACGATATTGATGACACCTTCGAGCGTCATGCTCCCTCCTTGGAGCTTTTGTCATGTAACTGCCCTCTCATCTATCGCGAGACTCTTTGGTCAAACCTAACCTAAGGCTCTTAAGCGGATGATGGCAATGCTTCTGCATCATAACCTTTCTAGAGGCATTGTTTTGAAGATTTTGTTGATGTCTCTCTTGCTAACATTACTCGGTCTTGCCTAGGGATAGTCAATCGTGCCTGATTACCCGTTTACCTATGGGTAAAAACCCTATTAGAGTTAGGTTTGTTCCTAATTTTATACCCTACAGGTAAACAAGTATGGGTATAAATATTGGCTGCCCATACTCATTTACCTAATTACCATATTATCTCACTATAAAATAAAATCTCAAACCATAACCCTTCCCTCTCCCATCTCTCTCTTCTCTCTTCTCTCTCTCTCTCCTCCCTCCACCCCTACCAATTAACCGCCAATCCACTCCCATCTCACTCCTTTCTTCCTCAACACATCCAGCCTGCCTCCACAATCCTTGCCTTCCACCCTACGCTGACACGTGCTGTTGCACCCAGCCATGCGCTAGCCCATGCAATGTCGACAAGCGCTTCTACGCCTCGCCACACGCTAGCCCGCGCAGCGCCGACATGCACCACCGTGTGGTGTCACATATTGTGTCGGCGTCCACTGCCGCATGCTGGCCCTCGTCGCGTTAGCCCTAGCCCCTCTACTCCTTCCTCTTTGGTTGTGCTTGTTGTGCTTCACGGGTAAACGAGTATACCTATGGGTATATGACATCCACGTGTAATGGGTATGGGCATGAATTTTTACCCATCGTGATAAATAGATGCGGGTATGGGTATACACTACTTGTACCTGTCAAACCTGATTGTCATCCTTGTCGCCTAGCAATACCCACTTTTTTGTTAGTGCTATTCTTGGTTCGTGGATAGTTGCTACTGTATTTTTTCGTGATTACAATCTCACAGGGTTATGATCTTGTAGTTTTACTCTGGCTTAATTAATACAAATCACACTTTCTTGTGTGTGGATTGTAAAAAAAGTGTCAATGGGGCTTGAGAAGGGTTGCACGTGTAGGAGCACAAGTGAAAAATGGCATAGAAGGCTAGGCGTGAGAAGGATGTGTCTTTTCCCATGGAGTAAAAAGCAAAATAAATTTAAAATATAGAAATGACAAAAAATCAACAATTCTAAAAATGATATTTAATTGGAGGAAAAGTTTAGAATAGTAAATTATAGAAGCCTAGAATTTAAACAGCAAATCATCCATTTTCTCAAGGGTTAATTGCATCCATGTCACCGTTATTTTTCTAAAATGCAAGAAATGTCATTACTATTTCGCTATTTGCCTTCATGCTATTACTATTTTCAGATACTCGCTTTCATACCATTTTATACCCATCTGATGCAAACGAACCCACTTGCTGCGCTATTTTTCTGTATTAACTATATTGCCCCTTTTCTTCTTCCTTCACCTTGCCCAACCAGTGCTGCTTCACCTGCCCGTGTCGGCGGCGGACTTCGACCACGCTGTGCTAGCTAGATGCACCCCTCACTCCCCTACCTCGTACTCAAGGTTGTCACCTCCTTTTCTGGCCAACTACGCATGTCTATGACGGTGCTCAACTTTGAGTCAAGTGGGACTTGGCACTGCAACACAACGCTTGTGCTAGCACCCGACCCAACCGAGTCCCTCACCACGCCGACGGCCTCACCGACCGCACTGCCCCGCTTGCACTTCTGCATGTGCCTACGTAGCGCCAGCCACGCCACATTGCTCCTGCGCGCACATGTTGTTTCGGCCGAGCCTACGTAGCCCGACCGCCTAGGTCATGGTCGTGCCTAGCGAGACACAGGCTTCCTGCCCATGGCGATGACAACGGCGAAGCACATCCACGCGGCGGCGGCCTCTCTGGTGGGGGGAGCTACTAAGGTCGAGGCCAGGGACGCACCTAGGCCTGGATTAATCGAGGCAGTGTTGCACGAGTTCCAGCTCAGGGAAGATGAACAATGCAACACAGGGCAATGTAGATAATACATAATATTAGGACTTTGCAGATGGGCCCATAGCCATTGAGCATGTAAAATATGGCACATGAGAGTGTATCTCTAAATAGTAATAGCATGGATGCAAATAGCGAAATAGTAATAACATTTATTGCATTTCGGGAAATAATGGTTGCATAGAAGCAATTAACCATTTTCTCGATGAACATTTTGACAGTCCATTCCCCTCATATGAGGGCAGCCTCACACCATTAGAAAGGAAATGCCAATACTAGCGTTGCTAAGGTGGAGGAAATGAGAGAAAAAGCGAGCACCCTCTGAGTGATGCAGACGCGGAGGGCGTCGAGGAGGGAGAGGCACTTTTCGTGATCGTAGCTAGAATCAGTTACACAGTTGAGAAGCACGAGCACCTCTGCCGCACACATCGGCTTCATCGTCATCGCCGTAGTCAAATCCATGACGATCCAAGCCACCGACCATCCACTACGAGAGCAAGAAACACAAGATCATGTCCACTGGGGATATAGAGGGGTGTGGTATGTCGAGGGTTCCTAGCAATTGCGCAGCCGGTCCCTATTTCAAGGGCGACGAGGCAGAGGCGGGAGGGAGGAGAGCAAACAACGCTAGAGTGGCCTGGTGGTGGCTTGGGCGAGAAGAAAGAAAGGAAATCAGTGGCGGACGGGTGTCATTGCTAGAATCGAAATGTAAAAGCTCTCGACTCTTCCGCCATTTCTGGGCCGTAACTGGGCTCAACCGCAATCAGAGCTAAGAACTCTATTAGAAAAAATGGATTTCACTTTGGACTATATCTTTTGCAAAGTTTCACCGTCCATCCCTTTGACTTATATTTTTATTGATAATATTGTTATCTCAAATAGCAGATGATGTTATTGTGACAACAGAGACATGAGTACAATGTTAAAGGGATCTAAAATGAAACTTTGGTAAAAAAAGAAAGGGTTGAAAATGGAATTCACTAAAAAATTAATGATAATTAATAAATTGTTTGTCCTTGCTGGTTCTAGAGTTTTGTGTGGATATAGCGATTATAGTTTCTTCGTCAAAAGCCCCTAAAGCACTATTAATTGTAACAACACCTTAAATCAAAAAAGAGAAGGCATGAGCATATGAACTACTCAATGATGGATGTAATAAAGCATGGTTGGAACTTCAAATTTGAGTCATTTTATTTGAAGGAACAAAGGGTGCTGCATACAACAATTCTTAAGGAGCCAAGGAACATAGCTATCTAGACCTGACTGAAATTCATAAAATGTATTTGCTTGATGCAATCTAATTTGGGAGAATTGCTCGTTTGCCATGAAGTTCATTGTCATGTTCCCGAATGTTACAAAGGTGATGCCGTTTGTAATTTTTCCGTAAAGGTTGTTGAATTATTTGCTATTTTGTTATTTTCTCATTTATACCCTTTTCCTTTTCTATTTTATAAAACTGAATTATTGCCATCGTTGTGGTGCGGTGGTGGCACGACTTAGCTCCCGACGGTGGCGGCTCAACATCTCAGCACCTCGGCAATGATCTTTGCGTGTGGCAGCAACATCCCTCTTGGCAGGAATGATTCAGTTTTGTAAAATAGAAAAGAAAAAAAGGAAAAAATGAGTATAAATGAGAAAATGACAAAAGATCAAATAATAAACTTTGTGGCAAAATTATAAAAGACATCAACTTTATGGTATTTAGGAATATGGCAACGAACTTCATGGTAAACGAGCAATTCTCCCATCTAATTTCTATCATTACATATGAATGTTGATAATCCTCGGTAGTATTTCCATTGTTTGTTTTGACTACTATCATGTGAAATGTACACTATCAAAAAACAGCTCTTTGTTGAGTTCCTAGCTCTTTGCCAAGAGTATTTTTTAGACACTCGACAAAGAAGGTTGTTTGAGTAGTGCCTTCCAAATACACTCGGTGAACAAAAAACACACTCGACAAAGTTTAACACTCGACAATAAATGGATTTTTTTAATACCAATGGACATCATGACGGCATCATTGGGCAGGCAAATTGTTTTTCTCGGTTTGTTGAGTGAAACCCAAGAGACTCCTCATTTTGTGTGAAAGAATGTTTTGAGCTTATGTGATATTTGCAACTTGATTTGAGCATGAATATTTTTATACACTCAAAATACAACTTATCTTATTCCTTGTAATTTTTTGCATTTTTCAAGAATGGTTTGCTATTTTAATTCATTAAGTATGTTTCTAGGATTTAAATTGAAATACGTGAAATTTTACATGCAAGTGCTTGAAATAATGAACCAAAATTTATAGAAAAACAATATTCATATTTTTGAGTCTATTTTTAGTTTTTATCCACTAAATTGAAAGAATTTTTGAAAAATCTAGATTGTGACACTGGATCGACAACATGAAGCCTAATGGTTTTTTGATTTAGAAAATCAAATGAAGTCTGATAAACATGAGACCTGTCATGGTATTATGATATGATATGTAGATACTATGATAAAAAATTAAAAATGTTTCAAAAAGCTGTCACATAGGATGTTAACAAAATTATAGATTCTCTATGGACAAATAAGGATTTAAAGAAGGAATAGATTGGATTTGAAAGAAAATCGATTGTTAAATCTTTATTTGAACTTTAAACTTTTATACAATTAAAATACAATGCAATTTATTCCATGAAAAAACTTGGCATTTTTCTAGGTCAGTTAGCTATTTTTAGTTAATTAATCATGTTTCTATGATTTAAATTGAAACATGTTAAATTTAAACTACAATTGCATGAAATAATAAATTAAATTATCAAAAGCAATTTAGGCCTTACCCAATAAATTTAAAAATGTTTCACAAAAAAGTAAAGTCAAAGAATGAAAAACACATTTGATAAATTTTTAAAAATGAAATAAATATTTGCAGAGTGCCAAATTTGATATACTCGACAAACAACAAACACTCGGCAAACAAATTTTTGCTTACCATTCCATTTTTTGAATCTGGCACTAATTTTTTTTAAAAAAATCCGCACTTGCTTTTAAATACCACCCTCCTCCCTCCCTGGCCGCCGCCCTCATCTCGCCACCACGTCGCCACAACACCACTGCCCCATCGTCCTGTCCCACCTCAGCGCACCATCGGACCCCACCTTGCCCCACCCATCTTGGTGTCACATCATGCCACACCTTTTTTGTTTTCTTGTTTGCCAAGTGTCAAATTTTTAGCACTTGGCAATTGGCCATCACACCGCTGCACACACCGTTGGATGATTTTCTTCACTGACACTTGGCAAACAAATTTGTCGAGTGTGTGATAAAAACTATTCGGTGAACCCCTATTTATCGACAACGGGTTCGTCAAGTGTTATGTGCCGAGTGCGATACTCAGTGAACCCTTTGTTGAGTGTATTTTGGGCTTCACCGAGTATATACGATACTCAACGAAATCATGTTTTCCCATTGGTAGACTTTAGAATTGTTTGTGACCTAACTTTTAGTTTGTTTTAAGCGTTTTTCCTCCGGATGCTCTAGATATTAAATATCTAATAATATCCTATTAGGTTGATCTCATGCAAGGAAATAAACCGTACAAGTAAATTGAAATTCTACCATAATTACACTTTTCATCATTAAATATTTCCACATGTGCAGAGATACCATATGTGTACTTTTCTTATTTACGTGTACGTGTCACATATGAACTTTTCATATGTATATTTTCTTTACTTACATACACTTTCCATACTTATGTACACTTTCCATACGTACACTTTTCTTATGAGTACTTTACTTATTTCCGTGTACTTTTTATATGTGTACTTTCCTTATTTATGTGTACTTGCAATATTATGATGCACTACCGGAAATAGATAGTTTGCCGAGTGCCCTACACTCAGCACCATGACTACACTCGGTGAACTTGTATGTTTGTCGAGTGCCACGTCGTAGGCATTCAGCAAATTTTTTGAAAAAAGCTGCAGCCCCGGAAGTCTTGCCGCCGTTATAACGACATAGGGGTAAAATAGTGTTTGTCGAGTGCCACACCTGGCACTCGGCAAACTTCACATGTTTGTAGAATGTTATTTAAAATAACACTCAGCAAAGATTGAATACCATTATTTTATGTGAGATCATAATTTGAGCCCATGTCACATTTTAAACATGCTTTGAACTTGAATTTTTTTACAGTCACAATTCAATATATTTTAATGCATGGAAAATTTTCATATTTTTTCTGATGGAGTTTTCTATTTTTAATTTATTAAGTATATTTCTGTAATTTAATTCAAAGTGGGTCAAATTTGAACTGCATGTACATGAAATAATGACTCAAAAATTGTAGAAAAACAATATTTATGTTCATGAGTCTATTTTTAATCTTTTAGAACTAGATATAACTCAATATTAAAAAATATAAGTCGCGACACTCGACCAGCAACATGGAGCACCAATGTTTTTTAATTATAGAAAATTAAATTGAAGTCTAAAAAATATGATACTTGACATGGTGTTATTATATCATACATATATGTACTGTGATAAAAATTTCATAATTTTTCGACAAAGTTTTCATGTACGACATTTGGAAATTGGAGAGTCTTCGAGAAGGTTTATGAGTTTAGGGATGGAATGAGTTAGGTTTAAAAGAAAACTAATATTCAAATCTTTGTTTGAACTTAAAACTTTTTGTACTACTAAATCTCAATGTATATTATACCATGCCAAAAATTGGCATTTTTAGTGCTAGTTTGCTATTTTTCGTTAATTAAATTTCTTTATAGGATTTTAATTGAAAGATCCGAATTTTGAACTACAAGTACCTTAAATTTGTTTATTTGAACTTCGAACTTATTCTAGAATGAAAACTCATTGTATATTATATCATGCCAAAAATTAGAATTTTTTACTATCTATTTTATATTTTAGGTTTTTTAAAACAAATTAAAAAACCTTTGCCAAGTGCAAATAGCCTTGGCACTCGGGAAAGAGTATTTTTAAAAAATAAAAACATCACCGAGTGTCTCCCAATTTGGCACTCGGTGAATACCTTTTTTGGGAAAAAAATCTTTATCCGAAAGGTTTGTCGAGTGCCTCCCAATTTGGCACTCGACGAATACCCTTTTAGGGTTAAAACAGATCTGGTCTGGGCGCACCAGTTTATGTGCCCGGACCAGCCACCCGCCCGCACAAGACCCCGTCACCAACCTCACTCCGCCCTCCACCGTCGTCGTCGCCACCGCCACGCGAGCCCGGCCCGACCGCCCACCTCCTGCGCCGTCGCCCACCCGCCTCCAGCATGACGCCCTCTCGACCGGCCACTCCCTTCACCCCTGCGCGCAGGGCTCAGCCCCCCGCGCTCGAGTGCACTGTCGCTCGCCGCCTCTGGCGCCCTCCCGGCCGGACGTCCTCCGCGCCGCCGCCCCCTTTTCCCTAGGTATTCATCTCCTCCTATTTATTTAATTCAATTAATTTGTGTATGACCCATGTATATTATTGTTGTAATGTAGAAGTTTTAGAAATTGTAAACATGTATTTAAATCCCATGTATGATTTAATTCAATCCCATGTCATGAAGCAAAATATTTAAATCCCATGTATGATTTAATTCAATTCCATGTCAAGAAGATGTGCTACCAGGCATGTTTGTGATTGATTGATGGAGACGATGAAAGTAGATAACGAAAGTGGTGCCGATGTCAACGAAGGAGATGAGGTGCAGAATGGAAGGGACTTAGAACTGCTAGAGATTACATTTAGGCAATTATAGTGATGACAACATTCCACCTCCTGATCAGCTGGACGATTATATCATATCATGTGATAGTGATGACGATACATATGATCCAGCAAATCCGGACGACGATGATTATTTCTAGCAGCTGTATGGGAATTATGTTTAAATTGATTTACTATTTTTCATAGCAGGTGATTGGAAAATGGTGGGGGGTTTAAAGAAAATAGTAGTGGTCGTAGTTAGAAGAGGCGATAAATCCACCTCTCAAGATGAGGTTGGGTCCTCATCTAGACCTCGAGGTGGAAGAACGAAGAAGTCAGCAGTGAGAGAAAAGGCACCCGCGCCCTCGAGCGAAACTAACAGCCAGAGGCCGACATCCCATGGTTACGTTGATTACGTGCCAGATGAGGTTGAGGAGGAGCAGGCTAGGGCGGAGGAGGAGGAGGTTAGGGCAGAGGGTGGGGAGGAGGTTGGGGCAGAGGGAGTGGAGGCTATATGAGAGGCTGCAGTGTGGTTGTGTGGTCCTTCATCACTCCCGAGGCAACCAGTGCCAATAGCTGATCGTGGGCTCATCCGACTCGATGGAAATAGGTAAGTTTCTATAGGAAGTCTATAATGTATTCTTTTCATCAGTTTAGTTTTTGACACATACTAATAGTTTTTTACGACACCACTGTATAAACTGGATTATGGTTGAATGAGGAGGCTGCGAGTGCTCTCGCCATGTAAACGGCATCCTTGAGCTTCTTATGAGGGATAAGTTCCCTAGTTTGGTTTCTATTGATGGGAGGATGGAGCTGGCGTACTCATGGAGGCACTACGAAAGTACGCCGGACGCCCCTGATCGGGAAGGGAGATGATTTCCCCACCTAACCGATCGAGTCAGGGCTGAGCTTGGGTAAGTTTCAGTTCTTAATATATTTGTCAATACTATTCACATGTGGATTAGATAACGTTCTCTTTACATGTATATGCATGATTTTTATAGATGTGATGAGGGGTATACTGATCAGGTTACCGCTGTTATCAATAGAGCCACCAAGAAACTTGTCACTGACATGTATTATGAGGCGCGTATTCAAGTCATGATCGACTACCACGCTCAGCACCTCCGACAGAGGATGAAGAAAAAGGATGCCCATACCACATATCTGACACATGAGCAATACATGATGGTAAGTATATTATCATTTATCTTGCAATACTTAATATTATTTCTTTAACAATTTCACTTGTATATGTAGGTCCTTTCACAGTGGTGTGCCACTCATCTTGAATGTTGGGGCAAATGGTTGATAAGTGGTGTTCTGTCGAGTGGCAGAGCAGTCACGATGCATGTCGATAGAGACGCCTACTCATGCCAGAGGCACCACACCATCAAAGCTCGCTAAATCTCAACAAGTTCAGTGCGAGATGGGTATGTAGTTATTTGTTTTCTTTCTTTTTTCGCTTAGTTGCACAATATAGCTCTAACTATTTTCTTGTTGTAGTCAACGACCAACGCGGGTCAATAATACTCCCAAGTCATGGCATATGCTCTAGCTCACAAAGGAAGGGCGGTTGAAGGCAACACCTACAATCCAAATGACCCCGCTGAGTTGTATACTAACCAAAACGCATATCAACCCCTCCAAGACTACATGGAGATGGCGAGAGAAGTGCACGGTCTTGATTATGACCCAGCCGCACATGACATCGATGGAGAGGTGGCTATGAGGGCTGGAGGAGGCAAGAGACATGGGCGCTATTTGATGGACGACGGTGCCATTGATTTCTATAGTACCCTATCTCTGTCTGAGGTGAGAGCTCGGAGCTCGTTATCCGTTCTGGGTATACGCTGCTGCCAAGACACATCTATGGATCTAATTAGCCAGCTAAAGGTTAGTTGTATTGTATTAATCATTAAATCTTTCTACTTTCTTTGTTTTGGAATGATAATGACTTAGCAATGACGGTTTGTAGGCCTGGCTAGATGACGAGAAAAGGCAAAGAGCCGAGTGGAAGAATTAGATGTAGGCCCAGATGCAGTCTGAGATGCAGACCCAACAAGCCGAGTGGTAGGCTCAGATGCAGGCCCAGATGCAAAGCCAGATGCAACAATATTTTGCACAGATGATGAGCAGATATACTTCAAGTCAAATGGGCCAACCTCAGTCACCACAACAATTCCTTCCTACACTTTCTCAACTTCAACCATCTCCGCACCCTCTACGGAGTGGCAATGTGAGTTTCTAATATTTTTTATCGTTATTGTTATATACAATTATGCTAACTATTTTCCTTTTTGCAGTTCCAATCATCGGCATCAGGATCAAACACGCAAACATCTCCGCACACTGGGCAGAGCGGTAATGCTAACTTGTGAGACTAACTTGTGCGATCGACTAACTTGTGAGACGTGATGTGAGTTGCCATTGTGAACTATATTGTGAACTTAAAGTTGTGAACTTGTGAACTAAATTGTGCTTTGAAATGTAAGTGACTCATGAGATTTGTGATGAAATGTGATTTGTCGATAAATTTGTGATGAAATGTGAAATTTGTGATGAAATGTGAATTTTGTGATGAAATATGAATTTGTGATGAATTTTGTGATTAAATGTGAATTTTATGATGAAATGTGCATTGAATAAATTAAAAAAAAATTATTTGCCGAGTGTAGCACTCGGCAAAGACCACCAAAACGCACAGAATCGTGCTACGTGGCACGTTTCTGTACGTTC
The DNA here is from genome assembly GCA_019279435.1 of Zizania palustris. Taxonomy (NCBI): domain Eukaryota; kingdom Viridiplantae; phylum Streptophyta; class Magnoliopsida; order Poales; family Poaceae; genus Zizania; species Zizania palustris. The sequence continues at coordinate 74,691,540 of JAAALK010000288.1, read as the reverse complement.
TGGGTGGCTTTGTTGAGTGCTATTTTATGTGACACTCAGCAAAACTACAATACCACGTATGCGCCTATCCCTTGCGTGGCTTCTCCGAGTGCCACGTGGGGCACTCAGCAAAGTTACTTCATCGAGTGCCACGTGAGGCACTCGGCAAATGCCGTTATCGCACCTCGGCTGTGAAACGGCTATTTTTGCTGAGTGCCTCCTCGGGTACTCGGCAAAACCGATGTGACACTCGGTGAAGGTTTCGCCGAGTGTCCGATAAAAAACACTCGGTGAATGATTAACCTCTTCACTAACAGACCCGTCGTCGAGTCGGGTTTGCCGAGTATGGCCCTCGGCGAATAGATAGCCATGTTCCCGTAGTGATGCGTTTGATAGGAAGGTGCTCCACTTTCCGTATGGAGGTTGCCCCGACTCCCACAACATTATATATATAGGACACTTCCATCGTGCCGCTAAAACTTTCATCCGATTAATAGAAATGCTGGAGAAGACTTGTTTCACGACCTCCGTTCTAGGGCAAATCATTGACTGCATCGATCTATTGGCCTCATCCTCGTCCAGTTAATTTTTAATTCCACATAAGAAAGTGATCATGTTTAGGCTAAAATCTAATATTTTAATCTTAGATTTCTAACATTCGGTATCATAACAACTTTTGCCTATGATATTCCTTTGTCCGGTTTAAAGGCATTATGACTTTTTGATGACGCTTTTGATGATTAGTAGTGTGGTCTTATTTCATGTAATTGCTAATGTTCAGTTATTTTATGTTCTGTAAATCTAAAGCATAATCAAGTGGAAGGGTTTGACAAAAGAGAATGAATGTTGGAGACTGGCTAGGATCGGATCACGTACAACTGGTGGGTACTCAGCATCATATATAGCTGCTCATCATTTGGGATGACTGAGAACACCCATTTCGTCGCAGGTGGCTACTCACCAGTCTCAAACCATTTTTTCTCATGCCTCATGTTATTGCAGAGAAGAAAAGAAAATAAGATTATGGGTTTATTGTTCATTAATTTTTCTCCAAAACTAAATGCGGGTTCGTGCATATTTGCCTAAGGATTTAGCAATACGCACGCAATTATTGAAGTTAATTACATGATCATTAGTCAGGAATAAGATCATTTTTTCTTGAACTTGAACAGATAAATCCTTAGATTAAAGTTAATGGCCCTAACCTGAAGTTGAAATTATTCACTTTGTCGATCGTCATCCATCCGTACGTAGCATCATGCGTGCACCGCTGCACGGGTACGTCGGCCACGACCGTGTTTCGCCATGATGATTTTCCTCGTCCCCAGAACCATCAAAAGGCCTACATCGGCGCCATGAGCTTGGGCACCGGTAATTCGGCGTAATGGCTGTGGTGGATAACCTGCAAAACGGCCAATCGGCGAGGCATGGAGGCAGCGCGCTGGTCGCGCGGCGTTCAAGAGAAAGAGAGAGAAAGAAATTAGGTTTTATTCCTTTCACGCGTGTACTTTGAATGTTTGATACAATGCAGGGCTACCATCCATCAGATCGGATGGCATCAGAGAAGTGCATCACACGTAACAGGCCACACGCACAGACCTAACGGGCCGCATCGCTGGGCAAGAGCGCTGCGCAGACTACACGCGTGTGCGTCTCTGGGCAACAGACGCACGCACATACCAGGCCCGCCCGCAATTCAGGCCACGCGTGCCTGCGCTCGATGCGGGTGGCAGGCCATACGCGCGCATTATGGGCTGCCGCGTGCACACCACAAGCGTTTCTAGGACGTTACACTTTACTGGGCCACCGTGCTGACGGATGTATAATGCCCCGCAGGCATTGCGCGCTGACGGGCCGTGCGCTGGTGCCGTGACCGGACAACAAACGACACCTCTCCGATTGCGATACAAGCACCAGTAACTCAAGCTCCAGCGAGACAATTAAATTTACAAGTTAATTTGTATCTACGTATCTCTTTATAAAATTTTGAAAAAATTATTACGTAATGATTTTATTATTCTTAGAAATATTGGAAAGTATCGGGAGATATAGAGAGGAAGGTAAGAAGGCGTAAAAGAGCAGCAAAAATGAACAAGTTGAGTTGGGAGTCCAATCTACTTTCAGCTTGAGTCCGTCTTGGATTCCAGGTGTAGCTTGCACTAAAATTGCTACCCAAGTCATATACGGATGACATTCCATATATGCACAGAAAGCTAACTTCGAGCAGGGCCACACCGGCATAATACTGTACGTAATTTTAAATTGGAGTCTATACCCTTAGGAAAAATAAAATATAATAATATATATGTTATAATGGTTTACATAGCCATGGAAAAGGAAACATACCTATTCAACGCTTTGTTGTATCAAATTTATTTGAACAATTTCATTCTTTTGGCGTTCCTTGAAATGAATTCTTCAATAATACGTTCATATTCAATCTTCTCCAACAATTCACTCTCAAGTGATATCTGGGCCAAATCAGTAAGTCTCTGTTGTAACATTGTAGAACGGAAATATGATTTCAATAGCTTCAATTTAGAAAAGCTTCGTTTTGCTGATGCAACTGTCACTGGAATGGTCAATAGAACTCTATATGCAATACTTGTATTAGGAAAAGAATCATGTCGCTTCAGAAACTTTAGAATTTCCAAAGGTCCCATATTTTCTTGTGGAATGAAATTTTTGAGAAACTTCAACTCTGCATACAATTTATTGGCATTGATATCAGATTTTCCATCCTTTTTAAGGGCAGCCTCCAGATTATCACAAGAGGACTTTAGGCTCTCATTATCCAATGACTGCAATGTTTCGGAAGTAAATAAGAAACCAAACATTTTTTGATAACCTTGGTATTGTTCAAATCTCCTTGTAAGTGAGGAAATTGCTTGATCAACAATAGGTATGAAATAGCTTATTCTAAATGACTCCTCTGCAGATAGTGTGGCAACATCTGGGACATCAGGGTTCTCATCAAAGTGTCTCTTTCTTTTAATTTCCCGTATTTTACGAAATGATGTACCAATATCCATCTCAAGTGCAATGCCTTTGGCTGTCTCTAGTGCTTCTAAGAAACCAGTTTCTCTGTAGTTCTGGAAGAAAGCAATCAACCCTTGAACTTTCTCAATAGCAACATCAATAAGCATATCTTTTGATTGCAATTGTTTGCTTACTAAATTAACAACATACAACACCTCATACCAAATAACTATAGCCACTATAAACTCATACTCTCCAAGCTCATTATTTGCCAGCCCTTTAGCTTCACTGCTTGTTTTAGGATCGCTATCGATATCTGATACCTGAAATGTAAACAAATAAAATGTGTCTTAATAGAAACAACCATATGAATTACAATATTAGATAAATATGATAATACAAGGCAGTGAGCACCTAAAGTAGAGCCTCTCGAATGTCTGCACATTGAAGTCTGATAGCTTTAACACTTTCAACACGACTCTCCCAACGAGTAGCTGATACTGACTTGGGAGTCAATCCTGTTATGTTATCTTTCAGAATCTGTCATTTCTTAGTGGAATTAGCAAAGATTGTATAAATGTGTTTGATGATTCCAAAGAAGTCTTTAGCTTTACCACATGTCTTAGCCATATCACATAGTGTTAAATTAAGACTATGGCAACTACAAGCAGAATAAAAAGCTCTAGGATTTAAATCCAAAAGTTTCTTTTGTACCCCATTTTTGCATCCTTTCATATTTGACCCATTATCATATCCTTGTCCTCTCACATCATCTATATCAAGATCAAGATTCTTTAGCTCATCTTGTAGCACATCAAAAAGACCTTGCCCAGTCGTATCATTTACATCTAAAAAACCAAGAAAGGATTCTTCGATACTAATAGTACTCAAAGATGAATCCACATATCTAATAACTAAAGACATTTGTTCATGGTGGCTTGCATCAGGGGTACGATCCAGTATCACAGAGAAATATTTTGCCTTCTTTATTTTCTTAATAATTTCAGACTTAATAGCAGAAGCAATCAAGTGTATCAACTCATTTTGAATCTTATAATCAAGATAATGAGCATGAGTTTTTTCATTTGTAATACGTCGGACATGCTCTTGAATAACCGGGTCAAATTCAGCCAACATCTCTACCAAACCCAATAAATTGCCATTACTATCATCATACAATTTGCAATTAGTACCACGAAATGCTAGATTAAGCTTGACAAGAAATTTCACAATGCCAACAATTCTGAACAGAACTTTCCTCCAATGTTCCTTTTCTTTCTCAAGTTGTCGTTGAGCAGTTTTATCAATAGCCTGATCCGTTTGCAATCTATTACGTAACTCATACCAAGTGGTCATATTCAAAACATGATTAGCACTTGTCTCATGCTCTTTAAGCCTAGCCCCAAGATGTATCCAATCATTATACCCCTCATTTGCCAACTGACCTTTTCGATGCCCTTTTGTAAATAATTTACAACCAAAGCAAAAGACTTTATCAAGTTCCTTAGAATAAACAAGCCAATCTCTATCGCAATGCTCCCCATTTGATAGAATTCTATTATAGAATAATGCAGAAAACCTTCTAGAATATATATCCCTTGGACCTTTCTGAATTGATAAGTCTCTTTTAGGTCCCTTCTGTGCTAAAATGTCAATTTGTTTAGAATCAAGAGAATCCCAATATCTTGGATCAAATATATCAGGCTAAAAAGAATCACCATCATTCATAACCGCTGAAGTATTCAAATTATCACTATTATTGCCCATTCCTACGTCTGTGTTATCAATAGGAACATCCTCAACCTCGTTGTCAGCAGCAGTAGTACTATCAATTGCATGGCCTCCATCAGCTGTCTGATTCATAGGGGATACTTGTGATTCTTTAATAACAAATCTATCCATAACTCCTTTTTGAGACTGAATTAAACCCTCTATTATTTTTTGTTTCTTACGCTTTTGAAAACCCGATTCATACTTCCTGGAAGACATGACTGTCTTCAAATACTAGGTTTCTAGACAAATTGATGCACATATATATAAATTAGTGCGTACTGCATAGAACGAGTGGTACAAACAACAAATTGCAATTAGAAAAAAAAGCTAACAAGCTTACTCGTGCAACAAAGAGATTAAAGGACTAATTTCCTAATGGCTGATGGGCTTCTAATGACGCCATAAAAAATAATATTTTATGGGCCTCTCTAAATTGGGGGCCCTGTTCTATCGAACAGGCTGCACATGCATGTGCCCGGGCCTAACTTCGGCAATATTCCAACCACACTGGTCTCATATCAAAATTCTTTCTGAATCAATGGAAATAGTCGAAACAATTGGCATCCAGAATCTGTAACCATGCTGTTTTGCTATTTTATTGGGCCTTTAGGCCGTTATCTAGTTGAGCCCATAAGGAGTGCATTCAGAATTATTATACAAGCTGTCTCCATAACGCTATAGGGTTTTTAGGTTTATTGACATGTTGCTTTGATAGCCACCACTTCACCAATCTTGTAAGTGAGCCCAATTTATAGATTCCAATAGAATTTCTATTCGATTACATTTCTTGTATTTTTACTTGTGTTCTTCGATCCATAGGCAAAGATTAGCCGTGGCGAGGTTAATCAAATTATGCTTGGTTCATAACTAGAGGAAAAGTGGTGTTATGATTGTAAGGGTTCAATCTCATGGATTGAAAAATCAGATCATGTGTGTCTCGTCTCCACCAATCGTTCTTTATCATCCACCAAACAGAAGATCGGACACCCCACCTTCAATTAATTATTATCAGAGCTTAGTTTACCATCGGGTTCTTTTATCTTAGATTAGATCAATTTATATTTATCCCAAAGTCCACAAAAAAGCCACAAAAAAATTAGTAGTCATAGTTTTCCCTATCCGAGACTATCCCTAGCAATTGCACATTTCAGTTTCAAAATCTACAGTGTTGAGATTGTGTCCTAAATAGGTCATATCTAGTTGCTAATTAGTATTATGATCTCCCTAACTAAACCAAAAACACCAGCTGCCAACCCCAAATCCTAATCGATTTGCAATTTTGTGTCAACCAGAGTCATTATAAACCCTAATTCATAGTTCCTCCAATAAAACAACCATAACATTCATATACGAACTCGAAATCATGCAAATAAGTACATTCCAAAGATCTATAGAAAAAGTTACATTTGTTTCTCCTTGTCTTTGTCAGGTTCGGCAAATTTATTTTCCCCAAATTTGGCCTGAAAGATTGAGTTTTAGGGGACAATTTTTCTGCACTAACCATATAGCGCCTCTTTGTTTGTCGATAGGTCACTCCTCGCACTACAATCATCAAAAAAACTTATTACTTATCTCCTATATGCTCCTAGTAAAAAAGAGAAGTGTGAAAAAGAATAAAAAAGAGTTCAAGAAAAAGAATAAAAAATAATTATAAAAAATTAGCACATAGATTGATCAAGAAGATATATGCGTGTTGAGTAGTGTTCTCTTGTGCTGTTTTGTGCTCTTTGTGCTAAATTTTATCACCTTCTCAAGCCATCCATTAGATTTCAACATTACCCACTCCCTAATGTAACCCTTGTTTCCATAGGGAACACATACAGAACAACAACTAGTACAAGTATTTTGTACAATTATTCAATATTACTATTTGTTTTTTATTATTCCACCATATAGATTATTTGTGTTTATCCTTCTAAATTGCACATATATACTTTTAATCATTTCATCTTGGTCCTTGTAATCATCGTTCCACTGCCTTATGGTGTCACGGACAGGCAAAGTATTGTACCATCCACTAACACATTTAGGTAAGATCCTTGCAAGAGCATGGTAAAATGCTTGAGTGAGAGTGATCCCACTTCCACTACCTATTAGTTGATAGGGATACTAGTCTATTGTATTTTTCTTTCTACTAACCATGAAAAGAAACTCTAACAGAGCTCACTAATATATTTGCATGTCAGATAGGGCTACAAAATCAAATTAATATCAACATAGACACCATGAGAGTAAACATCCAAAATCTCTCCTAGAAGCTGAAAGATTTAGGGACTAATAGGCAACGACTATGAAACAATGATGGTGAGCAAGAGGACGACAACGATGTGGCCTATGACATTGTAGGACCGGAAACGGCGACCAGAGGGGGGGTGAATGGGAGCTTTTAAAATTTCGGGCTAAAAACTAGCCTTCGGTTTTAGTTCTGTCTTCTGCGGAACAGGCTTCGAACACTACCTTCGAAGGTCTGGTTCGGAGGTGCTTCGTCAGCTCCGAACACAGGCTTCGCAGGAGCAAAAGTTCGAAGCCAAGAAGACTTTGCTCCACTTACAACCCTTGAAAATCTACTCTGCTAAGTCAGTGCAGGCTCCGCACACAGGGTGCTTCGAGAAGGCTTCGCACCTCACCCTTCGCAAGAGTGGACAACCCTCTGAGGACTTCGACCAAGTACTTGGCAGCAGCAACTAGTGCTGGGCTTCGTACACGAAGGTCTAAACGCACACAAACGGACTTCGCTAAGGACTTCGACACAAGAAGGTCTAGCCTCAAGTTACACAGAGCGAACGCGCACTGAAAAACACACTTCGCACAAAACACCCTTCGCCTAAACAGGCTTCGGTGCACTAAAACTAGCGAGGTATGTAACACGAGCTCAAGCAAAAAACACACAGAAGCAGGGCTTCGCCGCTTGAACAAGGAACACAGAAAATGAACTCTCTGGATGAAATACAACGAGGTGTGTGGCTACAGGAGCTCAACAGTAAATGCTCAAAGTGTTAAATGTTACCTACCGAGCCCCCATATTTATAGCTCACAGTTCACCCAAAGGAAGTGACTACTTTACCCCTAGGGTTTACATTGGATTTGTCTCTACAGAACTAAGGGGTACAAAAGGTAGTCCACTTTATTGGAGGCTTCTCTGTCAGCCTTTGCAGAGGGGACAGCGCCAGCTTTTTGCAGAGCAAACACTGTCAGACTTTCAGCCTTTGACCTTTCCGAAGCCCCCCTTCGCACGCGAGGGGTGCGGTAGCTTCGGTGAGAAGCCTTGAGCCAGATGGCCTTCGCTTCACCGAAGTCAGCCTTCGATACAGTGACGGTTTTGAGCCGAAGCCGTCAAAGCCCTTGGGCCTTCGCACCAACACCTCCGGAGTGGACCACCACGGCTTCGCAGCTACTCCCAGCTCGAACTCCGTCAGTCCGTGTACCGAAGCCATGCAGGCCGAAGTACCACAAGACAACCTCGCTCCGGAGCTAGCCTTGCTCCGAAGCCTTCCTCACTCCGAAGCCCCACCTTCGGAGTACCACCCTTCGAAGTCCCTCCTTCGTCCAAGGCCTCCGCATGAAGCATTCCATGAGCACTCTGTCTCAGTGTCTCTCCCCGAGCACACTCCTCGACGAGCCTCACTCAGATCATGCCTTCGATGCACCTCGACTTCTGAGACCTTCGTCGGGTACCTTCGAATGTCTCCCTCCGGAGCACACTTCGAATTCCTTGCCTCCGCAGAGGACTTGATCCATCCAACTCCGAAGCCACTCCATTCGGAGTACCTTCGAAGTGCCTCACCTCCGAGGACTTTGTCTCAGAGTACCTTCACTCGAAGCCACGCTTCGCACTCTCTGCCTTCACCTGGCACGCCTCGACCCGAGGACCGACCCGGACCCCCTTCGCAGCCACCGTGACGGAGCTCCCCGCTCCCCTGGCATCAAGCCTCCCGCTTGACCCAGGTTCACCTGCTACGAACCTTGTCCGTCGCCTCCGAAGTCCCTGCGCACCACAGACAAGCAGACAAGTGTATCCAGTACTCCGGAGACCTCTCCGGGTTAGCAACCTCCGGTACACCCTCCGGTGTACCGCCCAAAGTACCGAAGCCTTCGGTACGGACCCAGTCATCGTGTACTGTCGGACCCCTCCGACACGCACACTCCGCTGCAACACCTGCAGCAACCAAACCACCGAACACACTTCGGTGAGACCACCTCCGAATACCCTTCGGAGGTACAACCTCCGAACCCCCTCCGGAGGTACCCTCCTCCGAACACCTTCGGAGATCCAACCTCCGAACACCCTTCGGAGGTACCCTTCGAACCAGAGGCTAAAAACCTGTCAATCACTCATCACAAACACCGAAACCAACCCTTGGTTTCTCAATCTCCCCCTTGATGAGTGCATTGACAACCAACTTTAAATCCAAGAAAATTTAAAAACTTTCAGCACACAAGTGACCATAAAAACTCAGAAAAGAGCCAAATCATGTCACTTGATAAAAGAATTTTCCTCCCCCGTTTTCAAAAGAGTAAAAAGCCCCTTCGGCAATAAAAACTCCCCCTGAGTTAAGTTTTTCCCCCTTTGGCAACAAAGAACCTTTATGTCACATTTTCTCCCCCTTTGGAAATTATACCCCCTTGCGGCAGAGAACGTAGCAAGTCTCTCCCCCTTTAGGAATTTCTCCCCCTTTGGCAATGCAGGCATCAAGGAGCATGTAAAAGATGCAAAGCTTCGAAATGAGCAAAATTGCAAAGACATATGAAGCAAAAATATGCCAACAATAACACCAATGATCATGGGCTCAGCTCAAATTAACATTCTCTAAAAACATGATGAAGCATGTGATTTGATCATATTGGAAATAAAAGCATCACCACTTAGTCAAGGAAACTAGACAAGTAAGAGCAGGGACGGCGCAAAGCTAGTCAAATTCTACTCTAGACAAACAAGTCCAGTTCAAATGGAGCAGGAAAAGCAAACTTGATAATCAATGAATTTTTTGTTGTTCTTTTCTTAGTGCCAGGGGTTATTTGTTTGTCCACCTTATACTTTCCAATCAGGCCAAGCCTAGGCATGAAAGCCATTAGAAGCTTAAAGCAATGATTTTGGCATACACTACACTATTCTAGTTCAGACCAATGTGCAATGGTAAGCAGTCTAGAATAGGGTAGTGCGACAAACAAACCCACCTGGATCTTTTCACTTAAATCATGCAAATCATGGAGATTTTGATTTTAACTGAGTGAACCAATTGTTTGGCACTTGATGAATATCCATGAAAATGTAGAACAATTGTTCAAGTTGCCATTTTAGCATCCAAAGAAATGTGTCTTGCTGTCAAGCAGATAAAAGATAGCGAAAGCAGTCCTGCCTAAACATGCTAGATTCAAGACTAAGCAGTGAGCACGATTTGATGTTGAAAAGAAAACATCATGCACATGAATGTTTCAGATAAATTAAAAAGAGCTGAGCTGTCATGATGTCATGAATTATAAGCAGGCATATAAGTGCAAAAGATGTAAATGCAATTTCAGCCCACAAGTAGCAAATGCACATCAATCTAAAACTGCTCCCCCTCACAAAATGTCGTAAGGGTGACAAATACCAAGTTCCCCACGCAAGTAGGCAAATCGAGAAGCATCGAGGGTTTTGTAAAAATGTCGGCAAGCTGGTGTTGGGTATCAACATATTGAAGTTCAATATCACCCTTCTCATTGTGATCTCTGAGAAAATGATATCGCACATCAATGTGTTTGGTTCTGGAATGCTGAACCGGGTTGTTTGCAATACAAATAGCGCTAGTGTTATCACAGAAAAGTGGAACACTCTTATAATCTAACCCGAAATCCCGTAAAGTGGAAACCATCCACAAAATCTGAGAGCAACAGCTAGCTGCAACAACATATTCGGCCTCAGCCGTCGATTGTGTAACACTAGACTATTTGCGGGAAGACCAGCAAACCAGTGAAGTACCCAGAAAATGACAAGTACCAGAGGTACTCTTCCTATCAATTCTACACCCAGCAAAATCCGCATCGGAATAACCTCGAAGACATAAAGATGAAGATGCTGAATACCATATGCCAAATTCAAGGGTGTGTTTGAGATACCTTAAGATGCGCTTTATCGCTTGGCGGTGCAAAGCTCGTGGTGAAGCCTGAAAACGAGCGCACAGACACACTGCGAAGTGTATGTCCGGCCTCGTAGCAGTCAAGTAGAGGAGGGAGCCGATCATGCTTCGGAACTCCTTCTGATCTACAACTTCTCCATCTTCGTCAGGGTCCAATGCTACAGATGTAGCCATTGGAGTGGCGAGGGGCTTCGCATCGGACATGTCAAACTTCTTGAGCAGGTCCTTGGTGTACTTTGTCTGGTGGACGAAAGTACCTTGTTTGCTTTGCTTGATTTGCAAACCAAGGAAAAAGGTGAGTTCACCCATCATTGACATTTCAAATTCCCTGCTCATGGTATCTGCAAACTCGGCAACCAAAGCATGAGAAGAGCCACCAAAGATGATATCATCCACATAAATCTGAACTAGGAGGAAATCTTTGCCATGCTTGAGAGTAAACAGTGTTTTATCAACAGAGCCCATCAAATACCCTCGCTCAAGCAGAAAAGACTTAAGTCTATCATACCAAGCCCGAGGGGCCTGCTTGAGTCCATAAAGAGCCTTATGAAGTTTAAGGACTTTATGTGGGTACTTGGGGTTTTCAAAACCAGGGGGTTGTTTTACATAAACATCTTCACCTATGAAGCCATTAAGAAAAGCACTTTTGACATCCATTTGATAGAGTTTGAATCCCCGGGATGTCGCAAAGGCAAGCAAAATCCTAATGGCCTCAAGGCGAGCAACAGGTGCAAAAGTTTCAGTAAAATCAATCCCTTCTAGTTGAGAAAAACCCTGAGCTACAAGTCTAGCCTTGTTTCTAACTATAGTCCCATCCTCCCCTTGTTTGTTTTTGAAAATCCATTTTGTTCCAATGAAATGAACATTTGGTGGAGGATCAACTAAAGACCAGACTTGGTTTCTCTCAAAATTTTCAAGTTCCTCATGCATGGCATTGATCCAACTAGAATCAGAAAGTGCATGACTAACATCTAAGGGCTCGAAAAAAGCAACAAAAGCAGCATTAGTGAAATGGGCATGTGAACGAGTTACCCTTTGATCAAGCTCACCAATGATCTGCTCGGGAGGGTGCATCCTTTGAACATGATGTGGAGCCTCGCGGCGGGATGCAGTCTCCCCCTCAACTTGTGCGTTGGAGTGGTCCAAGATGACCGATGTTGAGGTAGTCGCTTCGGGACCTCTTGCCGAAGTGGTCGAAGCGGGGTCAGCTTCGGGGGTTGATGTCGAGGGTAGTAGGGGTTCATCCTCGAATTCTCCGGGATCTTCTTCTTCGAATAAGGTCCGTTCCATGTCGTGTTCATTTGCCTGTTCAAAAGCAGAACTAACAGAGGGGGTTGATTCATCAAAAGTCACATCACATGATTCGATGACAGTGTTAGTTTCCAAATTATAAACACGATAAGAATGACCATGAGTAGTGTAACCCAAAAAGATCCCGTCAGAAGATCGCGACTCAAATTTATCCAAGTTACCACGTTTTAGGATGAAGCAGCGACAGCCAAAAACTCGAAGATGAGTAACCTTGGGCTGTCTCCCAAAACGTAGCTCATAAGATGTCAAGTTTAAAATTGAGCGCAAGAATATTCGGTTTGAGATGTAGCAAGCAGTGTTCATGGCCTCAGCCCAGAATTTTCTAGGAGTCCTATGCTCATCAAGCATCGTCCTAGCCATCTCAACCAAAGTGCGGTTCTTACTCTCAACAACACCGTTCTGTTGAGGAACCCGCGGAGCAGAGAATTGATGTTCTATGCCATGCTCCATGCAAAAGTCAACAAAAAGAATGTTTTTGAACTCGGTGCCATTATCACTTCGAATGAATTTCAATGCACCTAGGAGTTCAGTGAAAAGTCTCAAAGCCAAGCTTCGAAAGTGTGAAAACACTTCATCCTTGCTGGCAAGAAAGAAGACCCAAGAGTAGCGAGAGAAATCGTCGACAATCACTAAAACATACCACTTCCCGCCTAAAGAACTAACCCGAAAAGGACCTACAGTGTCCATGTGGAGAAGTTCTCCGGGTTGTTCAGTCATCACTGTGGTGACTGGCGAATGCGAAGCGGCAATCATTTTTCCATGTCGACACGGAGCACAAACTAAATTCTTCTCAAACTTGAGCTTGGGCAATCCTCGGATCAGACCTAGGGCGCTCAAACGAGCGAGCAACTCAAAGCTCATATGCCATAGTCTCCTATGCCACTTCCAAAGCTCAGAAGTCGAATGTGCAACAAGACAATGAGAAGATCCAGATGACTCAGAAAAATCAGCTCCAAAAACTCTCCCAACTCTAAAGATCTTACACACCACAACGCCATCAGAATTGAGCACTTGCGAAGTATCGCGATGGAATCACACTTCGAAGCCCTCATCAAGCAACTGAGATACAGACAACAAATTGTATCCCAGGTTTTCAACCAAAGCAACATCTTTGAGAGTGAAATTCGAGTTAATTCTTACCACACATTTACCTTTCACTCTACTCCTTCGATTGTTTCCGAAGGTGATATGTTCCCTTTGCTTGGTTGTGGTGAGGCTGGATAACCATGCTGCATCTCCGGTCATGTGGCGCGAACAACCGGAGTCCATGATCCACGTGCCCTCCAAGCCTCGATCTGTCGCCTACACATGATAAGAATATCTCGATCGCTCAGTGCTGGGGTGAGTGAAATAATGACGAGGCATCCAACACTGAGTGACACGAGTAGTAGGCATAGTAAAAGTAGACGGTCTACGCACATGATAATCTGAATGATGCAAAGTGCGAGGTCTACCTACATGCAGTGATCGAAAAGCATGACGAGGTCTCCTACTCTGACGAGGTACAAAGCTACTCGCCCGAGGTCTAACACCATATGGAACATGGTGAACACCTCGAGGAGCGAAACCTCTCCGAGAAGCACGAGGAGCCTCAAAAGCAGGACGATAGTACAACTCAGACTCATGCATACCTAAAGATGGGTAATGCATGTCCTGGTAACTCATCGCCTGAGCGCGTCGCTCATCCTTGATGCGAAGAAAACAGAAACCAACCAAATGACCCGCCCGCTGGCAATAGAAACAATGAAACACTCTCCTGGGGGCACTCTCATGGGTCACAGGAGCAACTCTCACATGCTCCTTGGGCTTATTCTGAGTGGTTTTCTTGGGAGGATTTTTCTTGGCAGGAGGAGTGGTTTTCTTTGGTGGTTGGGTAGGCTTTTTAGCTGATGGAGTGTCTAACAGAGCTCTTTCTTTCTCTAAGGTAGTGGGAGAGGTAAAAACAGTTTTGGTTTTACTGTCTGAAGGAATCCTCTCAAAACCCAAACCTAGAGCTACCCCTGCTCTGTCAGCACACAACTTGGTCTTGGCCAAGAGCAAATCCATCCTACCCTTTCCCTCGGTGCACTTATTAACCACAGAAAGAAGGTATTCATTTTCGGACATGAGGTTTTCAGCACACTCTCTAGCAGTGCCTAGCTGGTCCTTAAGGGTAATGCAAGTGTCACAAACAGGTTGCACATCCTTAGAACTACCGGCCCTCTCCAATCTAGCCTCTAAATCATGAACATGTTTATCACGTAAATTAATGCTCTCGCGTAATAAAGAACAGTTCATGCAATCAATAACATCATGAGGTCTAGAATCCTCCTCCAAAAGCTGCTTCCGTGCAGTCTCAAGCTCAGATAGAGTTTGAGCATGAACAGAACGCAACTGAGCAAGCTCACCCATGATAGTGGTACAAGAATCACATTCAGCATCATTAACTTTAGACTTAAGCATGGCATATTCAGTAGAAACAGATTCTAGCCTAAGTCTAAGGTCTTTTCTTTCTCTAGCGGCTTGCACAAGCAATCTATCCTGACCAAGAACTACTTCATTCAGCTCATCTAGTTTTATTGAAAGCTGGTCATAGGATAGAGGTACCTCAGATGAGTCAAGCTCATCGCCGCTGTGATCGCTGTCGGCCATGAAGCAAAGGCCAGTGAAGTCTCGTCCCTTCTTGTCCTTCTTGTCCTCCTTCCTTGGGGACTCCTCCTCCTCAGAGCTCGACTCCTCAGTTGAGGAAGTGTCGATGTCGCTGAGAGCAGCAACAAATGCTCTGGAAGCGGCTTTGGCTACTTTCTTAGCCATCTTGTCGCGCTTGCCCTTCACAAAAGGCTTCCTCTCCTTTTTGTGGTATTTGGGGCGCTCACTCTCATCTCTCTTCTTGAGCTTGGGGCAATTAGCCTTGATGTGAGAAGTGTCGCCACACTCAAAACAACCACTAAAACCACTTCTCCTCTGATCCCGTCTCTCATGATTAAAACGGGTGAACCTCCGGGCAATGAGAGCAAGCTCATCATCATCTAGAGTATCCACCTACTCCTTTGTGACGGAGACCAGGGAGGACAAAGCAAAACCATCTGCAAGAACACAAGTGCCAGATGTGCTTGGTTCTGCAGTGGTGCCACGGCTAGTGCTAGAAACCAATGCCAATGGCTGTGGCAAAGAGCTTCTGTGCACTGCAAGAGATGCCTTGGCAATCTCTGTGGACTTCAGCTTGCTGAAGAGTTCATCACAGGTCAATGTGTCGTAACCTGCAGACTCCTCAATGCTGGATATCTTCACTTCCCATATGCTACGGTCAAGAGCATAGAGAAGCTTGATAGCCCTGTCATGATCATTGTAAGCAAGCGTCCCGTTGGATCGCAAGTTACTCACTATCGCGTCAAAGCGAGAAAACATGGCATCTATAGATTCACCAGGTGCCTGCACAAACAGCTGATACTGTTGATTGTATGTGCTTTGGCGCCTGGCCTTGATCTGTGTAGAGCCCTCATGAAAAATAGTGAGTGTTGTCCAAATCTCCCTAGCAGTCCTAAGGTGCTGCACCCTATCAAACTCACTTCTACTCAAACCAATGAACAGTATATTTCTTGCCTTGGAGTTGGCATTATACTGATCCTTCTCTGTTTGAGAGGTGCGAGTCTCAGGGATGGAGTATTGTGAGTCCACAATCTCCCAAATTGCATTTCCTTGGCTTAACAAGTAAGCCTCCATGCGCACCTTCCAGTATGCGAAATCAGTCCCATCGAACAGAGGAATTTTACTGCCTCTATCCATGTCGCCAACAGATCACAAAACCGGTTAAGGTCAACTGGTGATCTTAACCCGCTCTGATACCAATTGTAGGACTGGAAACGACGACCAGAGGAGGGGGGGGGGTGAATGGGAGCTTTTAAAATTTCGGGCTAAAAACTAGCCTTCGGTTTTAGTTCTGTCTTCTGCGGAACAGGCTTCGAACACTACCTTCGAAGGTCTGGTTCGGAGGTGCTTCGTCAGCTCCGAACACAGGCTTCACAAGAGCAAAAGTTCGAAGCCATGAAGACTTTGCTCCACTTACAACCCTTGAAAATCTACTCTGCTAAGTCAGTGCAGGCTCCGCACACAGGGTGCTTCGAGCAGGCTTCGCACCTCACCCTTCGCAAGAGTGGACAGCCCTCTGAGGACTTCGACCAAGTACTTGGCAGCAGCAACTGGTGCTGGGCTTCGTACACGAAGGTCTAAACGCACACAAACGGACTTCGCTAAGGGCTTCGACACAAGAAGGTCTAGCCTCAAGTTACACAGAGCGAACGCGCACTGAAAAACACACTTCGCACAAAACACCCTTCGCCTAAACAGGCTTCGGTGCACTAAAACTAGTGAGGTATGTAACACGAGCTCAAGCAAAAAGCACACAGAAGCAGGGCTTCGCCGCTTGAACAA
Source organism: Zizania palustris (assembly GCA_019279435.1). Classification (NCBI taxonomy): domain Eukaryota; kingdom Viridiplantae; phylum Streptophyta; class Magnoliopsida; order Poales; family Poaceae; genus Zizania; species Zizania palustris. The sequence goes on along the minus strand of JAAALK010000288.1, from coordinate 74,674,972 downwards.
GGAACACAGAAAATGAACTCTCTAAATGAAATACAACGAGGTGTGTGGCTACAGGAGCTCAACAGTAAATGCTCAAAGTGTTAAATGTTACCTACCGAGCCCCCATATTTATAGCCCACAGTTCATCCAAAGGAAGTGACTACTTTACCCCTAGGGTTTACATTGGATTTGTCTCTACAGAACTAAGGGGTACAAAAGGTAGTCCACTTTATTGGAGGCTTCTCTGTCAGCCTTTGCAGAGGGGACAGCGCCAGCTTTTTGCAGAGCAGACACTGTCAGACTTGCAGCCTTTGACCTTTCCGAAGCCCCCCTTCGCACGCGAGGGGTGCGGTAGCTTCGGTGAGAAGCCTTGAGCCAGATGGCCTTCGCTTCACCGAAGTCAGCCTTCGATACAGTGGCGGTTTTGAGCCGAAGCCGTCAAAGCCCTTGGGCCTTCGCACCAACACCTCCGGAGTGGACCACCACGGCTTCGCAGCTACTCCCAGCTCGAACTCTGTCAGTTCGTGTACCGAAGCCATGCAGGCCGAAGTACCACAAGACAACCTCGCTCCAGAGCTAGCCTTGCTCTGAAGCCTTCCTCACTCCGAAGCCCCACCTTCGGAGTACCACCCTTCGAAGTCCCTCCTTCGTCCAAGGCCTCCGCATGAAGCATTCCATGAGCACTCTGTCTCAGTGTCTCTCCCCGAGCACACTCCTCGACGAGCCTCACCCGGATCATGCCTTCGATGCACCTCGACTTCTGAGACCTTCGTCGGGTACCTTCGAATGTCTCCCTCTGGTGTACACTTCGAATTCCTTGCCTCCGCAGAGGACTTGATCCATCCAACTCCGAAGTCACTCCATTCGGAGTACCTTCGAAGTGCCTCACCTCCGAGGACTTTGTCTCGGAGTACCTTCACCCGGAGCCACGCTCCGCACTCTCTGCCTTCACCTGGCACGCCTCGACCCGAGGACCGACCCGGACCCCCTTCGCAGCCACCGTGATGGAGCTCCCCGCTCCCCTGGCATCAAGCCTCCCGCTTGACCCAGGTTCACCTGCTACGAACCTTGCCCGTCGCCTCCGAAGTCCCTACGCACCACAGACAAGCAGACAAGTGTATCCAGTACTCCAGAGACCTCTCCGGGTTAGCAACCTCCGGTGTACTGCCCAAAGTACCGAAGCCTTCGGTACGGACCCAGTCATCGTGTACTGTCGGACCCCTCCGACACGCACACTCCGCTGCAACAGCTGCAGCAACCAAACCACCGAACACACTTTGGTGAGACCACCTCCGAATACCCTTCGGAGGTACAACCTCAGAAACCCCTCCGGAGGTACCCTCCTCCGAACACCTTCGGAGGTCCAACCTCTGAACACCCTTCGGAGGTACCCTTCGAACCAGATGGTAAAAACCTGTCAATCACTCATCACAAACACCGAAACCAACCCTTGTTTTCTCAGACATCAATGGTGATGGAAATATACCCAAGAGAAGTTCTGGCCTAGGGCCAGAAGTTCCAGGTTATGGAGTTTCGGGAAGTTCCAATTCAATCGAAAGTTCTAGGTTAGTTCCAGTTTTCAGTTTCTGGAGGAACCAGAAGTTCTGAGTATGACTCGGAAGTTTCAGGTATGACCTAGAACTTTAGGTTCATCGAAATATATTCGATACGAAAGGTTATTTATGGAAGTTCTGATCGGACCGGAAGTTCTGGACAACAATACATTCTAAACAGAAGGGTAATTTTGGAAGTTTTGAGCCTAGACCAGAAGTTCCAGTCCCGATGAATATAACATATATGTTGGGATTTCATACAGATTAAATTACCATCTGTGGGCACTATATAAGGAGAGGAGAGATTGACACGAAGAGGTTGTTGTTGCCATTGAGTTCCAACCATAGCCACCACCTCTCTTCTTTTTGAATCCCTAGATTGGTGCTAGCACACCAACGTAAGGTGATCCCATCCTTGGATGTGTGGATACCATGGAGGCACTACTCGAATAATGGTGCTTGTTGTATTCTGAGGAGATCATTAGATTGTGTTGACTTCATTGCCAATGAATAAATAGAGCTTAGCGAAATTGAGCGAGAACATGCTTCTCCAACTTCTTCTTTGGCTACACTAGCGCATCTTACGTTAGGAGGTAATGATCGATGATCCCATTACACGCATGGTTTCTAGGATAACAAGGTAAAAATTTTGAAATTAGCGCTAGCGTAGAGTCCCCATATCTTAAGAGTGGTATCAGAGCCTACGTGCATAGTGTTCGATCTGGATCGATCACGTATAGAAATATGTGGTGGAAATAGATTGAATCTATTGTTTCTTTGTGTTATATTTTCGTAAGTTCTAGGTGTGAACAGAAGTTTCGGTCCAAAATATTTTTTTGATACAGGGAGTTATTTTTGGAAGTTTTGGGTTGGACTCGGAAGTTCTGAGAGAAATGGAACAGAAGGTTATTTTCAGAAGTTCTGGGTATGACCTTGAAATTCTGGGCATAAATTTGATACAAAAGGGTGATTTCTGAAGTTTCCGCCTTGAGTCGAAAGTTCTAGCCTCTTCAACCAGAAGTTCCAAGCCTATTAAGCCGGATGTTCTAGTCCAGTTTGCAGTCACACATAGATTTTTTTCCTAACTTATTTTTGCAAAGAATGTTGTGACTGGTGTGGCCTTACAAATGTATGAGATGCATGCATGTAATTTCATGGCATTAGTGTCATGGTTAATTGCATCCCAAGGCTATTCAAATGTTGTACGCCCTATGCATCGACATGTGATGCTTCAACTCATGTAATTAATATAGTGCTATTAGTTGTAATAGACTAATACAAGTTCATGGAGGCCTGAAGCGTGATGAACCAAAGTACAAGAACCATGGAGATAGAGATGGCCATGTGGAAAGGGCCATATTATGTCACAATTAATATGATTGTATGTGATGTTTACTTATGTTCTTGTCATACTATTCTTTCATGTTTCCATGTACGGTAGGCATCGTTACCATGTTAGAATAGTTTCCCTTAGAAAACCAAGTTTGTAATGCCCTTTCCTATAGCTGCACCTACTAAGGTTCATGATCATTGTATAGTGGGTCCGCTAAAGTAGGGTGCCATCTTTTATTTTGACTGGTTAGGGTGGATGTTGGATAACCACATGTATAGTTTTGGTCTGCTTAACAAGGCTATCAAAATGGTTTGGGGCTTTAGGGAATGGAGTTGGGAGTCAAGCATTGGATGCTACCCCAACGAACAAGAGTCACATATGATGTGCTTAGCAAATGTTGCTTACCTATGCCACTAATCTTCTAGCAGTGATACCAAAGCCCACTAGAAGTTAGTTGAATATCGATCTTATCCCACAATGTGTCATTAGAGGGAAATCGATCATTTTCATATTGTGGAGCGTCTTTTATTTGATAGAAGATTCACATAACATAGTGTTGAACCTTTTATTTTTGTTATAGATCATGACACCTATTGTAAAGAACACTTCTATTTTGTTTCTATGATCAATACTTGAAAAGGAAAAACTATCGGGAACAAACTTTATTGATTGGTACAGAAACTTGAGAATTATTCTCAAGTAGGAGAAAAAGGAATGTGTTCTAGAGGAGCCCCATCCTAATGAACCAAAGGATGATGCATCATCTATGGATCAGCGGGCTTATGAGTAGCATACCAAGTATTCAATTGATTTAATTTGTTAGTTGTTTGGTGCTTGCATGCATGTCCTCTGAGCTTCAAAAGTAATATGAGGACAGGGATGCCTATGATATGATCGTAGGACTCAAAGACATGTTTCAGAACCAAGCACAGACTAGGAGGTATAACATCTTAAAGTCTTTGTTTGCATGCAAGTTGGCAGAAGGTAATCTAATTAGCCCTCATGTGATCGAGATGATTGATTATATTGAGAACTTGGAGAAATTGGATTCTCCTCTTGATGATGACTTGGCTACAAATGTGATTCTCCAATCGCTCCATGCGAGCTTTGAGCCGTTCATTTTGAATTTTCATATGAATTGCATGGAGAAGATCATGGATGTGTTGCATGGGATGCTGAAGACTGCTAAGGAATATATCAAGAAAAATTCTAATCATGCGATGATGGTTCAAAAGGAAAATAATAATATAAAGTGCAAGGGAAAGGTTAAAGCTTCAGATGCGATCACGAGATCTAAGTCTAAACCAGCTAGAAAGTTTAGGACCGACCCTACTAACTCTAATACTTGCCACCACTGCCATAAGCCTGGCCATTGGTGGAGGAACTACAAGTTGTACTTGGAAGAACAAAATAAAAATAAGGGAAGCGTGACTTCTACTTCAAGTATTAATGTTGTTGAAATTAATCTTGCTATTCGTCTAAGTGATTCATGGGTATTTGACACTAGATCAATAATTCATACTTGGAAATCATTGTAGGGACTGAATAGGACAAGGAAGTGTGCAAAAGGTGAATTGGATGTATATGTCGGGAATGATGCAAAAGTTGTAGTGTTGGCCGTCGACGTTTATTCTTTGTCGCTACCTTTAGGATTTGTTTTGGAATTTAATAATCGTTATTTTATTCCTGCCTTGGGAAGAAACATTATGTCTTTGATATTTTCGGATGATATGCTCTATGGTGTTTGTCTATTGTTGAATGGTTTATATATTCTAAACCTTGAGGATATACACATTTATAATATTAATACGAATAAACCTCAACTTAATGATTTGAATCCTATCTATATCTAGCATTGTCGTTTAGGTCATATATATGAGAAGCGCATGCAGAAGTTCCATAGAGATGGGCTTTAAGAGTAATTTGATTTTGAATCGTTTGACACATGTGAGTCATGTTTACTTGGCAAGATGACAAAGATGCCTTTCACTTATCAAAGTGAGAGAGCAAATGAATTCTTGGCCATTGTAAATACTTATGTATGTGGACCAATGAGTTATACAGTTAGAGGTGGTTTTCAATATTTCATAACTTTTACAATGATTTTAGTAGACATGGTTATATCTACTTAATGAGGCATAAGTCAGAACCCTTTGAAAATTTCAAAGAGTTCCAAAATGAGGTACAAAATCATACAATAAAGACAATAAAATTTCTACGATCTGATCATGGAGGTGAATATTTGAGCCATGAGTTCAATGATCATATGAAGCAATGTAGAATTATTCTATAACTGACTCCACCTAGCACACCTCAATGGAATGGTGTATCTGAGCGGAGGAACCAAACTTTGTTAGATGGTCTAGTCAATTATGAGTTATTTTGATCTTCCATTATCCTTTTCGGGATTCGTTCTAGAAACTGTTGCTTTCATGTTAAACAAAGTTCTATCTAAATCAGTAGAGAGGACACCATATGAGATATGGGCTGGGAAGCGTCCTGAGCTATCTTTTCTAAAGATTTGGGGTTGTGAGGCCTATGTAAAAGATTTGATGTCTGATAACCTCACTCCCAAATCTGATAAATGCTTCTTTGTGGGGTATCCTTGGGTAACCAAAGGATATTACTTTTATAAACGGGAAGAAGGAAAAGTGTTTGTCGCTTGGAATGGTGTCTTTCTTAAAAAAGAATTTCTCTCGAAGTGGGTTAGTAGAAGCACAATGTGAGTGACTCGAAGAGATTCGAGAACCACTAGAAAGTGTTTCAGTTTCTATTGAACCACAACTCGATATGCAAGATGTTGTAGAGCCTGTTGTAGAAACACTAACCCCAAGATGGTCGAAGAGGGTTAGTAATGCGCCCAAGCAGTTTACATTTTTAACCACTAGGCAATGTGACATATTGTTGTTGGACAATGATGAACCTAAGACCTAAACAGAAGCAATGATGGGACCAAAATATAAGAAATGGCTTTGAGCCATAAGATCCTAGTTAGAATCCATGCGAGAAAATCAAGCTTGGAACTTGGTTGATCTACTTTATGGTGTAAAAACTATCGAGTGTAAATGGATTTTTAAGAAAAAGATAGATGTTGATGGAAATGTTCACATCTAGATCATCATAGCAATTGCCACATTTTATGATTATGATGTGTTGATTATGATGAAACATTTTCATACGTTGTGATGATAAAGTTTATCTGGATCATCATAGCAATTGCTGCATTTTTGATTATGAGATATGGAAAATAGATGCTAAGACGACTTTCCTTAATGGAAACCTAAGTGAGGATGTGTACATGACATAGCCTGAAGGTCTTGACATCCAAAGAATGTTGGGAATTTTTGCAAGCTACAAAGGTCTATTTAAGGGCTGAAGCAAACTTCTCGGAGTTGGAACCTTCATTTTGATGAAGTGGTTAAAGGGTTTGGCTTTATCAAGAATTAAGAAGAGCCTTGTATTTATAAAAAGGCTAGTGGGAGCTTATTACATGTATTTATGGTCTTGTATGTAGATGACATATTGTTGATCAAAAATGATATTCCTATGCTTGATTATGTCAAATCTTCATTGAGAAAAAAATTCTCAATGAAAGATCTTAAAGAGGCAGCATACAATTTGAACATAAAGATCTATAGAGATAGATCGAGAAGGCAAATTGGATTAAGTCAAAGCATATACATTGACAAGGTTTTGAAGTGGTTCAAAATGCAGAATTTTATGAAAGGTTTTCTCCCAATGTCACGTGGTATTACTCTCAGCAAGACACAGTGTCCTTTGACACCAGATGATCTAGAGAAGATGAGTGTGATCCCATATGCCTCTACAATCAGGTCCATCATGTATGCCATGCTTTGTACATACCTAGATGTTTCTTATGCTCTAAGTGTTGCGAGAAGATACTAGTTGAACCCAGATGAAAATCATTGAGTGGTACTAAAGAGTATCCTTAAGTACTTGAGAAGATAAATTTTGGCTAACCAAATGAAAAAATAGACTCCAACAGAGTGGCTAACCAGATGGCCAAGCCATTCAGCTGGTCCAAATCGAGCTCTCCACAGGCCAAATCTAGCCAGCCAACTTGTCTAGCTATCTGGGACGCACGTAGCTGCCTCCCTCCATGACAAAGCTGCTAGGCTCTTATGCCATCGCTGCTTCGTCCTAGGCCAATGTCCTCGGCTGTCACCGCCCCGCACCATTCACTACGGGAAACAACAAGTTTGTCGAGTGCTAGTTGCACTCAGCGAAGCCCCTTTTCCACTTGGTGAAGGCTTCATCGAGTGCCACACTCGGCAAATCACACTCGACAACCAAGCCCTCGGCGTACAGATAGGTTCGACGTGTGTATTTCATCGGGCACTCGACGAAACCTTCACCAAGTATCACATCAGCTTCGCTAAGCACCCCACGAGGCACTCGGCAAACTGCACAGACTAATGGATGAGGTGATGTGATGGTGACTACACTGAGTGCCTAATGTTGGCAACAACAATGAAGAAGGGAATGGTGTCATGGATCATTCCAGCGATGCGTGCAGTCGCTTCTGCAGTAAGGAAGTAGCTAATGAAGTCATTGTTGCTGCTTAAATAGTGCGATGCATGCTGGGCTTCACATCGACAAAGCCTATGCCATGTCGTATGGCCTATAATAATAGATAAATTGGATATCATATAATGCATATCCAAGCTAGTGTGTGCCATCTCAATCCCTATGTGTTGTATATGTAGCTAGGTAATCGTGATATATATGCATGCAGACTTAATTATCTCAATCGAAAATAATTAATGTGTGCATGTCATGTCATGATATATCCTTGGCTAGCTAATTATAAATCAATAAACATGTCATCTATTTTATTGTTGTGTGTATATATATGGCACAGATTGTCTCTAGAAGAGTTCACATTATAACATTTTAACTCGTCTACACCATTTCCTTCCCATTCACACGTAGTCGTTGTGTAGTTTATTTAACTTATTTAGGAGTTTTGTCTTATTTAGAGGTCCCAAGTCATCTCAGTAAACAATTGAATTCATTTAATTAAAGTGTTATTTATAATATTTAATATTGTTTGTTATGTATGTCGGTTGATTCCTTTATGAGGATTTTCTACACAATTAGCACTGAACTTGATTTGTAAATTCCGGATGTGACACATATCTACCAGAAAAATGTGACCAAATAATATATATGAAGATGTATTGTGCAATATAAGAACACTACAAGATGTATGTGTTGACACTAAAGTGCGCCAAACACACTGACGCCGATCCAATGATCCAAAAATATGTGGATACTTAGAAGTAAACCCCTAAGCGTAACACAACACCGACGTCGCGTTCTGACGATCCTTAAATAGTGGTAAGGAAATAACGGAGTCCCCAGGCAATCAAATAATATCACATAATACTATTCAATTAATCGATGTGTAAGAAAATAACCTAAATAATTAAGCCTAATCGACTAGCTAAAACCGATTAAATCGAACAGGGGCCGTGTGGTCGGACCGACCGTGTGCCACCGGTCAGACCAGTGCACGCTGACGATGGGATTACGACACGTCACAACCCAGTCGTACCGGCCTATCAACGCCGATCGGACCAACAGTGATAGATCTAATCGCCTGGGTCCTCCAGCGATCGTCTTGCTATTGGTGATTTTGCCAAAAATTTTTGGCGAAGATAAGAGAGATGAGACACTTCAAAAAACACTAGAAAACCAGGGGTAACTTGGCCAAGGAACCGAATTACCGGTAAAAACCGATAAAACGATAGAAATCCATTACGTGGATGAAACAGACGATTCACGAGCGAACCGACAAGGACTTACTGTGATTATGACGCGGTGGATGGATGATTTACAGCGCAAACCAGCAAAGATGGATGTTACTTGGCTAATCCTAGGGCAAGGAAAGTAAATTGAATGTAAATGTGATTCAAGGTAGATAATAGATTGGATCTATTAGGGTTTTTGGGGGGTCTCCTTGAATCGGTCTTGCCTCTATTTATAGAGGTTGGTCATGAGTGCCTAGGCTCTATTCTGAGTTGGACACGGGTTCCAAGTCATCAATAATTAATTAGACATAAAATAGACCCGAAATCAGCTAATCTGAATCGGATACAGATTGGGCCGGTCTGACCGAGCCCATATGGCCGGTCTGACCGAGCCTACATGGTTGGTCGGACCAACCTGTGCCAGGTCTCGGCATATTTTTGGTAAAACTACCAAAAAGTGATATTTTGATAATTTTGACCATTAATACCATTTTTGCTATCAACAATATACACATAAGATATGATGTGTTAGGGGAAATTAATATGATATAATCATCACCGTACCCCTTCATTGACAAAAAGGCAATACCGCTTAGATTAGAGGGTACCGATTTTCTCTGATAAGATGGATATTTAATTCTTATGATATATCGAACCCCATTAAAATAACCAAGGAAAATATTGTATATGTGATTATTACCTACGTTATTGTACAGAACATTACTCTATAATAACCCATATGTAACTTTAATAGTTCTCGCATGCTTGTCAATTTTGTAAGAGGGATACCCACGTCATTCCCTACACTGATTTTTCCTATAAATATATACCCTTGCATGGTGGTACAAAGGCATGGGCAAGAACATGTGGTATGTATGCTTATTTGTATGTCTATTTTTTAAATTAAAAAAACAATAAGCTGCATGTTGATGATCGAGTATTGGCATCTAGATTTTTCAAATTTTCTTTTTATTTAATGGGTAAGGCATAAAAATGGACTAAAACATGAATATGCTTTTTCTTCTACCTATTTTTGTTCATGGTTTCGTGCACTTGCAGTTCAAATTTGACATGTTTCAATTTAAATTCTAGAAATACTAGCACAGAAACATACATTAGTGACAGGTCATAACGTACAGTAGTGACGGACATGTCCCCCATCACCCTTATCACATCAGTAAAACCTTATCACCCTTATTAAAGATGGGTAAATACCCGTCACTAAAGGGTCGCTCCAGTTCCCCTCCGCATCTGGCATGCCCCCTTTAGTGACGGGGAGGACTTTACACCTGCCACTAATGTGCTCGTTACTAACGGGTGATTATTATCACCCGTCACTAATAATATGGTCATTTTCAAAAAACAATTAGGATGCGTCCTGAATCACAGCTAGGATTTAGAAGCCAACATATGCAACATCCAAAGCACATCATAGACAATTCATCATAGATGATTTATTACCAAATCAGTATAACATACATTAACTACATACTCATTATCTCGAAGAAAATAGATACAACGAACAAAGAGCGACACAAAATTGTAAAATGTTTCATGGATTCTGAATAGCTAATAGCTAACCTATAGCGATATCCAGTGCTTGGATAGTATCCTATCACTATCCAAGCTTCCACCACCACCACCATGGATAGCTTGAACAGAAGCCTAGTGGGTAGTAACAAGAGCACCATGTGGCAGCGTCCGGTAAGGAGCACCACCGTGAATAGTCATGCTAACTTCGAGTGCGTTATCTCAAAGAAATTGGCTAAGACCATCAATTATCTCAAAAAATTGGCTAAAAACAGTAGGTCAGTTTACCCTATAAAATAAAATGAAAACAAAGTTAGCAATGACCGACGATGCATTCAAACAGGGAAGAGGAGGAAGATCACGACTTTAGCAGTAGGAAGAGGAGGATGCAACCAAGGTGGCGGCGAGTAAGGAGGCCACGAGCGCCGATGGTACATGTGCCCAAGAGTAGCGAAGAGCACGATGAAGGTGACGCCGTCGACGGCGGGAGTTAGGGTTAGGGTTGGGGGAAATGAAAGAATGAAGATTCACTTCGGTTAAGCCTATTTATAGGTGGGAGAAGTCATTAATGACGAGTGGTAGTTACCATCCGTCACTGATGATGTAGGGGCCTTTAGTGACGAGTATAGCTAAAACCCGTCACTAATGATGTAGGGACCTTTAGTGATGAGTATAGCTAAAACACGTCACATATGATGTAGGGGAGTCTCACGGGTATAGATCAACCTTTAGTGACGGGTAAAATTGTTACCCATCACTAAACGACTCTTTAGTGAAGGTTTATTATTATTACCCGTCACTAATGCTATGATCATTTTGAGAAAAATAATAGTTTTTAGGCTGCAACCTGAATCAAAGCTAGGATTTTACAGACAACATATTCAAAACACATCACAGACAATTTTTAAGCTGTAACCTGAATTAAAGCCAGACAATTCATATCACAGAAAATTTATCACAATATATATATAATTCATCACAAAAGATTTATAACCTAATATTGCTTCATACCGCAGGTTTACAGTACATACATCACAACCTCGACGCCATTAGTAATAATGTTGACATGGAAGGTGCACACAGTGCCAACTTCTAAAGAGTTGTCGCTAAGAAATTTCTCAAAACCTTTAGTTAGATAGCATCGTCCATCTGCCGCTTTGTGCACCGCAATTGGGACCACGTCAGATCCTACTGCTGCCACTTGAATCTTGGTGGTTTGGTGGTGCAGGTGAGGTGATATACTTTTCACAGTACTGCCTTGAAAAGTACTATAAAAATTAAATAAAGCTATTAAAGAAGACTATTTGTATAGACTAACTACATGTGCAAATAACTTACCAGCGACTTCTTGTTGATGATCGTGTTATTTATTGTGCAGACATATAACTGACTCTTAGAGGATAAACCTGCCAAGATGTCTTTTAGGAGAGTCTTCCTTGCTGGAGTTACATCTGTTGGATTTCCAAAATAACAGATGTGCTTTAATTGGTCCTTTAGGTCGGTGTCGACCTCCCTGTCTATCCCCTTCCCTTTCTATCTGCAACATTGCTAGGACCCTCCCCTTACATTATAAGAAACCATGATAAGAACATAAACAAAAGATGTGCATGTGTAGTAATGTCTCTTCTCTATATACCACTATCGTTGTTGTCCACTTTGATGGCCGTTGGGGTCTTCTCATCACCAAAGTTAGTGTAGAATTTTTCTATAACAGTCAATAGGGTTTGTCCCATTGTTATTACCAAATAGTCCCCTTGTGTTAGGCCACCTCTTCGGCTATATTTAGCCCACCCTTTGTGGAGGCATATCATACCGCCGCCCCCACAGCTCACAACCTCAACCTTCAGTGGTGCACCCATCTCTTGTCATTATTTCGAGGGTGTCGCCAACACGAATGTTATTGACCTCACAAAATCTTTTTGATAAATACTACAACAGTAACAAATGTGCTTTAGTTTGTTAACACATGAATAAACATGACATGCAATGTACAAAAAACTATAACTAAACCTAGTGACGCCCGCCGTGAACTAGATGATTGATCTTTATTAAGCAACTATCACGAACATAGGTTGGTACTTCTACATCGTTTGGAATCCTTGCCATACCCTAATTCACAAATTTTGGATAAATAATTTTATAAACTGAAATTTAATAGTAAGAATGAAATAACTTACGAGAATATTGAGTATGCAATCGACGAAGGCGACAGGAGGGCACGGGCAACGGAGCAGCGAGAGCACGACAAAGACGATGGTGGCGGCGCCGGGAGTATAGGGTTAGGATTGCGTGAAATGAAAGCATGATGATTCAACTTCAGTGCCCTGCCTATTTATTAGTGGGAGTCATCAGTGATGGGTGGTAAACTTCTTTAGTGACGGGTGGAAATATAACCCGTTACTAATGAGGGTACCCCTTCTTTAGTGACGAGTCTAATTATGACCCGTCACTAATAATGCAGCATTACTGACGCGTGTGAAATAGCCCGTCACTCAAAGTGTATTACTGACGCACGTCTTTTACCCGTCACTAAAGTTGCCTCACTAAAACTGTTTTTGTGGTAGTGAAACACACTTAATGAATTAAAAATTACAAACAGACACGGAAAAAATACCAAATTTTAGCTTCGGGACATGGTATGTTGTTTCAACTTGAAACCAAAACTTAACGATCAAATCTATTAACAACGAAAGTTTTACATGAAACATAGTGGAATTAGGGTTCGTCGAGGTTAGTTGGTCGAGTGCCACATTAAAGACACCCAACAAACTATTAGGAATTATCGAATGTCAATTAGTGGAATTTGGTAAACAGTGTACAATCCGTTGGAGTGTGTCAGTGCCCATTAGGAAAATATGGTTTGCCGACGGTCTGACCTTATCAAGTGTTTTTCTGAAATTTTATGTAGTGTATTAGTTCGCCGAGTGTATTTTGAAACTTTGTCGAGTGTAAGAGGGCTTGCCGAGTACATGAGGGAGTACACTCGGCAAACCCTCTATCTGCAAAGCCCATGATTTCGGTAGTGACACGACATAGGGTAATTATACAAATAGAGGCCCAAACATGTATAATCCCTTGTGTATGCACTCATATTCACTCATTGCCCCTCAACAATCACATTTAAGGGTATAACTTGCATCCTTACACAAATCATCTATTTCTGTTGTGTGGTGCACCAACTTGATTCGTTGTGTCAACATGCATGATGTCTGAGAAAAGAGATAAGATTACTCGCTAGTCCGCTAGTCCACGTAAATATGATGCACGAGGCAGGATTTTGTCATTGCTCTAGGTATGCATGAAAATAAAGTTACTTTTTTGACTGATTATGATAACTAGTTTGTAATACATGTTTCACTTAACAAGGAGACAACTTGCATTGTGCAAGATGTGACGAAATACCTATAATTAATCAACGAAGTCGATCTCTCGCGTGCATGAACAACAGGTACAAAACAAGCATGCATATATATTTAGATAGAATCTTCTTCTCCAGCTGAAATTGTAGAGAGTTTGCAAATATAGGGAATATACAGTCCAACAGGCTTTAATCGTTTACTTATGCTGATTTGTAAAAAGAAATTTAGGGACAAGACATTGTGTCATTATATAGGAAAAAAACATCAGACTTATTATGACCTACATAGAAAGAGAGATGAATAGTCGTCGCTAGCGCGCTAGGTAGTATATACTATATAGACTATAGAGAGAGGATATATGACAATGGACGCCGTGTTGCAGATGCAGATGGAAAACATGATTCATAGCGTATGTACTGTACTGATCGGCCGATCGATGGACCTCAGCCAGCTGCAGACGGCAGTGCAGCAATATAGGTTCTATTGGTTGTCAACTGTTTTTGCAGCGATAAACAATATAAGCACGACAGTATCATCGAACCTGCCGGCGATAGATGGGCTCCTCCGCTCGAGTTCTCAACGGCCGCCATTCGCACGACGGAATAAACAGCCTTGCAGTTCACTAGTTGGCTGATTAGATTTGTTAGAAGTTGATTAGCTTACGATTAGTTAGTTGCCTAGTTCTGTCCTAATCTAGTAGTTCCTCTTGGATAGCGCTAGAGTGTATATATATGTAGCTATGCTGCGATTTAATCATAGCATGCACAAAACACATGTTCTTCACGTACTTCTTCATATGTTGTGTTTGTGTGAGTCCAGCTGGAAATTATGTGTGTGTTAGATCAGGCAACAATAAGTGGTATCAGAGCGTGAGGTGTCTGAATTTAAGAACTGAACACGATATGTACCTCTATAATCTTATTGTGTACTTTGATAAATTGTCTGTTGACTCTGTTCTTGAGTTGGTTTGAATTCTGCGGATATTCTTTGGGTTGGATCGGAAAGAGGTATGATAAACAGTAGACATGAGAATGTAATTTTTGTTCTTTGGGTTCAGAAATTGCTGGTGCTTCCATTCGAAACGAATGTACACTAAAAGTTTTCGTGTTTAAAAGGGATATGATTACAATAATTGAGAAATCTGGTTAGCCTGCACACATATTCCAGTACCTTGAAATCATACGATGAAATTTTGGTTTATATTAAAATTAGCTTACAAAGTAATTAGCATAGTAATGGCAAAATGATTAGCATTAACTAATCTTGTGTCAAGTCGTGGATCTGTGTTTGTACATGGTTTCATGTGTTTGGTCATTTCTAGGTGTTGTTTCATACCGAACATGGTCGGTGACTATAACACCCTACCTCGTACGGACTTGGCCATACTGAGATGAGAGCCTATGTTTTGAATTGAATCAATGTTAAACCTAGCATTTTATCAATTCAACAATAGATCATCGCAAATATGCTTGGATAATTACATAATAGTCTTTATAAAAACCGTATGAGGCATATATACCTTGTGACAAGCAATCATTACAAAAGAACAACGGAAAGCAAACATACATTTATACAAATAACTAACTTTAAATCTACTTGGGAACTAGGCCTGAAACATATTCTTCTAGAAACCCATTAACATCAATGTAACGTACCCAAAATTTTAAAACTAAACAAATGTATGAAAAACAATACAATGGAATTTTCTCTGCATTTTGAATTTATTTTGATTGTTTTTTATTTTTGCATGCATGAAACAAATGCATTCATATGCATCAAGAATAATAGAAAA
>JAAALK010000288.1:74524946-74659552 GCA_019279435.1 Zizania palustris | reverse complement strand
CACTCAAACAAGGACTTAGACACATTGTGGCCCTGTTTGGGGGAGTTTCTGGCTGGCTAGATACTTCTAGAATCTAAAGCTCCCCCAAATAGGTACCATGGGTAGCTCGGATTTTCAGAATCTAAAAAAGCTTGCTAGTCCCTTCAAGCCTAGTAGCTGAGAAGCTGACCAACCCTAGCTTCTCCAGATTTTGTATATTTTTATTTACCCACCATGCCACTGAATAAAACTCACATATCCAATAGCTAGCTACTCTAAGTCTCTAACCAGCCAGCTAGATATTCGGACTAGTTGATTATGAGAATATGCAACTCTACCAAATAGGGCATGTGTCTCTAGCTCGTGCCTTGTTCTGAGACATGCCCTTGAGGCCTACAATCATATCATAAGCATCCTTGTTCTCATATTTTTTCTGAAACTCAAAGGACATGCATGCAAGCATCAAACAGCTGACATCCACCGAATCATTGGTGTGCTTCTCATAAGCACGCTTATTTGTTGTAGGGGCATATTCATGTGGTTCATCACGATGGTGTTCCTCTAGAACATAATCCTTCTTCTTCTTCTTGAGAACAATTCTCAAGTTTCTGTACCAATCCATAAAATTTGTTCCGAACAATTTCTCTCTTTCAAGAATAGATCACAAATTTAAAAACTAAAGTGCTCTTAATAGTAGGCGGTGCCATGGTCTACAAAATAATGAAAGGTTCAACACACAATGTTTCTAAAACATGCCCTTGAGGCCTATGATCATATTGTAAGCATCTCGTTCCTCATATTGTTTCTGAAACTCAGAGGACATATAGACAAGCATCAGACAGCTAACGTCCACGGAATCACTAGCATGCTTCTAATAAGCACGCTTGTCTGCTGCAGAATCGTCCTCTCCTAGGTTCATCGGGGTGAAGTTCCTCTAGAACATAATCATTTTTCTCTTGCTTAAGAAAAATTCTCAAGTTTCTGTACCAATCCATAAAATTTGTTCCAGGCAATTTCTCTCATTCAAGAATAGATTGCAAATTACAAACTAGAGTGCTCCTAACAGTAGTAGTTGGTGTCATGATCTACAAAAGATTAAATGCAAGGTTCAACACTATGCAATGTTTATCTTCTATCAAATAAAAGATGTTCCACTATTTGAAAAACAGTCACATTCAACTAACTCCTAGTGAGCTTTGGCATCACTACTAGAAGCTAGGTGATATAGGTAAGCAACTCTTTGCTAATCACATCATATGTGACTCTTGTTTGTTGAGTAGCATCAAATGCTCGACATCCAACTCCATTCCCCAAGGCCCAAAACCATTTTGATAGCCTTAATAGGCAAACCGATACTATGTGTGTGGTAGTCCGACTTCCACCCTAACTGGTTAAGATAAAAGATAGCACCCTGCTTTGGCATACCCATTATCGATGATCGAGATCCTTGGTAAATGCAGCTATTGGGAAGAGCATCAATACTTAATTTTCTGAGGGAAAACTATTCTAGCAAGGTTACATTCCTAGCACGTATGAAACATGCAAGAATAGTATGACAGGATCATAAGCATCACAAGCAACCATATTGACTGTGATATAGTATGGCCACTTCACATGGCGATCTCCATCTCCATGGCTCCCATCATTGAGTATGTGCTCTCGTCCTCCATGAAATGTACTAGCCTATCTCGTATAGCCTATACTAGTTACATGAGTCGAAGCATCACTTAGTCGACACGCAAGTCGTACAACCATTGAACGACCTTGGGCTATAAATAATCATGACACACATGTCATATTAAATTTACATTCAATGCATCTAATACATTATTTTCAACAAGGCCATACTAGTCACAATATTCTCTTCAAAAAAAAGTTAGGCGAAGAATCTACAAGTGATTGATATCTGGATCTAAAATCCTAGCTCAACAGGCTCGGAATTTCAGTTTTGGGTGGGTCAGAACTTCTGATCTAGTATCGAAACTTCCAATCCGCCTCCTCTGTCACAAATTTTATTCTGCATCAGAACTTCCGGTCCATCAGAAGTTCTGACTCCTCGGAACTTCTGAAATTCTACAGATAGAAAATAGATCTAATCTATTTTCCACCATGTATCTCCATACATAAAAGATCCAGATTGAACACTACGCACGTAGGCTCTGATACCACTGTTGGGGAATGGGGAAGCTATGATAACCAGAAAATATGTACAAGAAAAATGTGTTCAAATAATATATATGAAGATTTATAGATTGTGCAATATAAGAATACTACAAGATGTATGCACATTTGATATGATGTGTTACGAGAAATATGATAGCATCATCACCCCTTCATTAACAAAAGAGCAAAGGGACTCTGAAGTACCCGAATGCTCGTCTTCGGAGGTGAAGACCTCCAAAGTACAGGGCTCTGATAAAAGATTTGGACCGCTTCATCGGTGGGAGTGTCCCAAGGGCAATACCACCTAGATCGAAGGGTCTAATCAGTGGGTACCAAAATTGGGCCGACCCAACTCCACATCTCTCTCAGCCCGACAGTCGCTCAACCATGTACCTGGGTCAAACCTAGTCAAACAATGACAAGTTGCTTGCCGCCCTTGTGCCATGTACCCGGATTGGACCGACATGTTTCCACGGCTCTCTCTACCTAGAAATTGCTTGTTCGTGTTCCTGAGTTACACGACCAAGCCACTACAAGTCCTCTTCTCTCCTCTTCTCTTCTCTTCTTTGACTTTTGTTAACAATCACCCATAATCTAGAGCCATGAGGCCCACAGTCTTCACAATGGCTCCTCAATCTCTCCCTTGATGAGTGTATTGTCAATACCCTTTTCATCATCTCTTTAAACTTGCAAACACATGTGGAAATACGAAAAAATAAAACACGAGAGAATATAAAAAAGAAAATAAAAATAACCAAAAGCCAAATAAAATCCAGAAATGGTCATTTGGGTTAAACAGAAAAGAAATTACAAAGATTTCATACAAAATCTCAAATGAGTGTATTCTCAGAATTATCAACAAGGATTTCAAATGAGAAAACTCCCCCTAATAACAATCCTAAAGAAAGCCAAAATTATCCCCCTTTAAATACTCCCCCTAAGTCCTCAAATTTCTCCCCCTTGTTGACAATTGGACTCATCAAGAGAGACTAAAAGAACTCATGAGACAAAAAAAACCACTCCCCCAGAAATGCAGCTCCCCCTTAAGGTATGCTATGGATGCAAGTGGAGTGCAAAAGGAGTATGAAAAACAAGCTTCTCAGATATGATTAACAACAATTACAAGATATAACAAGTATAGTAGGAATACTGTCTAATAACATGGCATGATCAGCGTAGTTTAAAATATCCAAAGAAAATCATTAGCATGCATTTTTAGATTTTAGCAAACAAAAGCATCACCACGAATACTAGTTGACATGCATGATAAAGAATGAATTGCAAAAGCTAGCTAATATCTACCTAGATATACACATCCAAAATAAGGAGCTTTAGCAGACTTGTTATCTTATATTTTCAGGTTTTTTGTTTTATTTTTTTAATTTCATGTCATAGGTTATTTGCTTGTCCGCCTATGCTAACCGATCAAGCCAAGCCTAGACCAAAACCGGACCATCATAAGCTTAAGATATTAATCTTGGCATACATTACAATGTCCTAGTTCATACCAAAGTTCTATGGTAAGAAGTCTAGAACAAAGTAATGCGACAAAACAAACCCAACTTGATCTTTTTCACTTAAGCACAAAATGCATGGATATTTCTTTTCAATATTTTTATCAATTTTCAGAGCATAATTTCCTTAAAAAGCATATAGATGTCCAAGTTGCATATTTTCATGCAAAGTAAGAGACTTATCTACCATGTATGTAAAAGATAGCAAAATCATTCAGCCTACACATGATAGTTACCAGAATCAGTGGTGACCATGTTTTAGATTTTAAAGCATAAAATCCGTGCGTATGACAAAAATCAGATAAATCATTTGAATCGAATCAAACATGGTCATAGATAGATATCTAAAAGGATATACTAGCAGGTACATGTAAAGGCAGTTTAATAATATAATAGAAGGTAGTGCAAAGTCTGTAAATGCAAGTATGCATGATATGTACACAAACAAAAGACTCATGAAATAAAAGAGACTAAAAAACTCAAAATATCCTAAAAAGGATAAACAACTCCCAAATCCCCTCGTAAACTGCTCAAAAGTAGACTGATTTAGGGGTTTGGTAAGAATATCAGCCAACTTATTGTGAGACTCAACACGAATAAGGTCAATGATACCTTTGTAACACCTTGATTTTAGAAATAAATAAAATAAATAAAATAAAAACCTTTGAATAAAGAAATTAAGTTTGAATAATAAAAGGGCTGAAATAATAAAGAATTAAAAATATTAATAAATAATTCAAGTTTTGAGTTGGAAATTTTTTGTTAAATTCTCTAAGTCAAAATAACATTTTATGAATTTTTCTGAGTTTTTAGGACCTTTTCAACTAGCATAAAAATTACAAATGAATTTCAGGAATTATTTTACTTAGAAAAAGGAATTTAAATCTTGATGGGCCGCCTCCCTCCATTCTCTCTCCAGGTTGGCATAGCCCATTTTTGCGTCCCACTGACGAGCGAACCCCGCCTGTCAGTCTCCTTTCTCTCTCCCACACGCGCCCACACGTACCCTCTCTCTACAGCCCTCGGCCCGTGTGTCGATGCCGTTCATCGCCCGAGTTGTCACCTGTGCTCGTTGTCTGGCTGCCCCCTCCTATTAGCTTTGTCATCCCCGAAGAAAAGCGCCCCCAAATCTCGCGCCGGAAAACCCTAGCCACTCCAATCCACCACCTCCTATCACCTTCCACCAAATTGAGCCCGCCTTCCTTCTTGCCACGTCCAGGCCATCTTTTTCCCCTGAAAACCTAGTGCTAGACCATCCCAATTCAGTGTACCTTCGCATTTTTGGAAAGCCCTCGCTAGAGTTTGGAAACCCCCTTGGATTCCCTCCAATCACCTTCCATTTTTCCTGCCGACGACCCCTATAAATCCCCTTGCATCCATCACTCCCAGGCATCCCGAAAGCAACCAAGCACCAGCAATTAAGAGCACCTGCCACCCGAGTTTTCACCTTTCGCCCTATTCCCTCTCTAGTCACCACTCGTCGTCACCGGAGGCCTTCTCCTGCCTCATCATTGACACCGCGGTGATCCCCACCACTCTCCCCTACCCGGCATGGCCTCTGCCTATGTGGTTCATCACTGGAACCCCGTCGTTGCTAGCAACCCGAGAGCCCTCCATTCATCCTCACTCATCACCGGCCTCATCCAATCGCCGTCTACCCCCAACTCTGGTATCGTCATGCTCGCCATCTTGTTCTCATTCCATTTCCATGTTCATTTGTAGCCTTAGGCCATCGCCATCACCGTCGCTATCAGCCTCGCCAGCTGCGTCTTGCTATCGCTGGAGATGATGATAGAGACCAGTCTATTTCATACTTTTAGGGGGAGATAAGATATCTATTTCATACTTGTATAATCTATTTTATATCTATTTCACTTATCTTCTTGATATTCCTTGGCTAAGATTGAAGCATATCACTTATATTGATAATCTTATTGAGCTTCATTATTCTCATGCGAGAAGGCAAGATAAATCTCAAAGGTATGTAAAGCTTGTGCAATTTTATTTGTGTCTATATATATCCTTTTTGGTTCTTGATGCCAAAGGGGGAGAGATAGTAAACATGGTAGATATTCGGGGGAGAAATAGTTCTTTGAGATATTGAGGGAGAAATAGTATAACTGACATGATATCTTTTGTAAAGTTCCAAGCATGCCCTATCATGATATTAATGTGCAATTGATATCTTGTTTAAATTTTTATGCACATGTTAAGACCAATTCACTACATGCTTGGTATATGATTTTTGTTGATAGTGTTTTCACATAGAAAAATGTTGATTATATTTTTGATTTATCATTATGTGATAAGTGTTGTCATCAATCGCCAAAACGGGGGAGAGTGAAAGATCTCAGTCCTTGAGTTGTATTAAATTTTAGTGATTAATGACAACAGATATTGGGACTAACCAATTTCATGAGTCTGTGTGTTAGGTTACGTTCTGGCATCAAGCAAAAAGGTTGATTGCTCATGAGTTGAGAATCAACAAGTAGAATTTTGATCAAATGTCATATTCAATTGTCTTGGATATAAAAGATTTGATCAAAGGTCTTTCATTCAATATTTCTTGGATACAGAAGCTTGTTGAGTATGCAATGGATCAAATGGAATATCAATAATGAGGATCACGTGGACATATTGAAGAGGTTGGATAAAAAGTAGTTTTCTATGGCAATATGGTGAAGGGCAAGTGATACTCGGCTACGAGAACCATGCAAAGGTGAAGGGAAAGAAGAGGCTTGGCGCCGAAGGACCAATGCGATGGTGTAGAGCGAGTAGAAGCTTTGTGCTAATGGACCAAGTAGGTCCAGAAGAACACTATGGGTGATCCATATTTCTTATTCGAGAAATACAAGAGTTGATAAAGAGAAGAGAAAGTTTGGGCTTCATGCATTGAAGGATATAAAGTGGATTGAATATATGGAAACATACATACTTCATATATTGATCAACATTAAGCTGAAACTCAAATCTAGACATTGCTTAAGGCAAAGGTATAAATATTTTGAGACTAACATATTCAACTAAGTGTGTGTAGGAGAATAGTCCCAAATGATGAAATGGCTTCAACCTTGTCGTTCCCTCATAAGTGAAGAAATAGTATTTTCAGTTGAACAAATTTGGAGAAAAGCTCCACTTTAGTCCACATAAGCTCAAATGTGAATTATGTTTTATTCCTTAAAATTTGAGTCTAGGACCGACATACTATTAGGAGGGATATGTTGGAGTTTGTCCCAAGCCTTTGTGCTCAAAATGTGTTTTTCCCATTGCTATCTTGAGAGAACCTAAAGCCATAACTTTTTCTCCTTTGGGTTTTAAGCTTTTATATTTGTTGGGTTGGTAGCCCTATGAATAAGCTTTCCAAAAAGTCAAGGATCATCAAAAATGGAGTTAGAAGTCAAACGTTATGACCTTTTTTCTATAGTGTTGCGAGGAAGGTCAGAAGTTCCGTCGGAACTTCCAATTTGACATCTCGGTCTAAAATTCAATTTTTGGTTGGAACTTTCGATTTAATCTCTCTATCTGGAATTTATTTTTCCGTTGAAACTTCTAATTTGGAATTGGAACTTCCGATTTGAACTCTCGTTTTGGAATTAAATTTTTCATCGGAACTTTCGATCTGGTGTTGGAACTTCTGATCTTAACTATCTGTTTGGAATTTATTTTCCATCAAAATTTCCAATCTGGCGTCAGAACTTCCTATTTGAGTTCTTTGTTTCAAAATTCCTTTTTATTCGGAATTTTTGATGTGGGCAGCCAAAATGCCCAAATGGTCGGATTTTGGGTGCGAGGTATAAATACCCCCCTCAACCATTTTGAAAGAGGACTTTTTTGTCCTACACTCTCACTCTCTCTCAAAACCCTAACCCTAGAACTCTCTTTTGCATTCAAGCTCACATCTAGCATGAATCTTTGCAATTCGCCTTGCGAGTTCTTTAGAAATATTCTTGCAATTTCATTGCTCTATATTTTGAGAAGATTTTTGTGGGTTGAGTTTGTTGATTTTGTTGAAAATCTTGTGGCCAAATATTTGAGTTGGCAAAGTTCTTCGTGTGCTTTGAATCCCAAACCCTAGTTTCAAAATCCTAAAACTCTCACACTCTTACAAGTTTAAATCTAGAGTGAATCATTGCGATTCCACTTGAGAGTTCCTCACAAATCTTCTTAGAAATTTGTTGTTTCATCTTTTGAGAAGATTTTGGGCTGTTGGGTTTATTGATTTTCTTGAGAAATCTTGAGCACAAAGATTTGAGTAGGCAAAACTTTTTCAACAAATTTGTTGCTCTTGGAGGTGCTACCTCCTAGACGGTTAGGCGTCGCTCTGCGAGCTTCTAAGAAATTATGGAGTGCCCGAAGAAGTTTGTACAAGACCACATTGGCTTCAACAAGGTAACAAGTAGAAAACCCAAGCTTAGTGTCGGTTAAGGCTTGGTGAGAAAAAGGGTTGAAAGAGACCCGACATATTGAGGTCCCTCGATGGAGACCGTTAGGCGTCGCTCCGTGAGCATCTAAGAGATTGTGGAGTGCCCGAAGAAGTTTGTACAAGACCACCTTGGCTTCAACAAGGTAATGAGTAGAAAACACAAGCTTAGTGTCGGTTAAGGCTTGGTGAGAAAAAGGGTTGAAAGAGACACGACATATTGAGGTCCCTCGACAGAGACGTAGGATCGAGGGATCTGAACTCCGGTAAATAACCACTTTTGTCCATCTTGTGTTCTTCGTGTTCTTGCTAGCTCATACTTGATATTGCCCGATCTACTTGCTAGCAAGGTTTTAGAATATATTTTTGTACCAAAGTTTTTTCCTACACCATTGCGCACATTTCCATTCATTTACTTTTTAAGGAGATAAATTTCTTTGGTGGCAATTTTTCTGAATCAAACGGAACTTCCGATCCAAATCAGAACTTATGATCCATATCGAAACTTTCGATTCAGGAGTTTTTAAAACTAACTATTTCTGCAAGAATTTTTCAGGGACACCTATTCACCCCCCCCCCCTCCCTCAAGGCGACATCAGCGTCCTTTCACTCCCCCGGACATGCAACTAGAAAGGAAGGGGTCAGCCTTCGAGCTATACAGTCGAGCATTTTTCTCGCCGAATTATGCAAGCTATTTCCCCCTCCATGTTGGGTGCCAGATGGATACCATGTTTGCAACCAGACATAGGAGAGGGTGACTCTTCAGTCATACACCCACAACCATGCATATTTGAAGAACTCAACGACCTATGCAGACTACATCTCCCTCCAAGTTATGCACCACATGGTCATTGTGCATGCAACCATACCCAGGAGAGGGTTGGATACTTAGCCATACACCCGTAGTATTGAATTTTCATTGACTCTATCAAATCTACAATGGAGGTGATAACACATGATGCATGGTACAAATTGTGTAAGGCAAAATAATGCATCTTTATTTTTCAAGACTAATTTTGTACACGGATTACATTACTTCAAAGAAGAGGACACAACACTTGTATGACGACTACATTACTTAAAAGAATTGAACACAACCTCCTTTGAATAACAAGAAAAAAGGGCTTACAGACAGCCAAGAACAACATTATGCAAAGCAAATGTGGCGCCTGTGGACGATGAGGTTCTCACAGCAGCTCCACGTGATGTAGCATAGGCTTATCACTACTATCATGAGCACTAAGGATCCCAGGGGCTGCTACTAATGTACTAGCAACTCTGCAAGACCCTAGTTTTGATCGAGGGAGATATTCACTGACCCTAAGAGACCAGCACAAAGGGAGACCACCTTTTTCACTAAGTGGAAAAATAGCTCAACGGTGGGGTCAAGAGCTATCTTCAAAGCACTTGCATCAGCGGATGTGTTCTGCTCCTCTCATCGGATCAAGCCTCTACCTTGGCAGCTAGACATTAAGACAGGCAACACAAGAGCGTTGGACAACGGAGCATCAATGAAAAGAGCTATACCAAGAAAAGTCTTGAGGATAGCATGACATCATCCTGCACCACGCCAAGACGGAGGTCACAAACCATACTATGAATAAAAATAGATTTATGTGAAGATAAACACACCAAACGAACATGAAGTCATGAGCTCTCAACACATAGGCCCACCAAGTTCAAGACCGAACTAGCACACCATAGATTCATGGAATGGCAAACAACACCAACAATGATCTTTCAATTATAGAGGTTAGAAGAAGAGGCTCTTAAAGAAGGTAAAATAGAAGAAGTGTGTAAGGATGTGAAGGAACCTCGTTGTGAAGGCAAAAGGGGTACTTCGGTTTAAATAGGGGTGCCACCTCAAGCACCTATTG
This sequence comes from Zizania palustris, assembly GCA_019279435.1. Taxonomy (NCBI): domain Eukaryota; kingdom Viridiplantae; phylum Streptophyta; class Magnoliopsida; order Poales; family Poaceae; genus Zizania; species Zizania palustris. Next base: position 74,649,599 of record JAAALK010000288.1, on the reverse strand, counting down.
TCATTCCAATGGATTGCACTACTTCAGTTGACGTGCGCATTATGGAAAGGGGGACAGGATAGCTACGCCTCCTTATCTTTACCCACGTTCTGTGCATCGCACGTGGCTCTATCAGAAATAAAGCATCCCTATCATTTCATTGTCACACATTGATTGCAGATGGAGGAAGAAGTTATGAAATATCGTTTTGGGTGCACCAGATGAAGTCCACAATGTTTGGGATCATCTGCACCTCTAGGTCCCACACCTAGGGGTTTGCACGCTCAAGTACTCTCGTGCCTAGGAGCTCATGTGCTTGAGGACCCTCATGACTAGGGGCTCGCGCACTCGATGGCCCTCATGCTTGGGGGCTTGCTCGATTAAGGGTCTCTGCTCAACTGGAGACTAGTGTACTTAAGTACTCCCGATCTCGAGGACCTCACCTTCTTGAGTATCTAGGCGCTCGAGGACCCGAATGGTTGAAGATCAATATACATGAAGTTTCATGTCTAACTATGCTCAAAGCTGCCATAATTTTGAGACTTTAAACACAGCTTTCTTCCAACTATGCCTCAACATCGATGATCCCAAGAGACAAGTTCATCAATAAAGTTTCAAAGGGTTTCTTGAAGGTTTTCTCGAGAGATAATAAGTTCCAAAAGGCTTTTTCTTGCAAGCTATTTTTTGACCCTTGAGCTAAATGTTCCATTTAACTCAAGGCTCAAGAGCAACACCATGTGGGTGCACCTACATGGTGAACCTCACATGAAAAAAGGAAATCAAAGCTTTTTTCAAGACAATCAGAATTTAGAAGAAGTATCAAAGTTTAGATTGAAGAAGTTCTCCTTCCAAGTTGTTTTGTCAAATATTTTTTTGACCAAGCTAAGAAGAGCTCGAGGGCTGCTGTTGGGGATGTGACCCCTAGTATCCCATGACTAGGCTTATTAGTCTAGACCAAGAGAAGGAAAAGTCCAACATTGACCTTCCAGTATGGCCTATGGAGGGGAGTTCAGCTCTGATAAGGAAGGATGAGTCCTTATCGAGTGATTGGACTCTAGATATGCTATAAAGAGATATGTTTGCACCTAAATTCCTATAATAAGGGATTTAGTACCTAAGTTTGGTAGCGAATTATATATCGACTCAGGATAGAGTCCTAGGTTGATTGAGCTCACCTCCTGAGTATATAAAGGAAGCGAGGCACACCCTTGCGACAATACAATCTAATCATTCTAGTGTATTTTTATTTCTTTTGAAGGCTTAGGCCCATATAGCTTAATTGCATCATATTGTAAGTTCCACCATCATATTAGACACCAAAACACTAGACATAGTGTTATTATCCTCTAGAAGACCTGAACCAGTATAAATATTGGCTCATGTGTTCTAGAGTCGACCATTGGGTTGGAAGGTTCTATGCTTCCCTTACCTACATCTAATCACCACCTTGGGTACCCCCTTGGGTGGACTGCTTGGTGATTTACCGATACTAGGTTTATGAAATATTATTTTGTTCCTTAAAATATACATTATCATTATAGATCAATGATTATGTGACTTGTTCGTGAGATTCGTAACGTTAAATGTTGCTATTTCTATTTTATTGTCGATCGAATATACCTTGTGTGTGGAACAATTAGGACTATGAGATCATCTATGTATCGATTGATGATCATGTTTCATGGATCATAGATATGGAGATACTAAATCAATAACATTGATGTATGTTAGAGAACATATATTGGATAGACCCACTATAATACAATTGAGATTTTTGTGTGTTATCAGTTGGTCTCTATAGAGTTCATGTAAAGTCATTATATATGATATCATCATGGTTTCCAACATATGTAGTAGCTTGCTTTGAATCTCCTAAACGCTACTCCGTAACTGGATAGTAATAAAAGTATTTTTTTGAGTATGATATGCAACATGTAGTGGGATATGAGTGATTAAGATGGAATTTGTCCCACCTTATAAGAGATATCTTTGGCCTCTCGATGTAATAGATTATGAAAGTACAAGGTCATACCGATGTGATTGAGAAGTTAATCATAAGGTATAATCCAATACAGAGATCAGGAGATATTGAGTTATTAATAGGATGATAAAAGTCTCACCTTGTGTTCAATCGATATCATGTGGTAAAGGGATTTGTACACCAGAAATATTACATGTTTAGTCGATATGATCTCTACGCATAGTTGGGTTAATATGCTTTACTAGAGGCTACTATTAATGTAGTCCATGAAAGGAGCTTCCATACTAACCATGTATACATGAACCTATAGAGTCACATGCTTAACGGGATGAAACACCTCGTTCGAATAGGATTAAAATCTCACTTGGTTTGGATAGATCCGAATAGAGTCCTACTCAGGCCTCGGAGCCCTAAGCCAGGACATCTATATATATGAAAGGCAAGGGAATCATACATATATGCTTTTTAATAATAGAGCAGGGTAATCTGTCAGACAACGCAAGCAAACCCTAGTCTCTGCCTTTCTCAAGCCTGACTACAATGCTAGTACACTTCTGGTAGACTTTCCACCTCTAGATGTATAGATACTAGTATGGTCATTGCTATGCTGCTTCACTGATCAAATCGGCCTTTGCATCGGCATCGGTGTTTATATCGGATCAACGTCATCAGTGACTCAAAGGAAAGGCGATTAGGCATGGACTTGTTGATCATATCGACTACTTCCTTACCACATCAGTGCTTGCGTGATGAGTCAGATTACTTCTCCAACACTTTTTCCGTTGCTCTATGCGACAAATGGTAACGATCTATGGTCCCTCTCAAGCATGATATTCTGGTGTGCATGATAGAATTTTTTTGCTATCATAGTATCCATGTAACCCAATAGCTTCTCTTACAATACATCTTCATGTTGATAACGTGTTGAGAATATTTTGTTGCAATGTGTAGTCCAAAGTTTCTAGACAATGAATAAGAACACAATATGTATGGAAAGCCATAATTTCGTGATCGTTTCTCCCATGTGCAATAATGGGACACCGAAACATTTCGTTTCAAGGTTTTTCACCATTCTTTATCATTTTCTCACTGAAGTGCCCAGTGAAAAGTGGTACCACCCTCGATAATATGCTAATAGACCGCACTGTTGACTCACGTTGGATTCAATTGATTGATTTCCGTATTTCTAGCAATGTTTCATCCCCTATCCTTCTGTTCTGTTCTTTATGCAGTAGTTGGTTGTTTACGACCAGCCAGCCTAGAGACTAGGGAAAAGATCAAGCAATAGCCGACATATCAATTCTCTAGGGTGCGCTCCGGACAAGGCAGAAGTCGAAGCACATTCCCTAGCGTATGAGATATGCCTTTTAGGAAAGAGATCCCTTTTACGAGCAATGGTTTTTTATAATGCTACTCCTGTTCAAAGCAAAGGTCGAAGTTGAACTGCCTTTACTTGGCTTCCGTTCAAAGATTCGCATCTGTTTTTCCTCAGTTTCCCGGACTAAGAAAGAGGCAAATTATTTATAAATAGTTAGACAACGAGGGGTACTAGTGAGCCTCTCCATCTTCTTTCTCTCTGTCCTTGGATGATGGAATCGTTTCAAAATTATCAACTCCCTAGTTGGTAAGCTGAATCCAAGTCGCCCCCTTTTGCGGGTGTTGACACGGAAACGTGCCCCGCACTTGGGTCAGTTCGACGATCCAAAAGTGCACAGATACTTAGGGATAGGCCTAGGCGTGACGTGGCACCGACGTCGCGTTCCGACTACCCTTAATAGTGATAAGGGGGGTGGAGTCGCCAGGCAACCAGATTACACAAAATAATCCAATTAGCCGAAAGGAATAGATTAAACAGAATAAAATCAGCAAACCAGTCGGAGCCCATCTGATGCGAAGGGTGCGCCGAAGGTTACCTTCGGCGTATGGTGCAAAGTGCTCCGCCGAAGGGTGCTTCGGCGTTTGGACTGATCCGGCCGAAGATAGACTCCGAACGGATCTGGTGCGAAGTGCTCCACCGAAGAGTGCTTCGGTGTTCGGGCTGATCCAGCCGAAGATAGACTCCGAACGGATCTGGTGCGAAGTGCTCCGCCGAAGGGTGCTTCGGCGTTCGGGCTGATCCAGCTGAAGATAGACTCCGAACGGATCTGGTGCGAAGTGCTCCGCCGAAGGGTGCTTCGGCGTTCGGACTGATCTGGCCGAAGATAGACTCCGAACGGATCTGAGCACAGTGATCACCTCCGAACAGCGGGGTTCTGCATGCGATCTCCGATACAACAATCTACAGAATAGTGACGCGAGGGCCGCGCGCGAGTGCAACTTCGTCCGGTGCGGAGTATGGTCGTGGCGAAGTCTGTTGCGATGAAGTATGCTTGGTGAAGCCCGCAGTCCCACCGAAGGGTGTCCTGGGGGACCTCCGAAACCGATCTCTCAGCTCCGGACACCTTCGACGAAGGGGCTCCGAACGTGCGAAGCCTGCAACAGAAGAGTGCGAGGTACCAATTCGTCCTAAGGACCGAAATTTGCTAAGTGTTGCACGGGTGGCGAAGGTAGCAATCTATTACACAGATTAGCGGATACTTCAGAGGCGAAGTAACAAGGCAATAGCAATTTGTTACGTAGATTAACGGGGACTTCACAGGCGAAGTACCAAGGCTTACCACTATTCCGTAGTGGCGGACCGAGGGCTTCTAGGCAAACCCACGAAGAGGTACAGGAAAATAAAGGTAAAGTAAATTCAATCAAAGCATGGGCTTTGGTTTGGTTTGAGTTGGGGGGGGCTCTCACGCCGGCCATGCCTCTTTATTTATAGGGGGTTTAACTCCCAATCTAATCTGCTATTAATCCGGCCAGATAGAGATAGAGATTGAGCTGGAAACGCGTACAACTCGATCTCTGCCGAGGTGGGCTTCGGCCAGGCCCGTCGAGGCCTGCTCCTCGGGCCGAAGCTTCAGCAGCGTGGGCTTCGGCCAGGCCCGTCGAGGCTTGCTCCTCGGGCCTCCGAAGGCTTCCTGGCTGAAGCCCATGGGCTGTCTAGAGGCTTTCGGAGCACATAGCTCAATGGACTTCGGCCCTGTAGGGCTTCGGACAGATCCTCGAGCCGAAGCTTCGGCAGCATGGGCCTCCGAAGGCTCCCTGGACAAAGCCCATGGGCTGGCTAGAGGCTTTCTAAGCCCATAGCTCAATGGACTTCGGCCCTGTAGGGCTTCGGACAGACCCTGGACATGTGTATTTTCGGCCCAAATCGCCAAAAATTGATATTTTGACAATCTAGCCATTAATGCCATTTTTTTGCAATCAACACATGCCCCCTGCCTTTTAGTGAACTAGTGAACTAAAAGCATCACGAGCTGAAGACGATATCATTCGTATCGGCTTTTCAACACTTTTAGGATGTTTGCCACACACTTGGGAAATACCTTTTCAAGTACCTACAATTTAAATATCTTCGAAACCGCTCTCCCTATAGGGATTCCAACATGTATGTGTTGCTGGGAGCGATTTCGGCTATCTTAAAAGGACCTTCCCAACTAGGTGACCATTTACCAAATTTGGGACTCTTCGTGCCTAAGGGTAAAATCGTCTTCCACACCAAGTCTCCTATTTGAAACGATTTTGGTTTAGCCTTCTTGTTGTACGATTTAGCTACTCTCTTCTTGTCCACTTCTATGGCTTCTAAAGCCCTTAGCCTCTTATCGGTTACTTCCTCTAGATTATCTTTTAGAAGAGTTTCATATTCGTCGACCGATAAACCGTCTTGCTTTAACACACTTAAGGAACCAAGATCTACCTCCATAGGCAGAACGTCTTCTTGTCCATATACCAACTCATATGGACTGACCTTGGTGGCACCATGCTTTGCAACCTTGCGAAGTCCCTTACTTCTTTAGAAACAAATGAACTACCTTGATGTGCTTCAAAATAAAATCACGTACCTCATTGTGAGTCATGTTCTTGAGAGGTACGGCCTCGGTCCATTTGGTGAAGTAATCTGTCGCCATCAACACGAACCGATGCCCCTTTGAGGAAGGAGGGTAGATCTGGCCGATGAAGTCTAAACCCCAACCTCGAAATGGCCATGACTTGACAATAGGATTGAGCAATGAGGCAGGAGCTAACTGGATGTTGCCAAACTTCTGACATGCCTCACACCCTCTGTAGTACTTGAAACAATCTTCAGTCATAGTCGGCCAATAAAAACCCGCTCTTTTGAGCATCCAACTCATCTTTTGGGCCGACTGGTGAGTGCCTCAAAGCCCCTCATGAACTTCTCCTGTAGCCACTTGGGACTACTCATGGTCCAAACACTTCAATAGCACTCCGTCGATGGTTCGGCGATACAACGTGTCGTCCAACAACACGAATTTGAACGCTTGTCGCCGAACCTTCTGATCAACCCTTTGGCTAGGGTCTCTCAAATAATGGACGATTGGGATTCTCCAATCGTCCTTGCAGGTTTTGGAGGGCTTTGCTGGTCTGCCTTCTGGAAAGACTTCTAAATTACTGACCTCAGGGTGCCCCCTGAGCTTTTCAAGCTCCTACCGAAGCCTGGCCGAAGTGGCCAGCCAGAGCCTGTTGGGCCGAAGCTCCTCAGAGGGTTCGTACTCCGGGGAGCCTTCTCCGTCCGTGAGGCTTCACACGATGGGCCCTGGCGTGCCAGACCCTTCGATCGACAGAGCACTCCGATCCAGGGGCTTCGGCGCGCGGGGACCTTCGGTGACCCGAGGGGTTCGACCCGAGGTGTGCGCCTGCCCACCTTCACTGGCTTCGACAGTAAGACAGAACATCGGCTTCTCCAATACAGAAAATTTCCCTCTCCTGACTTGGTAGCCAGATGCCTGCTGAGCCAAATCATTGGCGACTGAATTGGCCTCTCTTGACACGTGAGATATTTCGAAATCATCAAAAGTAGTAACTATGTCTAGACATTTGTCCAAGTAACTATTCAGCAAGCCATTAAAACATTGAGCATTCTTAGCTACTTGTTGTACTACTAATAATGAATCACCATATGCGTGAACATGTTTAGCGCCTACAGACTCTAGTAATTCAAGTCCTAACAACAAAGCTTCGTATTCGGCTTGGTTATTAGTGGAAGAAAACTCTAGTCGGGCCGAGGTTTCAAAGCACATACCATTAGGTGATACGAGAACTACTCCAATACCTTGGCCACTTTTGCAAGCCAAACCATCAAAATAGATTTTCCATGGTACTACCTCAACCAGAGCAATAGCATCACTCCAGCTAACATCTATGTGATGATCAACTATAAAGTTGGCTACGACTTGGCCTTTCATCGCTCTTAGGGGCTCGTAGGCCAAATCGTACTCAATTAACACGTAAGCCCATTTTCCGATTCTTCCACTTAGAATCGGCTTCTGTAACATGTGCTTTATCACATCGGTTTGGCAAACGACAACACATGTAGTGGGGAGAAGATAATGGCGTAACTTAGTGCACGCATAATAAAGTGATAAACACGTACAATCGTTCCACAAACGCATACCTGGTTTCGGCGTCCAGCAGACGGCGGCTCAAGAATGTGATGATGTGCTCCTTTCCCTCTACTTCATGGGTTAGCACGGCTCCAATCACGCCACCTTCAGTGGTGATGTACAACCGAAACGGGTGGTGATGACAAGCACTCCTTGATCTTCTCAAAAGCACTTTGCTGGCTTGCCCCCCAAGCGAACTCGGCTTCGTTTTTTAGCCGGAGTATGGGGACAAAGGCGTCAATCTTGCCGTACAAGTTGGATATAAAGCGACGCAAATAGTTCAACTTGCCTAGCAACTTTTGCACATCCTTTTTGCATGTCAGCACCGCAACGTTTCTAATCTTTTCAAGTCTCTTAGGATCAATTTCTATGCCTCTTTCATGAATCATGAAACCTATGAACTTACCCGCCGACACACCAAAAGCACACTTAAGTGGGTTCATCTTCAACCCATATTGTCGCATCCTATCGAAAGCAACCTTCAAATCGGCTAAATGGTTTCCCATAGCGTCCGATTTGACCACGACATCATCGATGTAAACTTCTAACATGACCCCTAACATGTCATGAAAGATCAAGTTCATAGCGCGCTGATATGTGGCGCCGGCATTTTTTAAACCAAAAGTCATGACGACCCATTCGAACAAACCGACAAAACCAGGGCAACGAAAGGCAGTCTTATAGACGTCCACTTCAGCCATAAAGATTTGATTATAACCGGCATTGCCATCAAGAAAACTTAGTACCTTGTGTCCTGAAGCATCGTTGATCAGCATGTAGGCTATCGGCATTGGATACTCGTCCTTTGGAGTGGCTCTGTTCAGATCCCTGAAATCAATGCATACCCGTATCTTGCCGCTCCCTTTCTTTTCTACAGGCACAATGTTAGCAACCCATTCCGTGTACCTGCATGGCCTAATAAATTCAGCCTTGAGTAGTCGCTCCACTTCTTCCTTAACTCGGTCATAGACAGCCGAATTAAAGTGACGGGGAGGCTGCTTATAAGGCCTAAATCTGGACTTGATGGGCAGCTGATGCTCCACGAGCTCGCGGCTTAGTCCTGGCATCTCGCTATACTCCCATGCGAAACAATCGACATACGACCGAAGTAACATTATTACTTCAGCCTTTTCATCGGGCTATAAATGTTGGTTTACAAAAGTCAGCCTTGGGATGCTACCATCACCTATGTCGACCTCCTCCAAGAGATCGGCCGACGCAAAACCTTGCCCTAACTTCTATACCTCGCTAAAGTCCTCGATGGCTTCGACAATACCGTCTTTGTTAGACCGATACTGTTCCACACGAGACTTTAGCCAATCCAGATTATTCTTGCTGGACATGACTATCAATACAAAAATAGCTGTGCTACTCCAGTCGGCTTTACAGACACTGGTACAAACCGTCCTCCGGATATGCTAACAAAATCATAGTCCGAAAGATCTCTACCTGACAGACACTCTACTTTGTTATCGACGGCGTCAACTGACACATCGGCCAAAGATACTTGGGCCGAAGTATCCGCGGGGATGACCTCCACCTCATCGCCATCCCACTGTATCAAGCACTGGTGTAGAGTAGAGGGAATGCAACAATTTGTGTGAATCCAGTCACGTCCGAGTAACACGCTATAGTTACCTTGTACGTCGACGATGAAGAACGCTGTTGGCAATGTCTTGTTGCCCACCGTCAACTCCATAGAGAGTACTCCCTTGGCCTCGGAGCTCTCACCGTTGAAGCCGTTGAGAATCAAGTTGGTCTTCTTCAGGTCATCTTCGTCCCTGCCAAGTTTCTTCAACAATGAATAAGGCAATAGGTTAACAGTGGCGCCGTCGTCGACGAGCAACCGGGAAATCGGCTTCCCATTGATGTGACCCCTGACATAGAGGGGCTTTAGATGGCGAGTCGAGTCCTCGAGCTTCTCAAAGATGGCGCTGCGCGGGCCGAGGCTCAATTGAGCGACCTCGGCCTCGTCCTGTGGTAGGGCGAACTCGGTAGGTAAAGTGATGATGTTGATGTCCATCGCCTGGGGTGCGGGCCCTTCAGAGATGGGTGAGTAATCGTCGTCGAGCATGTCTTCGTCGTCGCTTGGGCTAGGAGTCGGGTTGGTTATCTCAACCAGCTTCTCCCTCCATACCTGTTTGGTAGCTGGCCGAGGGCGGATTTCCTCGAAGACAGCATCGCGCTCGGCCTAAGCTTTCTTTTCGCGCATCTCCTGTGCCCGCAGACTTTGTAGGCGTCTCTTCTGTGATTTGGACATGCCTGGAGGAGCCCATGATGGCTGAGGCTTGGTGCCGGGTGCTACTGTTCAACTTCTGTTAAGTATAGCCGAAGTGGTATCGTGCCCTTCGGCCTCAGGCACCCTATGTTCGAAGGGGGCTTCGCTGCGAACCCCGTCGGATGGACCGGCCTCGTTCGGCCGATCGAACCAGGCTTCGGCGCGGAGCATGGCCAAAGTATGAGACTTACCTCCGTCAGACCTCGGCGACAAAGTCTTCGGGATTGGGACTTCCTGAGACCCAACCCTGATGGTTATGGCTTCGGACTCCCTGACTCTGGCCTCCGCGTGCTCGCACCCTTCGGCTTCGCTCTGCATGGTCCGATTTGGAGGCACCACGGACACTCTGTGGACGATGCCCCCTCCGCTGCATCTGTTTGCCCCTGCCATCCATAATACTCCGAAGGGAAATAAGGCATAGTGTTAGGCTGTGGAGGGTACCCCGACCCAGATACGTACGGAGCCCACGGGGTCCCCGCCCAGTCATACGGCGGAGGCATTGGAGGTTCTAGTGGCCTCGCCCACTGTGAGCTGAAACCATCACCCAGAGGGGGGTTCGGCAAAGTTGATGGCACCTCGGACCACACCAGCGCAGTGTCCTGCTAGGCCGGAGGTATGTTCGGCCAGTACGGGCTGAAGCCTCCCATCGGAGAAGTCCAACACGGTGCGGGGTTCAGCCATTGGGGGCCGAAGTTGTTGCATGGGGGACCCGACCACTGAGGTTCGAAGCTGCCGTACGGGGGGTTCGACCATTGTGGCTCGGAACCATTATGCGGAGCATCAGGCCACCGTGGCCCGAAGCCTTCGCGTGGAGCATTAGGCCACCGTGGCCCGAAGCCTTCATGCGGAGGGCTCGCTGGCTTCGGCCCAAAGCCACCCTTCGAAGGTCTTGGACCCTTCGGTCGTTTTAGCTTGGCATGCGGACCTACTTCCTTGGCCCTTCTCTGATGTTTGTTCAATAGCATGTCATAAGTTACCTTTGGCCTCTTGCGAGACTTAGCCGAAGGGGTATTGACGTTCTGTTTCCACACTCCTACCTCGGGGTTCTTTGGCACGAGTGTGCGAGTGTGCGGTTCTCCAACAATCACTTCTTTCCCTTTAGCAGACTCGGCATGTTCTAGCCGAATCAACACCTTCTTTTCGCCGAGGTCAACGGCGTTGACTGGAAAAGGATTTTTATCCAGCTTCATCTTTGGATCATGGTCTATCTTCAATCGTCCTTCTTCTATGGCCGATTGTATCTGCCGTCGAAAAACAATGCAATCATTAGTGTTATGAGAATGTGAATCATGCCACTTACCGTACAGATGCTTCTTTAGCTCATCGGCAGGTGGAATGACCTGACCCTTAGGTAACCTGAGAAGCTAGCTTTTTAAGAGAAAGTCAAATATTTTATCACACTTAGTTACATCAAACGAGTACTTGACCTCATTGACTCGACTCTTCGTTGGGGATGGTCGTAACTCGGAGCAGGTGACGGGTTTATTCTTATTGTTCCAGGCCCATTCGACCGCGTACATGTCGGTCGAATCCTCCTCCTATGACTCCTCTTCATCAAAGCGTTCCATGATGTGAATTTCGGCCCTAGGCTTGCTAAACGTCTTAATAAATTTCTTGTCTTTGGCTCGACCTTCTTGGACCAGAGCCTGCTGTAGAACTTGGCTAACTTCTAAAAAGTTTTGGTTATCTAATCTTTCTTTAATTTCAGAACGTAACCCGTTAAAAGCTAACTCCGTCAAGTCTCTTTCTGAAATATTAAGGCTAAAACATTGGTTTCTAGTATCCCTGAAACGCTTGATGTACTCAGAGGCACTCTCACTAGATTTTTGTTTAACCGACGTCAAATGCGAAATCCTAAGTTCTGTTTCACCTGTGTAGAAATAATCATGGAATTTTCGCTCTAAATCGTCTCACATGTGTATGGAGTTCGGCGGGAGCGCCGAAAACCAAGTGAAAGCAGTGCTGGATAGCAAGAGAGAAAATAGTCTAACCTTTAGAGCATCTATCCCGCTAACCTCTCCACACTGTGCCAAAAATTGACTAATGTGCTCTAGTGTGGTCTTGCTACCCTCGCCATTGAACTTAGTGAATTCAGGGATTCTATAGCCGTGGGGGTAGGGCACTGTATCAAGATGGTCAGGGTATGGCTTACGGTAAACCCTAACCCGTCCCTTGGGCACGAAGCTAGCACACTCCCTAAATAGTGCACGAACCCGCTCCTCTATGTCATCTTGATACGTTGTTTGCGCGCGCCTCTCATGCGGGGGCGCGACACACGGTGGGATATCATCGTGTTGGCCATGGGCCTCTTCCCTGCGCGCAATTTGTATGACGTGTTCATGCCCGGGTGCCTGCGCATGTGGTGCGGGCAGCGCGGGTACCGGCGCAGGTGGTGGTGCGTGGTATGCAATATTAGTTTGACCGTAGGTGTAATGATTGGTCTCGGCCATAAGCGGTGAGGCCAGAGATATGATGTCATTAGTCCTATTTTATACGTGATTCGTCGGAGGTGCGCTAGCAATAGGAACCAGGGGTACGGCCTCAGTAAAGCTGAACCTTCTAAGAGTCGCCTCTACTTGGGAGCTTACTGTCGAATCTAAACGGTTGGCTAGCGAAGCGCTAACGGCTTGATCTACCGATGCGGATATTTTATGCTCAATTTCTAAGGAAGATAAATGAGGCGATACAGGTGTTACCTAGACCTGAGCGAGGTCAGGGGTGACGATGTCGCGCTTGATGAAGCATGCGCGTGTCTTGACGTAGCCCCCAAGCATCATGTCTTGGAGCGCCTTCAGCTTTGCCTCGATCTCTGCTCGGTCTTCTGCGGGGATATCTTCAAGTGTAGGCGACAATATGTTGCGGTTGTTGATATCCACGCCTCCTATTGCGTCCATCGGTGGTTTAGACGTAGTAGTCGATGTAGACGTGTCGGCGGCCGATGTATACGTACTCATTATGTTGGCGTAGCCTTTCCCTAGTGGAGTCGCCAAAAAGTGTGTTGACACGAAAATGTGCCCCCGCATTTGGGTCAGTTCGACGATCCAAAAGTGCACGGATACTTAGGGACAGGCCTAAGCGTGACGTGGCAGCGACGTCGCGTTCTGACTACCCTTAATAGTGATAAGGGGGTGGAGTCGCCAGGCAACCAGATTACACAAAATAATCCAATTAGCCGAAAGGAATAGATTAAACAGAATAAAATCAGCAAACCAGTCGGAGCCCGTCTGATTCGAAGTCAGATGCGAAGGGTGCGCCGAAGGGTACCTTCGCCGTCTTGTGCAAAGTGCTCCACTAAAGGGTGCTTCGGCGTTCGGACTGATCCAGCCGAAGATAGACTCCGAACGGATCTGGTGCGAAGTGCTCCGCCGAAGGGTGCTTCGGCGTTCGGGCTGATCCAGCCGAAGATAGACTCCGAACAGATCTGGTGCGAAGTGCTCCGCCGAAGGGTGCTTCGGTGTTCGGGCTGATCTAGCCGAAGATAGACTCCGAACGGATCTGGTGTGAAGTGCTTCATCGAAGGGTGCTTCGGCGTTCGGACTGATCTGGCCGAAGATAGACTCCGAACGGATCTGAGCACAGTGATCACCTCTGAACAGCGGGGTTCGGCGTGCGATCTCTGATACAGCAATCTACAGAATAGTGACGCGAGGGCCGCGCGCGAGTGCAACTTCGTCCGGTGTGGAGTATGGTCATGGCGAAGTCTGTTGCGACGAAGTATGCTTGGCAAAGCCAGAAGTCCCGCCGAAGGGTGTCCTAGGGGACCTCCGAAACCGATCTCTCAGCTCCGGAAACATTCGACGAAGGGGCTCCGAACGTGCGAAGCCTACAATAGAAGAGTGTGAGGTACCAATTCGGCCTGAGGACCGAATTTTGCTAAGTGTTGCACGGGTGGCGAAGGTAGCAATCTATTACGCAGATTAGCGGATACTTCACAGGCGAAGTAATAAGGTGATAGCAATCTGTTACGTAGATTAATGGGGACTTCACAAGCCAAGTATCAAGGCTTACCACTGTTCCGTAGCGGCGAACAGAGGGCTTCTAGGCAAACCCACGAAGAGGTACAAGAAAATAAAGGTAAAGTAAATGCAATCAAAGAATGGGCTTTGGTTTGGTTTGAGTTGGGGGGCTCTCACGCTGGCCATGCCTCTCTATTTATAGGGGGTTTAACTCCCAATCTAATCTGCTATTAATCCGGCCTGATAGAGATTGAGCTGGAAACGCGTACAACTCTATCTCTGCCGAGGTGGGCTTTGGCCAGGCCCGTCGAGGCCTGCTCCTCGGGCCGAAGCTTCGGCAGTGTGGGCTTCGGCCAGGCCCGTCGAGGCTTGCTCCTCGGGCCGAAGCTTCGGAAACGTGGGCTTCGGCCAGGCCCATCGAGGCTTGCTCCTCGGTCCTCCGAAGGCTTCCTGGCCGAAGACCATGGGCTGGCTAGAGGCTTTCAGAGCCCATAGCTCAATGGACTTTGGTCCTGTAGGGCTTCAGACAGATCCTCGGGCTGAAGCTTTGGCAGCATGGGCCTCCAAAGGCTCCCTGGCCGAAGCCCATGGGCTGTCTAGAGGCTTTCGGAGCCCATAGCTCAATGGACTTCGGCCTTGTAGGGCTTCGGACAGACCCTGGACATGTGTATTTTCGGCCCAAATCGCCAAAAATTGATATTTTGACAATCTAGCCATTAATGCTATTTTTTGCAATCAACAGTGGGCATAGTGGGTAGCATCGCTTTCCCTCGCGCGGAACTCTTCCACATAATTTTCAAGGCGACGCTTAGGGCCTTCCATGTTATAGTCAGCCAACTCGATTTTCTCTTCTTAATTTGTTGCTAAGAATGAATTATGTTATAATGAAAGGAGGATCATCTATTTATAGACAAAAACTCAAAATTTAGTTTCTTAACAGCAACTACACACTTGTACACAGTTGTACTCTCACTCTGTCTAATACTCTAATTCCATCTTTGTGTGCTGACGAGATGAAATGAAATCATTACCACACAAATGGTCTTTAGTGATGTAGCTTTAGTGATGAATAAAAGAAACACGTCACTAATATACCTTTAGTGACGGGTGTGTTTACAACCATCACTAAAGACCTACCTTTAGTGATGGGTCTCAATGATGTGCGTCACTAATGAGTTGCTAAATTCTAAACTAATCATTAGTGATGGGTAACGTTGAGAACCATCACTAATGATCTACCTTTAGTGACACGTGTGAGACACGTCGCTGAAGACATACCTTTAGTGACGCGTGAATATATAGAACCATTACTAAAGATCTACCTTTAGTGACGCGTAAATATCTAGATCTGTCACTAAAGACCGATGCATACGAAAAAATTTAAAATTTTGGGCGGGAAGAAGAATACTAGCCCAAAATATATACACACTATTATAAAACATTGTCTCCTCTCTTTAGTCTTTACTCTCAACCATTCTATAACTTCTCTCCCTTGCTCTCTCTACGTGATCTTTACCATTCTCATCTCCAGCTCAATTGATGGTGGTCGACGTACTACAAAATCTACTCAACGACGCTAGTGTTACTTCATGCTCCACCCGACCATGAGCTCATATGTATCGAGTTGTTTCAACAAAGGGTACATAGTTATTACCATTGCTTCACCAAATCCTAATGCTTAATCTCGTCTATTGTTATCACCTCTTCATCTCCTTCTGCTTTATCGTCACCTCTCCTCTATTTTGGCTCGAGGTAGAGGCCTCACCGACGATGACCACATGAAAATATATCAGGACAACGATAAAATTGATGGAAAGAGCCCCTCTATAATCACCTCAGATCTATTCTTCTTTTTCATCATCATTGTCTCTCCTCTTATATTGTGGCTAAGGGTAGAGGCCTCATCGATGATGACCACACATGGAAATCACATCGAAACAATGACAAAAACGATGAAAAGAGTCCCTCTATGACTACCTCAGATCTAATCGTCAACTCATTTGAACTGAAAGAAACTAAACGAAATTGTATAGAACAAATCTGGAATGAAAAAAATTACCTTTAGAGACGCGTGAACATCTATACCCATCACTAATGGTCCACCTTTAGTGACCGGTATAAATATATGTGCGTCACTAAAGGTGACCTTTAGTGACGGGTATAGATGTATGTGCGTCACTAAAGGTGAATTTTAGTGACGCGTAAACATCTATACCCGTCACTAATGATTATTTTTAGTGACGGGTATAGATGTATACCCGTCACTAAATGTTACCTTTAATGATGGATACATGTCCGTCACTAATGATAGATCATTAGTGATGTGATAAGGGTGACGGACCCTGAGTAGTGAATGGAACGTAAACCTAAGCAATGGTCAGAGTCGGGAAGGAGAAGCCTAAATTCGCCTCATTTGCCTGTTATCGGACTGTTTTTCCGTCGTCCGCTGGTGTCCGACGGTGAAACTAACAAATTGTGATTTGTGAACGACTGCAAGTTTGGTGTAACACCCGTATTTTAAATTAACCGTAAACCTGAACTTTTCAAAATTTCAAAACCAAATCTGAATTCAAAAGTTTTTAAAGGCAGAAATGATTTTGCAATTTAAAACATTGAGATAAATTTCGAATTTTGAAGTTTTTATAATTTTGTAAGACTCCTCACACTTTGAAGTATTTTACAAAATTATTTCATAATTTTTGAGATTCAAATTCATATTTTAAACTTCAAAATCAATTTCCTGAATTATTTTATTCGAAAAACAATTTAAATCCCTAGTGGGCCGCAACCCCCTATTCCCCTAGCCCGCCCAACCCAGCCCACCTCCCTCACCCTCTCTCTCTGACCGGTGGGCCCGCCTTGTCGGCGCCACCCGTCCGCGCCAGCCTTCCCCTCTCCCTCTCTGGCCAGCGGGTCCCACCCGCCAGCCCTCGCGCGCTCACTGCCGCCCCGGGTCCGCATGTCAGACCCCGCCGCCCTAACCGCCTCCTTCTTCTCCGCGCGAGCGCCGCCGCCCCAACCTCCTCCCCGAGAACTCCGGCGCCCTCCCCCTTATCTCTAGACCACGTTAACCCCTCCATCCGGTTCTTTAAGTTGCGCCGCACCCGATGCCATCTTCAATCGCCGCGTCTCCGCCTCCGACCTCGCCGAAAATCCCCTCCGCGCGCAAGAGCTCCGCCGCCTCTGTTCCGCGCTCCGGCCGTGATTCCTCGCCGCCGGTGATCGCCAAAGCCGTAGCCACCTACTGCTTCGGGTCCGCCATCGCGCGAGGGTCTTCAGCATCGCCTCCGATCGCACTCTCGGCCGTCGGAGCGCCGCCGTCGTCGCTAACCCGAGGACGCCTTTCGCCTCGCGCTCGCCGCCGGTCGCCGCCATCGTCTTCGGTCACCGTCGTCGATACGGATCGAACCCCCTCTCCCTCTAGTTTCCATTTTTGCGCTAACCCGGGGCGTTAGGTCGCCGCCGTCGCCGTGGCCGCTCGCCGCCGTCCGGCCGGCGCCGGGGAAGAAGCCTTCGGCTCCCCCGTGTCGCGCGCGTGCCGGATGCAGCCCTGGCCGTCGGATCTGGCGTGGACGGCCAGGATTAGAACCTGGGACCGACGGCCACGATCGTGTTGACCATGGTTGACCGGTACCGGCCAATCCTGGCCGTTGATTCTCATTAAATCGTGCCACCTCACCCGCAGCCGTCGGATGCCGATCGTGCGGTCCTGGTCGGTTGGGTCCACGCCAACAGTGCATAGGCACGTGGTGGTCTCGGTCCACCGTGGACCAGGGCTGTTTTAATTTCAGAAAAATGATTTATAAAATTCCAGAAAACCCTTTAAACTTCAAAAATTCATAGTAAATTCATTTTAACTCGGATTTTTCCCATTCAAATTTTAGAAAATCCAGAAAATTATTCTCTTTAATTTCATTCCATTTAATTGTACTGTTCATGCTGTTTTTAATACTGTTTTATTTGTTTCTCCTCGGTTTGCGTGTTTAGTCGACGTCGAGGCTATCGAGGAGTCATCCTTTCCTGCTGCAGATCCATACCAGTACTACGAGGATCAAGGCAAGTCACAGATTCATTTCCATGGAAATAGTTGATCATGTTGAACCCATTTTTATTATTAATTATCGCTAAAACCTATAGGCTAATAAATGCATTAGTTCACACTTTTAATTATTTAGTTAAAGTTTAGTTTAAACCCTGTTGTGCAAACCTAAGCCATGCTTTGTATTCCGTTCTCCTTGTCGCCTTATAAAAATTATTAGTTAGTGCTCTAAAGTAGAGGCACACTTGCTAGCATTCAAATTAATATTTATTACTAGACAGGTGGATCGTCTCTATATCTTTGTTACATCTCGTCTCATTGTGATTCTGAGTTGTGTTCTTGAAATTTTGGAGAATGGTGTTGCATTGAGCATGGTGGGTTCCGGGTGCAAGCTCGGAAATTGGTTGGTCGCACCCGGGGCACTATAAGGACCGGTCTGCGGGATCTGTTGCGAAGCATAACAGTACTGACCACAAGTCTAATGGGTAAGGCCTAATTCGAAGTATGGGTCGATTCAGCTTGATGCACCGAGCGGAGGGGACAAGTTCACTTAACCCGGAGTGCCAGGTGGTGGCTTGGTCTACGTCTGCCAATCGGGGTCTACCCATGATTTTCGGGTGAGATCTTAGTGGAGCGTGGGCAAAACCTGGTGTGGTTGTCCTCTTGCTGAGTCAATTCATATGACGGGTTTTGGCATGAACTTGGTCAGGGTATCGTGGTGGTATCCTGGTGCACACCGGGTTTGTGCCTTGTGGGTAAAGTAGTACACCTCTGATCAGAGTATAAACTTTTCGAAAAGCCGTGCCCACGGTCATGGGCTGCCTAGTGATGTTCTCCGCAGTTAGCATTTATTTCTGCATTTGTGTGAAAGCAATTGAACATGATGGAATGGGTTGAAAGAGCGAGTTGGCACAGGTGTGCAACTCGAGGTAGTGGATAGTTATTGCTCATATTTACTTCAGCATTTTATATTCATGATTTAATTTTGCTCACTAAAGCTTAAACAACATTAAACATGCTTATTTATGCAAACAAGCCTAGAATATGCTCCTTTGTTATTCAACCTTCATTACATGCATATCTGTGGCTTGTTGAGTACCTTTGTACTCATCCCCGTTGATTACTTTTTTTTAGATGCTTATTATCAAGAGGATGAAGTCCAGGAGTAGCGATCCAGTCGAGGTGTCGGATTTTGGGATCGAGATGTTCTTCAGGCGCTTTTGTTTCGCTTCCGCATTTATTTGAGTTTGTAATAAGTGTAGCCCATGAGCTACGTACTATGTTTTTATTTCGTTATGCGTCGTCGGTTTATGAACATCTTGTATTTTGGATATTTTTGAGTATTAATAAAGGTTCGAGTTCTTTTTTGAATTCGGGCGTGACAAGATGGTATCAGAGCCGACTCGACTGTAGGAAGCCCCTGGACCATTGATAGGAACTATTTTTAAAAGATTCTAAGATATATATATTTTAAAACTTTGTTTGGTTATACTTCTCATCTAAATTTTCTTTTATTCTATTCTGACGCTTCTCTAAACTTCAAAATTTTTGTAGCATATAGTTTTGAGTGAGATGCAGATGGGCCTTAGAACGTCGCTTTCGTAGTCGTTAGTCCCGCTTGTTAGGTTGCTTGTTAGTGTGCTTGTTTGTGTATGTTTGTTTGTTTGTAAGTGTATGTTTGTTTGGTATTTAACCCCTTTTCACGCTATTCTAAGTTTCCGCGTTATTTTCTCGGGTAAATTCGTTGACCTTTATAGCAGATGGCTGCCAATCCGAGCGACGTCCCTGAGAACAGCAATGCTGAAAGAGCCAACCCGGCAGCTGAGGCAAACAGGATTCCGGCAGCAGAGGCCAACCGGATTTTGCGCAGTTTGGGTGGGCCCAGCTGGGGCAACACAGGCCCTCGTCAAATGGGACCACCTCCTGCGCCCAATAATCCAACTCTTGCAGAGGTCATGATCAATCAGAATAATATGATGGCTGCACTGATGGCACAAATGCAGAGGCAGCAGGACCAGCTTCAGCAGCTTCAGCAGCAGATATTGGAACAAGATCGCCAGGCACCAGCTCCAGCCCCTGCGCCTGCACCTGCTCCTGCACCAGTTCCCGCTCCGGCACCTGCTTCATAATTGTCTGAGTTTCTGCGAGTCCGGCCTCCCATCTTCTCCAGCACCACAAATCCCATGGAGGCAGGAGATTGGTTGCGAACTATTAGTAAGAAGTTGGATCTGTTGCAGTGTTCTGATCGTGAGCGAGTTGCCTTCGTGACTCACCAGCTTCAGGGACCCGCCGTTGAGTGGTGGGATAATTTCCAGGATTCCCAGCCGGTCGACCATGTAGTCACATGGGCAGAGTTCACAGCCGCCTTCCGTGCCACCCACATTCCTTCCGGCCTTGTGGCATTAAAGAAGCAGGAGTTCCGTGATTTGTACCAGGGCAGCAGGATGATCACGGAGTATTTGCATGAGTTTAATCGCTTGGCGCGGTATGCACCAGAGGATGTTCGCACAGATGCTGACAAGCAGGAAAAGTTTGTCAGAGGCGTGAAGGATCAATTGAAGCCTCTCTTGCTCGCCTCCGATCATGCTGATTTTCAGAAGTTGGTAAATAAAGCAATTATCCAGGAGTCCGAGTACAACAGAGTTGAGCAGAAGAAACGCAAGATGATCGCTTTTCGATACCAGCAGGGCAGCAGCCAGAGGCCTCGCCCTATGCCAGCTCCAGTTGCACCGAGTTATCAGCCTCGACCAGCTCCTCGGCCCCCAACTGTTAGTGGCCCCAGTACTGCAGCACCTCGTCCACCTCTTCCATCAGCTCCCGCACCAGTTCAGTCTACAGCTCAGAAGGGAGATGTGTTGAAGGATAAAAATGGGAAGACAGTTGTGTGTTTCAATTGTCGTGAAGTGGGGCATTATTCCAACGCTTGTCCACATCCGAAGCGCCCTCAGATTCCAGTTCCGCCAGTTGCCAATCCCGTGGTCTGTGCTCGAGTGAATCATGTCACCGCAGAAGTAGCTCATGAGGCACCAGAAGTGGTATTGGGTATGTTTTCTATCAATTCTATTACTTCAGTCATTTTGTTTGATTCAGGAGCAACACATTCTTTTATATCTGCATCATTTGTAAAGAAGCATAATTTGAAAACTGTGCCATTATCTAAGCCTATGGTAATAATCACTCCTGGGAAGCAAACCCCGGCTGTCTTATTTAGCCCGAGGGTGCAGATAGAAATAGAAGGAGAAAAGTTTTGGGTAGATCCTGTTCTGATCGAATGCAAGGGCCTTGATGTCATCCTAGGGATGAGTTGGCTATTTAAGCACAAGGTCATCATTGATTGTGCCAGCAAAAGAGTTACTTTGACCAGTGAAGATGGAGCAGTCGTCTCATTCAGTATGGCGGAAAGAAGAATCAAGAAGTCCATGGTGAATCAAGTTGCCTTAGAAGAAGTGCCAGTTGTTCGAGAATTCATGGATGTTTTTCCTGAAGATCTGCCTGGTATGCCACCGAAGAGGGACATCGAGTTCAGAATTGATCTTGTACCAGGGACCACTCCTATCTCGAAGCGTCCGTATCGAATGGCCGCTAATGAGCTAGCAGAAGTGAAGCAAAATATTGAAGACCTTGAGCAGAAAGGGTATATCAGACCGAGTACTTCGCCTTGGGGAGCACCGGTAATTTTTGCCATGAAGAAGGATAAGACAAAGAGGATGTGTGTTGATTACAGGGCCCTGAATGAGGTCACTATTAAGAACAAGTATACATTGCCTCGGATTGATAACTTGTTCAACCAGCTGAAGGGAGCCTCTGTTTTCTCTAAGGTGGATCTCCGATCGGGTTATCATCAATTGAGGATCTGAGAGGAGGACATTCCAAAAACTGCCTTCACATCCAGGTACGGTTTGTATGAGTATACTGTCATGTCATTTGGACTCACTAACGCTCCAGCTTTCTTCATGAACATGATGAACAACGTCTTTATGGAGTTTTTGGACAAGTTCATGGTGGTGTTCATTGATGACATTCTAATATACTCTAAGACGCCAGAAGATCATGAAGCTCATCTCCGTCTGACTTTGGGCAAGTTAAGAGAGCAGCAATTATATGCTAAGTATAGCAAGTGTGAGTTCTGGACATCAGAAGTGAAGTTTCTAGGTCATGTTATATCAGCCACAGGAATCGCCGTAGACCCCATCACTGTTGAAGCCGTCACCGATTGGCTGCAGCCTACATCAGTGTCAGAGATCCGGAGTTTTCTTGGATTGGCGGGTTACTACCGCCGTTTCATCGAGAACTTCTCTAAAATTGCTAAACCCATGACAAGACTATTGCAAAAAGACGTAAAGTTCAAGTGGACACCAGAATGTGAGGAAAGTTTTCAGACTCTAAAGAAGAAGCTAGTTTCAGCGCCAGTGTTGACTTTGCCGGATATTCGAAGGGACTTTCATGTGTATTGTGATGCTTCTCGCCAAGGGCTTGGTTGTGTGTTGATGTAGGACGGGAAGGTTATATCCTACACCTCTCGCCAGCTTCGACCGCACGAGCAGAATTACCCTACTCATGATTTGGAGTTAGCAGCCGTAGTGCATGCTTTGAAGATTTGGAGGCATTATCTCGTCGGCAACAGGTGTGAAGTGTTCACAGATCATAAGAGTCTAAAGTATATATTCACTCAGCCAGATTTGAACCTCAGGCAAAGAAGATGGTTAGAGCTGATTAAAGATTATGATATGGGTATTCATTACCATCCGGGCAAGGCTAATGTGGTAGCCGACGCTTTGAGTCGCAAAGGATACTGCAATGTCGTGGCTATGCTTGAAGAAGCTCCTATGCTATGTAAAGAAATGGAAAGATTGAATTTGGGGATTACTACTCGAGCATACCTTGCTACGCTCGAGGCAAAGCCAGCATTAGAAGGACAGATTCGTGAAGCGCAAAAGGAAGACCCCGATATCGCTGACATTAAGAAAAATATGAGGAAAGGGAAATCCCCAGGGTTCTTGGAAGATGAAATGGGAACAGTTTGGTTTGGAAATCGTCTCTGTGTGCCAGATAAGCCAGAGTTGAAGACCACCATCCTGAAGGAAGCTCATGACACTTTGTACTCTATCCATCCCGGAAGTACAAAGATGTATCAAGATTTGAAAGAGAAGTATTGGTGGGTTAGTATGAAAAGAGAGATTGCCGAGTATGTGTCGATGTGTGATACTTGTCAGCGAGTCAAAGCAGAACATCAGAGACCAGCAGGATTGTTGCAGCCTCTTAAGGTTCCCGAGTGGAAGTGGGAAGAAGTCGGTATGGACTTTATTACTGGCTTGCCCAGGACTCAAGCAGGTTATGATTTGATATGGGTGATTATTGATCGCTTGACTAAAGTGGCTCACTTTATAGCAGTTAAAACAACATATAGCGGTCCCAAGTTGGCAGAGTTGTATATGGCCAGGATAGTGTGTTTGCATGGTGTTCCAAAGAAGATCGTCTCCGACAGAGGAAGTCAGTTCACTTCAAAGTTTTGGAAAAATCTGCAAGAAGAGCTTGGTACCCGGTTGAATTTCAGTACCGCGTATCATCCTCAAACAGATGGTCAAACAGAAAGAGTAAATCAGATACTAGAAGATATGTTGAGGGCTTGTGCTATAGATTTTGGAGGATCTTGGGATAAAAATTTGCCGTATGCTGAGTTCTCCTATAATAACAGTTATCAGGCCAGTCTACAGATGTCGCCATTTGAAGCTCTATATGGTCGCAAGTGCAGGACTCCTTTGCTTTGGGATCAGACTGGAGAAAGTCAAGTTTTTGGGACAGATATTCTTCGTGAAGCTGAAGCAAAAGTTAAAGTTATTCAGGACAGGTTGAAAATAGCTCAGTCCCGTCAAAAGAGTTATGCCGACAATCGTCGCCGAGACTTGTCATTTGAGGCAGGAGATCATGTTTATCTCCGAGTCACCCCTCTCCGTGGTACTCAGAGGTTTAACATGAAAGGAAAGTTGGCACCTCGCTTTGTTGGCCCTTTCTTGGTTATCGGTCGCCGAGGAGAAGTTGCTTATGAGTTAGAGTTGCCAGCGTCTCTGTCAGGTGTACACAATGTGTTCCACGTGTCGCAGTTGAAGAAGTGCCTTCGAGTGCCTACTGAGCAAGCCGATCATCAGCAGCTTGAGATCCAAGAAGATCTAACTTATGTTGAGAAGCCCGTTTGCATCCTGGATACCAGAGAGCGAGTTACCAGGAGGCGAGTCATTAAATTCTGCAAGGTTCAGTGGAGTAACCATTCGCCAGAAGAAGCGACTTGGGAAAAGGAGGATGAACTCAAAGCTTCGCACCCCGAATTATTCGAAGGACGTTTCGAATCTCGAGGACGAGATTCTTTATAAGGGGGGTAGGTTTGTAACACCCGTATTTTAAATTAACCGTAAACCTGAACTTTTCAAAATTTCAAAACCAAATCTGAATTCAAAAGTTTTTAAAGGCAGAAATGATTTTGCAATTTAAAACATTGAGATAAATTTCGAATTTTGAAGTTTTTATAATTTTGTAAGACTCCTCACACTTTGAAGTATTTTACAAAATTATTTCATAATTTTTGAGATTCAAATTCATATTTTAAACTTCAAAATCAATTTCCTGAATTATTTTATTCGAAAAACAATTTAAATCCCTAGTGGGCCGCAACCCCCTATTCCCCTAGCCGGCCCAACCCAGCCCACCTCCCTCACCCTCTCTCTCTGACCGGTGGGCCCCGCCTTGTCGGCGCCACCCGTCCGCGCCAGCCTTCCCCTCTCCCTCTCTGGCCAGCGGGTCCCACCCGCCAGCCCTCGCGCGCTCACTGCCGCCCCGGGTCCGCATGTCAGACCCCGCCGCCCTAACCGCCTCCTTCTTCTCCGCGCGAGCGCCACCCGCCCCAACCTCCTCCCGAGAACTCCGGCGCCTTCCCCCTTATCTCTAGACCCCGTTAACCCCTCCATCCGGTTCTTTAAGTTGCGCCGCACCCGATGCCATCTTCAATCGCCGCGTCTCCGCCTCCGACCTCACCGAAATCCCCTCCGCGCGCTAGAGCTCCGCCGCCTCTGTTCCGCGCTCCGGCCATGATTCCTCACCGCCGGTGATCGCCAAAGCCGTAGCCACCTACTGCTTCGGGTCCGCCATCGCGCGAGGGTCTTCGGCATCGCCTTCGATCGCACTCTCGGCCGTCGGAGCGCCGCCGCCGTCGCTAACCCGAGGACGCCTTTCGCCTCGCGCTCGCCGCCGGTCGCCGCCATCGTCTTCGGTCACCGTCGTCGGTACGGATCGAACCCCCTCTCCCTCTAGTTTCCATTTTTGCGCTAACCCGGGGCGTTAGGTCACCGCCGTCGCCGTGGCCGCTCGCCGCCGTCCGGCCGGTGCCGGGGAAGAAGCCTTCGGCTCCCCCGTGTCGCGCGCGTGCCGGATGCAGCCCTGGCCGTCGGATCTGGCATGGACGGCCAGGATTAGAACCTAGGACCGACGGCCACGATCGTGTTGACCATGGTTGACCGGTACCGGCCAATCCTGGCCGTTGATTCTCATTAAATCGTGCGCCCTCGCCCGCAGCCGTCGGATGCCGATCGTACGGTCCTGGTCGGTTGGGTCCACGCCAACAGTGCATAGGCACGTGGTGGTCTCGGTCCACCGTGGACCAGGGCTGTTTTAATTTCAGAAAAATGATTTATAAAATTCCAGAAAACCCTTTAAACTTCAAAAATTCATAGTAAATTCATTTTAACTCGGATTTTGCCCATTCAAATTTTAGAAAATCCAGAAAATTATTCTCTTTAATTTCATTCCATTTAATTGTACTGTTCATGCTGTTTTTAATACTGTTTTATTTGTTTCTCCTCGTTTGCGTGTTTAGTCGACGTCGAGGCTATCGAGGAGTCATCTTTTCCTGTTGCAGATCCATACCAGTACTATGAGGATCAAGGCAAGTCACAGATTCATTTCCGTGGAAATAGTTGATCATGTTGAACCCATTTTTATTATTAATTATCGCTAAAACCTATAGGCTAATAAATGCATTAGTTCACACTTTTAATTATTTAGTTAAAGTTTAGTTTAAACCCTGTTGTGCAAACCTAAGCCATGCTTTGTATTCCGTTCTCCTTGTCGCCTTATAAAATTATTAGTTAGTGCTCTAAAGTAGAGGCACACTTGCTAGCGTTAAAATTAATATTTATTACTAGACAGGTGGATCGTCTCTATATCTTTGTTACATCTCGTCTCATTGTGATTCTGAGTTGTGTTCTTGAAATCTTGGAGAATGGTGTTGCATTGAGCATGGTGGGTTTCCGGGTGCAAGCTCGGAAATTGGTTGGTCGCACCCGGGGCACTATAAGGACCGGTCTGCGGGATCTGTTGCGAAGCATAACAGTACTGACCACAAGTCTAATGGGTAAGGCCTAATTCGAAGTATGGGTCGATTCAGCTTGATGCACCGAGCGGAGGGGACAAGTTCACTTAACCCGGAGTGCCAGGTGGTGGCTTGGTCCGACGAGGCACGAAAGGGGGTCTACGTCTGCCAATCGGGGTCTACCCATGATTTTCGGGTGAGATCTCAGTGGAGCGTGGGCGAAACCTGGTGTGGTTGTCCTCTTGCTGAGTCAATTCATATGACGGGTTTTGGCATGAACTTGGTCAGGGTATCGTGGTGGTATCCTGGTGCACACCGGGTTTGTGCCTTGTGGGTAAAGTAGTACACCTTTGATCAGAGTATAAACTTTTCGAAAAGACGTGCCCACGGTCATGGGCGGCCTATTGATGTTCTCCGCAGTTAGCATTTATTTATGCATTTGTGTGAAAGCAATTGAACATGATGGAATGGGTTGAAAGAGCGAGTTGGCACAGGTGTGCAACTCGAGGTAGTGGATAGTTATTGCTCATATTTACTTCAGCATTTTATATTCATGATTTAATTTTGCTCACTAAAGCTTAAACAACATTAAACATGCTTATTTATGCAAACAAGCCTAGAATATGCTCCTTTGTTATTCAACCTTCATTACATGCATATTTGTGGCTTGTTGAGTACCTTTGTACTCATCCCCGTTGATTACTTTTTTTAGATGCTTATTATCAAGAGGATGAAGTCCAGGAGTAGCGACCCAGTCGAGGTGTCGGATTTTGGGATCGAGATGTTCTTCAGGCGCTTTTGTTTCGCTTCCGCATTATTTGAGTTTGTAATAAGTGTAGCCCATGAGCTACGTACTATGTTTTTATTTCGTTATGCGTCGTCGGTTTATGAACATCTTGTATTTTGGATATTTTTGAGTATTAATAAAGGTTCGAGTTCTTTTTTCGAATTCGGGCGTGACATTTGGTCAGAGATAATATCATAATAGCCGGTCACTCCTACGCTTAAGATAGTACACTAAAACAGCGAGCAGGTAAAACTGTAGACGTCTGCAACTTGGCTTGCAGATTCAGAGAACGAGTTGTGAGAGTTGAGACTGTAAACAAAGCCTCGTCTCTCCAAGGCATGCATGTGCGATTCATGGCACCCCTCCGGTGAGTGGCGACACGGACAGAGCCAAGCTGTTGCTCTTGCAACCGAGTACCGCCACCGCTGCTGTTCATGCTGCTACTCCGCACGAGCCAATTTGCACGGCGCCAACGCAGAGAGAAGGAGACGATCTCTGCTATGTCAGAAATCCTCTTTTTTTTTTTCTGAATCTGCACACCACTCTCTGCCTGCGTGCCACTGCTCACGCACGCTCACAAAAGTACAAGACACAGCCTGAGAGCAAAACCCAAGGAGAAAGTCATACGCTCTCTTACTGAGTCACACCGTAAATTTTACTGCTCTCTCTACCGCTGTCCGCTGACAGCTCTGCTGCCTACTGCCAAGATACAGTAGGATCTTCAAGTCGACGATGTACTGCACTCACTGAGTGACTGTACGTTCAATCAACGGCAGCTACGAGATTGTAGGCGTCCCAGGAATTTACCGTGTCTAAGTACGGCCCAACGGATACATGAACGAAGCTTCTTACCTTTTTGTTTTTCAGTTTTGTCAATTGTTGTTACCTATCTCACTGACAGATCGGATTGCTCTGGATTGGTGGCAAAATAAAGTTTTGAATGTAAATACTTGGATCTTAAAGTGTTGCCAATCAAAGATGCACAAGCATTTCTATGATACAGTTTAAGAAAAATCTGAACGAGTATGGAGCATGGAATGGATGGACTTTCTGAAAACTCAACTAGTCTAAACTCTACAATTCTAACGGTTTTGAGGCACTTGGCATTTGGACGACCTGCAGCTGCAGGTCCCCACAGATCACAATCCTAAAATGCATTTTTTTTCTCACACCGATGGCTACTCCATGGTGATATTTGGTACCGCAAGAAAACCATGTGTTTTACATGATTCGGCATTTGCACTGAATTTACTGTCCACAATGGGAGTAAAAACACCACTATCCCTCCCTCTTTCGTCCACAAGAAATAGGTCAAACACAACAGGCTACACATGCAAGTGCAAGTGGCAAAGGAAAATCTCAGATAAGGTAGAGCTGTAAGCAATCCAGGCAGCTGCTTCACAAGGGAGTATACTAGCTTATCTTCCCCCTTTTGTGTGGTTGCTCCTTTTGGGATGACACAAAAAGGGCAACATTTATGTGCAAGAAGTCTAGTGAGTGCCTAGTTACTCCTAAAAAAGCACTTGCTTGCATGGTGAAAGGGACATATGCAAGTAAGACGAGATGAGATATTCAAGAAGGCTTTACAAAGATGTTGTAGTTTTGTGCTTGCAGTTGCTGGGAAAGCTACCCTACATTGTAGCAGAAATAGCAAGCTACCAAACCAAAGGAAATAGAGAGAGAGAGAGAGAGAGAGGAGAGAGAGAGAGAGAGAGAGAGAGAGGAGAGAGAGAGAGAGATACAAAGAATTCAAAATATTGAAACTGAGAATCATGTTGTTGGCTTCTCCTGCTCTTGCTTGCTCATCAGCTCGTGCATGGAACACAGTAATTACACTACTTTTGCCCAAAGTCTGAACAGGCACAAAGTGTCAAAAATCATATACACATGCACGTGATGGCTGAGGGAGTTAGCTAGAGAATGCATCAGCTAAAGCCTTCAAAGGAGAGCATATGTAAAATCTGCAAAGTTGTAAAGTAAAAGAGAAGGAGAGACTAGAGAGCACGTACCACACCTTGTGGTGGCCTACAGTTTCCATGAGTTCTGTCACAAAGGAGGCGATGCAATCGAGCCAGTATAATAATTAAGGCTGCTGTAACCACCCTGTTTTTAGGCCTGTTACAGCGGTGTAAAACGCTCTATTACAGCGCCTTGAGCTTTGCAGGAGCACGTAGGACTGGTCAAACAGATTCTTTCTTTCAGCTTTTTGTGAGTTAATCCGTGCGATGAAGGCATGCAGTGTCATGGCCTTTTTAGTTCCTTCTGGTTTGTAGCTTTGTGGTTGTTTTGCAAGATGTTAGCGTCAGACATTGTACTAATTACTACATTCATGAGGTACTTACACACACATAGATTCACCTTCGCTGGACCCACAGCAATGAAACAGCACTTGTTTAAGTGATTTCTCGGCGAAAGTGATGTGAGTTAGCTTGGACTAAATCTCTGCAATGTTAAGTGTAATGTTAAGTGTGTTTTTATCGTTGTTGTTATAGATTCTCGTATAGATCTAAAATAATTTCTTATAGCTAAACTTCAATCACTATGGAAAACCCAAATTAATGCCAAAAAATGTACCGAATGCATTATTTTGGGCACTCAGTAAAATGGGTTTGCCGAGTATTTTTTATCGGCAAACTATAAACACTCGGCAAATAAATTATTTACCGAGTGCCCCTGAAAAAATACAATCAACAAATATGGGTACTAACGGACATCACAGCGGCGTGTTTGAGTCGGTAAAAAAAATTCCAGATTTGCCGAGTATTTTTAAAACACGCTCGGAAAACCCAACCATTTTTTACACTCAAAATACAATATATCGTATTCCATATAAATTTTTTGCAATTTTCTAGGTCAGTTTGCTATTTTTAATTCATTAAATATATTTCTAGGATTTAAATTGAAATAAGTGAAATTTGAACTGCAAGTGTATGAAATAATAAACCAAAATTTATAAAAAAAATTATATCCATGTTTTTGAGAAATTTTCTAGGCATTACACACTAAATTGGGAAGAAATTTTTTAAAATCTAGGTTGCGACACCCGATCAGAAACATGGAGCTTAATGTTTTTTAATTCTAAAAAATTCAATAAAATCTGAAAAATATGAGACTTGCCATGGTGTTATGATATGATATGTAGATATGTCGATTATCCGAGGAATTAGGGTTTAGTGAAGGAATAGGTTAGGTTTGAAAGCAAATCGATGGTTAGATCTTTATTTGTACTTAAAACTTTTTTAACAATCAAAATGCAATATATTATCTCATGTAAAATTTTTGTATTTTTGTGTTAGTTTACTATTTTTAATTCATTAAGTTTGTTTCTACATATAAATTGAAATAGGTCAAATTTGAAATTCAAGGGCATGAAATGATGAACCAAAATTTATAGAAAAAACATATTCAGGTTTTTGAGTAAATTTTTAGTTCTTATACACTAATTAAAATAAATTTTCAAAAAATTAAGTTGCGACACTCAATCATCAACGTGGAGCTTAATGGTTTTTTAATTCTAAAAAATACAGAAAAATAGGAGACATGTCATGGTGTTATGATATGATACATACATGATGTGATAAAAAAATAAAAAAGTTCGAAGAAAGTTATCATGTACGATGTTTAGAAACCGAAGATTTTGTGAGGATGAATTAGGATTTAAAGAAAAAATAGGTTGGGTTTAAAACAAATCAATGGTTAAATCTTATTTTGAGCATAAATTGTTTGCTACAATTAAAATACCATGTATCTTATCCCATGAAAAAATGGCATTTTCTAGATCAGTTAGCTATTTTAGTTACTTAATTGTGTTTATAGGATTTAAATTTTAACATATCAAAATTGAATTGTAAGTGTATGAAGTAATATACTAAATTATACGGGAAAAATCATATTTATGTTTTTGAGTCCAATTTTAGGGCTTACCAACTAAATTTGAAAATACTTCACGCAAATGATCAGGGAAAAGAATGAAAAGCACAATTGACAAAATTTTAAAAAATAAAAAATGTTTGCCGAGTGCCAAATTTGAGGCACTCGAACAATTTGAGTCAAACACTCAGCAAACAAGAGTTTCGCTTCTCACACAATTTTTAAAAAACTAGCGTCAACTTTTTAAAAAATTCAAGCCCACCTTTAAATATAAATGTCCTCCCTCCTCCCTTTGCGGCCTAGTCATTGCCATTGCCTCTCCGTTGTCAGTGTCGTGCCTCACCACCATGCCCTATTGCCATCCCGTCGCCACCCTACCTAGTTGTGTCGTTGCCCCATCAACATCGTATCACCACCCTTCATCGTCCCGACTGGTCAAGTCATTGCCTTGCATGGCTGCAACGTGCCTCGCCCCATTGGCCATGACACGCCATGCCCCGCCTCGCCCAACCATGCCCCGACGTGATGTGCCACAATGTGGAGCACCTTGCTCAGCCATAACACGTCGTGTCGCACCCTGCCTAGTCACTCCCAGCCACGACATAGCTCGTCTCACTACAATGCATCGCGCCTACTAGGTGTTCGACCAAATATGTGTTCGGGATGCCCGCCTCATGCTGCACATTTTTATTTTTTATTTTCAGTTTTTTTGTTTACCAAGTGCCAAACTTTGGGCACTCGGTAAACCAGCTATCACGCCACGGTTACACTACTTTTTTGTCGAGTGCCCAATGTTATACTTGTTGAAGTGTTCATTGAGTGCCCGATGAAAAATACTCAACGAACCTCTGTTTACCAATAGCGGGTTTGTTGAGTCATGTTCACCCAGTGCAACACTCAACAAACCTTTCACCGATTGTTTTTTAGGGGTTCACCGAGTGTTTGTGGCACTCATCGGTGAACTCATATTTTCCCGTAGTGAATGAATCTTTATACTAAAAATAAAGTTTAAATTATTTATTTTATTGAACAAATTCTAGATTAGTATGGATTTTAGAGCTTGAGGCATGCTAAACTATAATTTAGTATTTTGTGTACATGTATAGATTCTCCGAAGTTAGATGTGATAGAGATGCCAAGATTTTTCCTAGATAGAGTCCCGGAAAAGATAAGCTAGCAACTTGAGCATGTTCTTCTGTGATGAGTGATTGACAAGTTCTCTTCTGGGCGAAGGGGTCCCTCCGAAGGGGTTTGGAGGTGTTTACTGAAAGTTTCAAAGTTTGCTAGCTGCAGCTGTGCAGCGGAGTGTGTCTGTCGGAGGGGTCTAGCAGAGCACGATGATATGTTTGTACTGAAGGGTTCGGTATTTTGGTTGGTACACCACAGAGTGTATCGAAGGTTGTTTACTGGAGAGGTCTCCAGGGTACTAGAAAAACTTGTCTATTTGTCGGTGGTGCGCAAGGACTTCGGAGGCGATGGACGGTTCGTAGCGACTGAACCTGGGTCAAGCGGGAGACTTGATGCCAGGCGAGCGGGGAGCTCAATCACGAAGGCTGCGTGGGGTCGAGGTTTATGCTCAAAAAATCGGGAAGATAAAGAAAAAAATTGGACAAAGTTTTTGCTCGCCGGACAGCAAACTTGTTTGAATTTTGTGAGCCACATCCCACCTCAGTTGCAGGTGCCAATTTTTGTGGTTACTCCTCTGGTCATCCTTGTTTCAAAAAAAATAGAGTGAAAAAAAAGGAGAAAAAAAAATATAAAAAAAAGAGAAGCGGGCTGTTAGTTGCTTGTCCGAACTCTTGTCCGAACTCTTGTCCGAACTCCTGTCCGAACTCTTGTCCAATCTGAGGCAGTCTTTGGCTGTTTGCTGCTTGTCCGATCTCTTGTCTGAACCTTTGTCCGAACTCTTGTCCGATCCGAACAGCAGCAGAGAAAAAAAAAACAAAAAAACAAAAAAATTTGCACATACCCTTGTCCGATCACTTGTCCGATCTCTTGTCCGATCTCTTGTCCGATCTATACAGAGCTGATTTTGACCTGTTTTTGCTTCCTTTGATTTTTGGGCACATAGTTTCCCTCTATTACTTGAACTTTCACTTTGGGAGCACTACGGTCAGCAACTTTGACGAGTACTTGGGAATACTTATTGAACTTGGTTTAACTGTTATTATTATCGCTAATCCTTGCTACTCACTTTGCCTTCCAAGATACACATTTCTCTTGGTCAGGACAGGTTCATTCCTTGCAATTGTACACCACCCTCCACTTGGTTCATCACCTGTAGGCCGGTGACCTCACTGCGGCGTGGTAAGAACACTTGCAAGCGTGGGTAAGGTGCTTGACGGATTGCTTCCACCCCACACCCACCACCAGACCTAGCTGTTTTACATAAGGATTATTCTTTGTTGCTTTATCTTTTCACTAACATGGCAGCACTTATTGTACAACGTGACTTGAGCACTCACATGGACCAGGACGACCAGGCACAACGGAACAATATATTTCAGACCATCTTCCTCGTCAATAACCGTCGTGCGCGTGTCATCATCGACAGCGGTAGTTGCAACAATTTGGTGAGCCTCGACGTGGTAACTAAGCTTCAACTTCCCACACGTGCACATCCACACCCTTACCATGTGCAATGGCTCAACGACAGCGGTAAGGTCAAGGTAACACAAACTGTTCACATCGAATTTTCCATTGGTATATACTTTGGAAGTGCTGATTTTGATGTAGTACCAATGCAAGCATGTTCTCTATTACTTGGTAGACCTTGGGTATATGATACTGATGCTACACACCATGGTAGGAGCAATAAGTATACATTTATGTATAAAGGAAAGAAAGTTACATTGCTTCCTATGACTCCTGCTGAAATTGTGAAATTTGAACAAGAAAAACGTGCTAGGGACTCACAAAAGAGCAAACAACCTTCTGAAAATCAGCAAGTAGCTGAAACACTTTCGAGTCAACAAAAAGATAAAGTTGTTTCTCCTTCCTCATCACAACTTATTAATCTGAAAGGACGTGTCATGCATGCAACTAAAACGAACCTTGCAACACGTAGTTTTCTTGGTCTTGCAGGTTTCTACCGGCGTTTTGTGAAAGATTTCGGCACCATAGCCGGCCCTTTACCTGAGTTGACCAAGAAGGGAGTCACTTTTACTTGGAAACCTGCACAAGAACAAGCCTTTGCCCCACTCAAGGATCCCCTTACACATGCACCTCCACTTCAGCTACCCGACTTCAGTAAGCTTTTGAATTAGAATGTGATGCTAGTGATTTTGGAATAGGAGATGTACTGCTACAAGGAGGTAAACCCGTGACCTATTCTAGTGAGAAATTGCATGGTCCACAGTTGAATTATTCTACCTATGATAAGGAATTATATGCCTTAGTGCGTGTGCTTGAAACTTGGCAACATTACCTTTTGCCTAAGGAGTTTATTATACATTCTGATCATGAAGCACTAAAATATTTGAGAGGGCAAGCTGAACTGAACCTGAACCGTAGACATGTTAAATGGGTTGAATTTATTGAATCTTTCTCATACATTGTGAAATACAAGAATGACAAAGAAAATGTGGTTGCTGATGCATTGTCTCGCATGGTTGTTCTTTTATCTCAACTTGATATTAACGTTCCAGATTTGGAAAGTTTGAAAGATTTGTATGTTGTAGATAAAGAATTTGCTGAACCATACACTAAATGTAATGAGGGGAAAGACTGGAAAACATTTCATGATTATGACGGTTTCTTGTCCCATGCTAACAAGCTATGTGTTCCAGATTCGTCCGTACATTTGCTGTTGTTGCAGGAATCACATGGCGATGGATTAATGGAACATTTTGGGAAAGAAAAGACTTTGGCCCTGCTGTCCAATAATTTTTATTGGCTAAAGATGCGGAGAGATATTGAACGATTTGTGCAGCGTTGTGCCACATACCATAAAGCTAAGTCCAAACTTAACCCATATGTTTTGTACACTCCATTTCCTGTTTCTAGTGCACCCTGGGAAGATATTAGCATGCACTTTATTGTGAGATTGCCTAGGACAAGGAGGGGGAGAGACTCCATATTTGTAAGAGTGGATAGGTTTTCTAAAATGGCACATTTTATTCCCTGTCACAAGACCAACGATGCTTCACATATTGCTGATTTATTTTTCAGGGAAATTGTGAGATTGCACGGGATGCCTAGAACCATTATTTCAGATCATGATGTGAAGTTATGAGTTACTTTTGGGAGACAATGTGGGCCAAGCTTGGCACAAAATTGCTATTTGCAACAACTTGTCACCCGCAAATTAAAGGTCAACAGAGGTGGTAAACAATACACTCTCCATGTTGCTGCGAACAATGATTAAGAAGAACTTGAAAGAATGGGAGGACTGTCTTCCACATGTTGAAGTTGCATACAATAGATATGTCCACTCAACAACACAATTGTGCCCGTCTGAAGTGGTGTATGGTTTTAAGCCAATCACACCACTTGATTTGCTGCCACTTCCTTTTCAAAAGATAGCCAACATTGAGGCAACTAAGCGTGCAGAGTTTGTGAAAGCTATGCATCGGAAGACCAAGGAAGTTATAGACAAGAAGGCACGCTATTTTGCTCAAAAGACAAATAAAGGAAGAAAGAAGATGTTTTTCAAACCAGGAGATCTTGTTTGGTTGTACTTGCGCAAGGATCGTTTTCCTGATTTGAGAAAGTTTAAATTGATGCCCCATGCTGATGATTTAAAACCCTATTTGGGAGCTGACGATGAGCTTGAGTCGAGGATGACTCCAATTCAAGAAGGGGATGATGATGAGGACATCACTTCACATGATACACACATGGAGCCTCCACCTACAATTCAGTTACTAGGACGAATCACATGCGCCCGTGCCCGTCGCTTGAACCATAAGGTTAATTCGTTCCTTAGCAACTTTGATTATATTTGTTTGGATGGGATGCTACTGAATACTAGTGATATTTTGTTGCTTAGGAACATGGGAAATGGAATAGAAGACTTGGAGTTCAAGACGGAGCCGCACGGATGTTTGAAGTCAAGATTTCGCTGGTTCGGATTACATCAACCACCCTGCACCAAAATGGGCATAACTTCCTCATACGAAGTCCGATTGGCGCGTTCTTTGACTTTTTGGAAAGCTGAGGAGAAGACGGATCGTTTGCCGTTGGTTTCACATCATTTGGAGTCTCGAGTCGTTTTGTGTGACCGAAACCGTCCTGCGTGACAAAACTGGACCGTGTTGGCCCATAGTGCATGTCTGTTCGCCTTCTAGCCCACAGCCCATGTCTGTTTGCCTTCCACAGGCCGCCGCCCTATATAATCTCACGCCAGCCACTTCTAGGGTTAGGTTTGCTTTGTTGCATCTACACTGTTGTGTTAGATCCCGCCTCTTGCGCCGGACCGATTGGCTGCCGCATTGGCGTTTGTGAAACCTCAACTTATCTTCGTTTGTCTGTGATTTGGCATTCGATTTGTATCCTTCCTGTTTTGCTTGTGTTCTTGGGTTCGCTTGCAGGAATTAGCCCTCGTGGCGAGGTCAATCGCGTTCTGCGTGGTTGATAACCAACGGAGACAGTGGTGTAACGATTGCAAGGTTTTGATCCGCCGGACCGGAGCCTTGGATCGCCAACGTCGAGATTCTCCACCAACCCAAGTTATCCTTTACCTAGCGGAAGATTGGGACCACTCCCCCATCATCTCTTGCTGTGCACAGAAGCTCTTTGCCACAGCCATTGGCATTGATTTCTAGTACTAGTCGTGGCACCACTGCAGAACCAAGCACATCTGGTACTTGTGTTTTTGTAGATGGTTTTGCTTTGTCCTCCCTGGTCTCCGTCACAAAGGAGCAGGTGGACACTCTAGCTGATGACGAGCTTGCTCTCATTGCCTAGAGGTTCACCCGCTTTCATCATGAGAGACGGGATCAGAGGAGAAGTGGTTTTAGTGGTTGCTATGAATGTGGTGACACCTCTCATATTAAGGCCAATTGCCCCAAGCTCAAAAAGAGAGATGAGAGTGAGCGCCCCAATTACCACAAAAAGGAGAGGAAGCCTTTTGTGAAGGGCAAGCGGGGCAAGATGGCTAAGAAAGTAGCCAAGGCCGCTTCCAGAGCCTTTGTTGCTGCTCTCAGCGACATCGACACGTCCTCAACTGAGGAGTCGAACTCTGAGGAGGAGGAGTCACCAAGGAAGGAGGACAAGAAGGACAAGAAGGGACGAGACTTCACCGGCCTTTGCTTCATGGCCGACAGCGATCACAACGGCGATGAGCTTGACTCATCTGAGGTAAACCTATCATCTGACCAGCTACTAATTAAATTAGATGAGCTGAATGAAGTAGTGCTTGGTCAGGATAGATTACTTGTGCAAGCCGCTAGAGAAAGAAAAGACCTTAGACTTAGGCTAGAAACTATTTCTACTGAATATGCCATGCTTAAGTCTAAATTTAATGATGCTGAATGTGAGTCATGTTCTGTTGTCATGAGTGAGCTTGCTCAGTTGCGTTCTGTTCATGCTCAAACTCTTTCTGAGCTTGAGACTGCACAGAAGCAGCTTTTGGAGGAGGATTCTAGACCTCATGATATTATTGATTGCATGAACTGCTCTTTATTACGCGATAGCATTAATTTACGTGATAAGCATGTTCATGATTGGAGGCTAGATTGGAGAGGGCCGGTAGTTCTAAGGATGTGCAGCCTGTGTGTGACACATGCATTACCCTTAAGGACCAGCTAGGCACCGTTAGAGAGCGATCTGAAAACCTCATGTCTGAAAATGAATACCTCCTTTCCGTGGTTAACAAATGCACTGAGGGAAAGGGTAGGATGGATTTGCTCTTGGCCAAGACCAAGTTGTGTGCTGACAGAGCAGGGGTAGCTCTAGGTTTGGGTTTTGAGAGGATACCTTCAGACAGTAAGACCAAAACTGTTTTCACCTCTCCCACTACCCTAGAGAAAGAGAGAGCTCTGTTAGACACCCCATCGGCCAAAAAGCCTACCCATCCACCAAAGAAAACCTCTCCTCCTGCCAAGAAAAATCCTCCCAAGAAAACCACACAGAAGAAACCCAAGAAGCCTGTGAGAGTTGCTCCTGTGACCCATGAGAGTGCCCCCAGGAGAGTGTTTCATTGTTCCTATTGTCAGCGGGCGGGTCATTTGGTTGGGTTCTGTTTTCGTCGCATCAAGGATGAGCGACGCGCACTAGGCGATGAGTTACCAGGACATGCATTACCCATCTTTAGGTA
This sequence comes from Zizania palustris, assembly GCA_019279435.1. Taxonomy (NCBI): domain Eukaryota; kingdom Viridiplantae; phylum Streptophyta; class Magnoliopsida; order Poales; family Poaceae; genus Zizania; species Zizania palustris. Next base: position 74,611,600 of record JAAALK010000288.1, on the reverse strand, counting down.
TGCATGAGTCTGAGATGTACTATCGTCCTGCTTTTGAGGCTCCTCGTGCTTCCCGGAGAGGTTTTGCTCCTCGAGGTGTTCACCATGTTCCATATGGTGGTAGACCTCGGGCTAGCACCTTTGTACCTCGTCAGAGTAGGAGACCTCGACATGTTGTTCGTTCACAGCATGTAGGTAGACCTCGCACTTTGCATCATTCTGATTATTATGTGCGTAGACTGTCTGCTTTTACTGTGCCTACTACTCGTGTCACTCAGTGCTGGATGCCTCGTCATTATTTCACTCACCCCAGCACTGAGCGATCGAGACATTCTTATCGTGTGTAGGCGACAGATCGAGGCTTGGAGGGCACGTGGATCATGGACTCCGGTTGTTCGCGCCACATGACCAGAGATGCAGCTTGGTTCTCCAGCCTCACCACAACCAAGCAAAGGGAACATATCACCTTCGGAAACAATCGAAGGAGTAGAGTGAAAGGTAAAGGTGTGGTAAGAATTAATTCGAACTTCACTCTCAAAGATGTTGCTTTGGTTGAGAACCTGGGATACAATTTGCTGTCTGTATCTCAGTTGCTTGATGAGGGCTTCGAAGTGCGATTTCATCGCGATACTTCGCAAGTGCTCAATTCTGATGCGTTGTGGTGTGTAAGATCTTTAGAGTTGGGAGAGTTTTTGGAGCTGATTTTTCAGAGTCGTCTGGTTCTTCTCATTGTCTTGTTGCACATTCGACTTCTGAGCTTTGGAAGTGGCATAGGAGACTAGGACATATGAGCTTTGAGTTGCTCGCATCGTCTGAGCGCCCTAGGTCTGATCCGAGGATTGCCCAAGCTCAAGTTTGAGAAAAATTTAGTTTGCGCTCCTTGTCGACATGGTAAAATGATTGCCGCTTCGCATTCGCCAGTCACCACAGTGATGACTGAACAGCCCGGAGAACTTCTCCACATGGACACTGTAGGTCCTTCTCGGGTTAGTTCATTAGGCGGCAAGTGGTATGTTTTAGTTATTGTCGACGATTACTCTCGCTACTCTTGGGTCTTCTTTCTTGCCAGCAAGGATGAAGTGTTTTCACACTTTCGGAGCTTGGCTTTGAGACTTTTCACTGAACTCCCCGGTGCATTAAAATTCATTCGAAGCGATAATGGCACTGAGTTCAAAAATAGTCTCTTTGTTGACTTTTGCATGGAGCATGGCATAGAACATCAATTCTCTGCTCCGCGGGTTCCTCAACAGAACGGTGTTGTTGAGAGGAAAAACCGCACTTTGGTTGAGATGGCTAGGACGATGCTTAATGAGCATAGGACTCCTAGAAAATTCTGGGCTGAGGCCATGAACACTGCATGTTACATCTCAAACCGAATCTTCTTGCGCTCAATTTTAAATTTGACATCTTATGAGCTGCGTTTTGGGAGACAGCCCAAGGTTACTCATCTTCGAGTTTTTGGCTGTCGCTGCTTTATCCTAAAACGTGGTAACTTGGATAAATTGAGTCGCGATCTTCTGACGGGATCTTTTTGGGCTATACTACTCATGGTCATTCTTATCGTGTTTATAACTTGGAAACTAACACCGTCATCGAGTCATGTGATGTGACTTTTGATGAATCAACCCCCTCTGTTAGTTCTGCTTTTGAACAGGCAAATGAACACGACATGGAACATACCTTATTCGAAGAAGAAGATCCCGGAGAATTCGAGGATGAACCCCTACTTCCCTCGACATCAACCCCCGAAGCTGACCCCGCTTCTACTACTTCGGCACGAGGTCCCGAAGCGACTACCTCAACATCGGTCATCTTGGACCACTCCAACGCACAAGTTGAGGGGAGACTGCATCCCGCCGCGAGGCTCCGCACCATGTTCAAAGGATGCATCCTCCCGAGCAGATCATTGGTGAGCTTGATCAAAGGGTAACACGTTCTCACGCTCATTTCACTAATTCTGCTTTTGTTGCTTCTTTCGAGCCTTTAGATGTTAGTCATGCACTTTCTGATTCTAGTTGGATCAATGCCATGCATGAGGAACTTGAAAATTTTGAGAGAAACTAAGTCTGGACTTTAGTTGATCCTCCACCAAATATTCATTTCATTGGAACAAAATGGATTTTCAAAAATAAACAAGGGGAGGATGGGACTATAGTTAGAAACAAGGCTAGACTTGTAGCTCAGGGCTTTTCTCAACTAGAAGGGATTGATTTTACTGAAACTTTTGCACCTGTTGCTCGCCTTGAGGCCATTAGGATTTTGCTTGCCTTTGCGACATCCCGGGGATTCAAACTCTATCAAATGGATGTCAAAGTGCTTTTCTTAATGGCTTCATAGGTGAGGATGTTTATGTAAAACAACCCCCTGGTTTTGAAAACCCCAAGTACCCACATAAAGTCCTTAAACTTCATAAGGCTCTTTATGGACTCAAGCAGGCCCCTCGGGCTTGGTATGATAGACTTAAGTCTTTTCTGCTTGAGCGAGGGTATTTGATGGGCTCTGTTGATAAAACTTTGTTTACTCTCAAGCATGGCAAAGATTTCCTCCTAGTGCAGATATATGTGGATGATATCATCTTTGGTGGCTCTTCTCATGCTTTGGTTGCCGAGTTTGCAAATACCATGAGCAGGGAGTTTGAAATGTCAATGATGGGTGAACTCACCTTTTTCCTTGGTTTGCAAATCAAGCAAAGCAAACAAGGTACTTTCGTCCACCAGACGAAGTACACCAAGGACCTGCTCAAAAAGTTTGACATGTCCGATGCGAAGCCCCTCGCCACTCCAATGGCTACATCTGTAGCATTGGACCCTGACGAAGATGGAGAAGCCGTAGATCAGAAGGAGTTCCGGAGCATGATCGGCTCCCTCCTCTACTTGACTGCCACGAGGCCGGACATACACTTCGCAGTGTGTCTATGTGCTCGTTTTCAGGCTTCACCACGAGCTTCGCACCGCCAAGCGGTTAAGCGCATCCTAAGGTATCTCAAACATACCCTTGAATTTGGCATATGGTATTCAGCGTCTTCATCTTTATGTCTTCGAGGTTATTCCGATGTGGATTTTGCTGGGTGTAGAATTGATAGGAAGAGTACCTCTGGTACTTGTCATTTTCTGGGTACTTCTCTGGTTTGCTGGTCTTCCCGCAAACAGTCTAGTGTTGCACAATCGACGGCTGAGGCCGAATATGTTGCTGCAGCTAGCTGTTGCTCTCAGATTTTATGGATGATTTCCACTTTGCGGGATTTCGGGTTAGATTATAAGAGTGTTCCACTTTTCTGTGATAACACTAGTGCTATTTGTATTGCAAACAACCCGGTTCAGCACTCCAGAACCAAACACATTGATGTGAGATATCATTTTCTCAGAGATCACAATGAGAAGGGTGATATTGAACTTCAATATGTTGATACCCAACACCAGCTAGCCGACATTTTTACAAAACCCCTCGATGCTTCTCGATTTGCTTACTTGCGTGGGGAACTTGACATTTGTCACCCTTACGGCATTTTGTGAGGGGGAGCTGTTTTAGATGGATGTGCCTTTGACTAATTGTGTTGAAATTGCATTTACATATTTTGCACTTATATGCCTGCTTATAATTCATGAAATCATGTCAGCTCAGCTCTTGTTAATTCATCTGGAACATTCATGTGCATGGTGTTTTATTTTCAAAATCAAAACGTGCTCACTGCTTAGTCTTGAGTCTAGCATGTTTAGGCAGGACTGCTTTAGCTATCTTTTATCTGCTTGATAGCAAGACACATTTCTTTGGATGCTAAAAAATTGCAACTTGAAAAATTGTTCTCAATTTTCTTGGATATTCATAAAAGTACCAAACAATTGGTTCACTTGGTTAAAATCAAAAATTCCATGATTTGCATGCTTTAAGTTCAAAGATCCAGGTGGGTTTGTTTGTCGCATTACTCTATTCTAGACTGCTTACCATTGCACATCGGTCTGAACTGGAATAGTGTAGAGTATACCAAAATCTTTGCCTTAAGCTTCTTATGGCTGTCATGCCTAGGCTTGGCCGGATTGGAAAGTATAAGGTGGACAAACAAATAACCCCTGGCACTAAGATAAGAACAACAAAAATTCATTGCTTATCAAGTTTGCTTTTCAAGCTCCATTTGAACTAGACTTGTCTGTCTAGAGTAGAAATTGACTAGCTTTGCGCATTCCTTGTTTTTACTTGTCTAGTTTCCTTGACTAAGTGGTGATGCTTTTATTTCAAAAATGATAAATTCACATGCTTCATCATGTTTTTTAGAGAATATTAATTTGAGCTGAGCACATGATCATTGGTATTAATGATTGGCATATTTTTGCTTCATATGTCTTTGCAATTCTGCTCATTTCGAAGCTTTGCATCTTTTACATGCTCCTTGATGCTTGCATTGCCAAAGGGGGAGAGATTTGTTTTGTTCTCTGCCGCAAGGGAGTATAATTTCAAAGGGGGAGAAGATTCTTTATTGCCAAAAGGAAAATTTAACTCAGGGGGAGTTTTCATTGCCAAAGGGGCTTTTTACCAAACGGGGAGGAACATTCTTTTATCAAGTGACATGATTTTGGCTCTTTTCTGAGTTTTTATGGTCACTTGTGTGCTGAAAATTTTAAATTTTCTTGAACTTGGATTTGGTTGTCAATGCACTCATCAAGGGGGAGATTGAGAAACCAAGGGTTGGTTTCGGTGCTTTGTGATGAGTGATTGACAGACTTTTTACCCTCTGTTCGAAGGGTACCTCCGAAGGGGGTTCGGAGGTTGGACCTCCGAAAGGTGTTCGGAGGTGGCTTCACCGTGCTTGCTGCAGCTGTGCAGCGGAGTGTGCTTGTCGGAGGGGTCCGACAGTACGCAATGACTGGGTTCGTACCGAAGGGTTCGGTACTTTGGGCGGTACACCGGAGTGTGTGCTGGAGGTTGCTAACCCGGAGAGGTCTCCGGAGTACTGGAAACACTTGTTTGCTTGTCGGTGGTGCGCAGGGACTTCGGAGGCGACGGACAAGGTTCGCAGCAGGTGAACCTGGGTCGAGCGGGAGGCTTGATGCCAAGGGAGCAGGGAGCTCCGTCACGGTGGCTGCGAAGGTGGTCCGGGTCGGTCCTCGGGTCGAGACGTGCCAGGTGAAGGCAGAGAGTGCGGAGCGTGGCTCCGACTGAAGGTACTCCGAGACAAAGTCCTCGGAGGTGAGGCACTTCGAAGGTACTCCGAATGGAGTGACTTCGGAGTTGGTTGGAAGAAGTCCTCTGCGGAGGCAAGGTGTTCGAAGTGTGCTCCGGAGGGAGACACTCGAATGTACCCGTCGAAGGTCTCAGAAGTCGAGGCGCATCGAAGGCATGTTCCGGGTGAGGCTCGTCGAGGAGTGTGCTCGGGGAGAGACACTGCGACGAAGTGCTCATGGAATGCTTCATGCGGAGGCCTTGGACGAAGGAGGGACTTCGAAGGGTGGTACTCCGAAGGTGGGGCTTCGGAGTGAGGAAGGCTTCGGAGCGAGGCTAGCTCCGGAGGAAGGTTGACTTGAGGTACTTCGGCCTGCATGGCTTCGGTACACGGACTGACGGAGTTCGAGCTGGGTGAAGCTGCGAAGCCGTGGTGATCCACTCCGGAGGTGTTGGTGCGAAGGCTCAAGGGCTTTGACGGCTTCGGCTCAAAACCGTCAGTGTATCGGAGACTGACTTCGGTGGAGCGAAGGCCATCTGGCTTCAGGCTTCTCACCGAAGCTACCGCACCCTCGCGTGCGAAGGGAGGATTCCAGAAGGTCAAAGACTGCAAAGGCTGACACTGTCTGTTCTGTAAAAGGCTGACACTGTCCCCTCTGCAAAGCTGACAGAGAAGCCTCCAGAATAAAGGTGGACTACCTTTTGTACCCCTTAGTTCTGTAGAGTCAAAATCAATGTAAACCCTAGGGGTAGTGTAGTCATTTCCTTTGGGTGAACTGTGGGCTATAAATATGGGGGCTCGGTAGGTAACATTCAACACTTTGAGCATTTACTGTTGAGCTCCTGTAGTCACATACCTCGCTGTATTCATCCAGAGTTCAATACATTTTGTGTTCCTTGTTCAAGCGGCGAAGCCCTGTTTCCTGTGCTTTTTGCTTGAGCTCGCGTTACATACCTCGCTAGTATAGTGCACCGAAGCCTGTTTAGGCGAAGGGTATTTTGTGCGAAGTGTGTTTTTCAGTGTGCTGTCGCTCTGTGTAACTTGAGGCCAGTCCTCATAGCTTACTAGCGAAGCCCTGATCAAGGCCCGTTTTGCTTCTTGTGTCGAAGCCCTTAGCGTAGTCCGTTTGTGTGCGTGTAGACCTTCGTGTACGAAGCCCAGCACCAGTTGCTGCCGCCAAGTACTTGGTCGAAGTCCTCAGAGGGCTGTCCACTCTTGCGAAGGGTGAAGTGCGAAGCCTGCTCGAAGCACCCCGTGTGTGGAGCCTGCACTGACTTAGCAGAGTAGATTTCCGAGGGTTGTAAGTGGAGCGAAGTCTTCTTGGCTTCGAACTTTTGCTCCTGCGAAGCCTGTGTTCGGAGCTGTCGAAGTACCTCCGAACCAGACCTTCGAAGGTTGTGTTCGAAGCCTGTTCCGCAGAAGACAGAACTGAAACCGAAGGCTAGTTTTTAGCCCGAAATTTTAAAAGCTCACATTCACCCCCCCTCTGGTCGCCGTTTCCGGTCCAACACGAAGTCTCCTTGTCTTCGACTTTTTACCCTTTGTGAAGCTTGTGTTCGGAGCTATAAAATAACTCCGAACCAAACCTCTGAAGGGTGTGTTCGAAGCCTGTTCCGCAGGAGACATAATTTAAAACTGAAGACTAGTTTTAGTCTGAAATTATAAAAGCTCTCATTCACCCCGCTCTAGTCGCCCTTTTCAGTTCAACACAGAGGCTGATATATAGCTAGATCTGTTGATCGATGTGATGGTGTTATGTACATACACTTCTCATTTTTACATGAACATTAACTTCACCATTTTTCACAAGAGCACACATTTAATAAGTATGGTTCACCCATCACTGATACAATAGTAAAATATAGATAATATGGTATTGAGAGTCTGTTGGAGAGTACTGAGATTTAGAGATTAAATTTTATTAGGATGACTCCATGTATGAGATTTTAGAGAACAAAAAATAGTAACTCTCCTAAAATCTCATGTATGGGGTCCTCCTAATAAAATTTAATCTATAAATCTTATTACTCTTTCAATAGACTCTCAATATCATATTCTTTATATTTTATTATTGTATAATCGATAAGCGGACCCTACTTATTAAATATCTCTTTTTTCCTTTTATTTGTATCTTTTATATCACCATTAGGTGAGATCAAAGCAGATATGGAATATGAGTCGCTCCCTATAAGTAGGATGACGGAGGATTTATGAAATATCTATTGGAGTTATATTAGTTTTTTAATTATAATCTTTAAAATTTAGGAAATTAGAGTTATATTAGTTTTTTAATTATAATCTATAAAATTTAGGAAAGAGGTTGTAGTTTCTATCTTACTCAGTTATCCCTCTTTTCGAGATATTTCGGCATCTGATTTGTAATTTGTAGTACAACACGTACTGCTCCGACCTGTTTCACATAATGGCTGCAACTATTATAACGGTGTCACTGGTCACTGCCTGGCATTGCATGCCAATTAGGCAGCTCACAATTCATCACGTGCCTCTGTACATATCATTGAGAGAAATGTGTGTTTTACTCAATGTGCATAGCCAGCATAGGACAGGAGTACAGGACCTACGCGCAAAGTCGATCTCTTATTGCAACAAAGAGTTTTGTCCGACATTTTTCTTATAAACAGGCACACTGTTTTGTTCCCCGCTTTCATAACTGTGTGGTAATTAGTAAAAAATAATTATTAATTCTTGATGTTTTCGATATGATATGTTTTTATATAGTACGGAGTAAGAACTAATGAATTAGTGTGTATATATCTGTTATTTTTATCAATATTAAATACGATTGTATTATACTTATTGTTAATGGATTTACATGCAAGCAAAATATATCAATCCAAATGATCTTTTCTTTTGATAATTAAAATATCAACAATTAGCATTTGGACTCTAAACTAGAAAGACAGGAAGAAAGAAAATAAGTAAGGAATGATGAACTGGATCAAGAACTAATTTAGTTCAAGGTATTTACAGTACTAGGATCATTGAGATGAATCAGTACTTGCCGCATTCATTCGTGACATGCCGAAAATGCAAAACCAAAATTGGCAGCTTCGATTCGGCTCGAAGCCCCGCGTCTCGTCGTCGCGTCATGTCCCTCCCCGTGATCGCACGCACTCACGCACGCATTGGATGGCCCGTCACGACATGGCACGACGGCCGGTATGGCCTAGAGCCCCGCGAGGGGCGCGCAGGGACAGGCGGACTGCGGACAGCTTCGCCTACACTGCGGCTCACCCATACGTCGTACTCGTACACTGTACAAGTGTACCACGAGACCGTACCCATCTCGCCATCTCGGTAGCCAGTACACTGTACACTGAGTCTACAGTGCCGAAATGGAATGCTGTACGTACTGTGTGCGGCGGCAACGCGAGTAGTTGGTAGAAATAGAAATGCACGCACGCAATCGTTCGATCGCCGGCTAGCCGGCAGCGGTGTAAAGCAGCTCACCGACCCTCTGCGCAGGCGGAGGCAGGCATCACCGCCTCATCATGGTCACCACCAAACGCCGTGTTACGGTCGCTGCCAGGAGCATCATGTCTGCACGGAGGAAGGAAGCCATTTCTCATCAGATCTTTCTACAACACAGTCTACAGCTTCATCGCAAATTGCAAAAAAAAAAAAAAAGAGGAGATGTAACCTCGGAGCCAGAACGAGGCCGGCATAGCAACTTGTCAGTCGACAGAGGTACTTGTAGTACATGTACATGTCACGAGAAAAAATGTGAAATTTTACGGTTAGTACACTAAATATTAACTCTCCATCTTCTATCCAACACAGGAGTATCATTTATTAAATTGTACAAATAGTTTTTTTTTCATTTTAATTATTATTAATGGTTCTAGAAATTAGAAATAGAGAAATCATTAAAAAGTGGTGTAGATATATAAAATTATAAAATTAAATAATATATGTGCTGAGAGATGACGGCAAAAATATTAATTAGAAAAAATTATAAAATTACTGGTCTATTACTTTAAATCAATAATTAATATCAATTCTAATACCGATATAAAACTTAGAATGCACCTTAAACGTGCTTAAAAAGTATTGGAGTACACGGCTACTGGGCTACACCTACCATATGAGATCCGGCGCAGGTACGTACCAGCTGGGACGGACGGCAGCGATGCGGTCATGCGGATGCGGATGCGGATGCGGCGTCGGTGTGACCGTGTGAGACCGGGGAAATGGCGCGCGCCGGCCGAACACGTGTACGTGGGGTCTCGCCGCGCCGAAAACGTACGTGACGACGGGCGCGACAAAACCCGGCTCTGCTGCCTGCCGCTGCGCAGCCGGCCGTCCGGCCGCGTTGCGTTGTTTTCTTTCTCCTGGTCTCTACAGACGTCCCCGCGGCGCTGCGTGTGTTGCTTGTTCGTGCCGCATCCGGAACACAGCGACCACTATAAATGCTGCAGCAGCGTGTATGTGCAATTGTGCATCACTGACGAGGCGTCGGGCCGTACGCACGCGGCAGCGGCAGCACGTACGTCTGATTTTTTTGCAAATCTTATGACGCTATAGAATTATTAAATTTTATAATTCCGATGCTTTGCTCGCGGCCAAAATGGTTCAAACATGAGGAAACCTCAACCATGTTCATGTGAACTGCTAGTGCTAGGCTGCTAGTAGCTACTACAACATGCAAGATTTGGTTGGTCAAGAGCGTTCATACGGTCTTTGAGCTTTCGCCGTTGTCGGTTGGTCACAATCTCACAGAACTCAGCTGAATTAGTTACTGTTTTTTCTTGTCTCTTTGGGGAGCATGGCTCCGGCGAAGGCAGAGAGTGTGGAGCATGGCTCCGGCTGAAGGTACCTTGAGATGAAGTCCTCAGAGGCGAGGCACTTCGAAGGGTACTCCGAATGGAGTGACTTCAAAGTATGGTGGACTAAGTCCTCAGCAATGAGGCAAGGTGTTCGAAGTCTGCTCCGGAGGGAGACACTCGAAGGTATACCCGACGAAGGTCTCAGAAGTCGAGGTGCATCGAAGGCATGATCCGGGTGAGGATCGTCTAGGAGTGTGCTCGGGGAGAGACACTGCGACGAAGTGCTCATGGAATGCTTCATGCAGAGGCCTTGGACGAAGGAGGGACTTCAAAGGGTGGTACTCTGAAGGTGGGGCTTCGGAGTGAAGCAGGCTTCAGAGTGAAGCAGGCTTCGGAGTGAAGCTGACTAGGCTGACTTCGGAGTGAGACTGGCTTCGGAGCGAAGCTGGCTCCGGAGCAAAGCTGGCTCCGGAGTGAGGCTGGCTCCGGAGTGAGGCTGACTTGAAGTACTTCGGCCTTGCATGGCTTCGGTACACGGACAGATGGAGTTTGAGCTGGGAGAAGCTGCGAAGCCGTGGTGGTCCACTCCGAAGGTGTTGGTGCAAAGGCTCAAGGGCTTTGACGGCTTCGGCTCAATATCGCCACTGTATCGAAGGCTGACTTCGGTGAAGCGAAGGCCGTCAGGCTCAAGGCTTCTCACCGAAGCTAACGCACCCCTCGCGTGCGAAGGGGGGCTTCAGAAGGGTCCAAAACTGCAAAGGCTGACAGTGTCTGCTCTGCAAAAGCTGGTGATGTCCCGTCTGTGAAGCTGACAAAAGAAGCCTCCAAATAAAGTAGACTACCAACTGTACCCCCTGTTCTGATGAGACAAAACCAGCGTAAACCTGTGGCGCCCCGATTTATCAAAATCGAAACATTATTGAATTTCCATAGAAAAACAATAATACAAGAGGTTCATCATGCGACAACCGTACATACGACAATATTCATGGTACGCAGACCATATTTATTACATCAGTGTTTTAATAAAAACAGTAATAAAGATAATTAAAATGCATGACGAACGCCTTCTTCAAGATCTTTTCTCTTGATTGGGTCGCTACTCCAGACCATCTTCATAGTAGGCATCCTCTGAGGTGTTCAACGGGTATGAGTACAAAAAGTACTCAACAAGCCACCGCAAATGCAGGTAATAATGCAAGGTAATAACAAAGGAAGGGTAATTGGCTAAAAGTGCAGAAAAGTAAATTTTCATTTATTGCAGTTAATGTAGTCAAGTTTTATCATGCGGAAAGTAAACATGAGCAATAATAACATCATCTAACTCGAGGAGTACGTTTTACCTCCTCGCACAATAGTCCTTACATGTCAAACTATCATGCACATACATTTCTATAGTAAACTAACTGTGGGATGTCACGCAACCCGCCCTTGACCGTGGGCTCGGCTTTTCGAAAAGATTTATGACTCTGATCGGAGATGTACTACTGTACCCACAAGGCACGCACTCATCCCAAACACCAAAGTGTAACGAGATGACCCATACCACAGGAACTCGTGCCAAAACCTCAGCATGAAATGCTCCAAGCGATAACCACCCGCTCTAGGTTTCACCGGCGCACCGGGCCGCATCCCGGCTAACGTCGCACCCCTTTTGCGCCACATTGGTACAAGCCACCCGTAGGTGCTGCTTGACCCATCTCCAAATGGTGGCCTCGGTTTGGAACACTCCATACCTTAGTTAGGACTTACCCATTAGACTTGTGGTTAGTACGGAAGTGTATTGCAATGGATCCCGCAGACCGGTCCTTATAGTGCCCCGGGTGCTACCGACCAATGCCCTAGCTTGCACCCGGAACCCACCATGCATTCACTCACAACCACAACTCCAACACCGAGAGAATTCCAATGATGAGAATAACGGGGATCATATAGTAGAACCAATCGCTACGACTCATTTTTAATCCTATAGCAATCATGTCAATACATTGGACAGTAGCTAATAATACTAATCATGTGGTGACAAGGAGTTTAGGCTAGAGAGCATGGCTTGGGCTGCACATCAAGGTCAGGGGGTCCTAAATAAATATATTGTAAGGGTTTTATTTGACTAATGCATGTATAACCTATGTGTTTTAGCAATAATTTAATAAGACATGGGTTCAATATGCTCAAAAGATTGGTTTGGTGGCTTGCCTTGTTCAGCAAAGGGGGAGGGAGGAACTTCGGGAAAATATTCCGGCTCCTCGACAGCGTCGTAGTCTTCCCATTATAAATAAAATAAAATACAACATTCAATCAAACAATATAACATCACACAATAAGCACATAGGTTTAAATTGGTTTAATTGAATGAAAACCAAGTTGTTAAGTTTCTGAAATTTATTTTATAAATAATTTTAGAAGGAATTATAATGAAAGGTTGTCCTTTATAAAAAGGGGTTTTAAATGTGAGTAGTCTCATTTTAAGTCTCCTAATAAATTTTAAAATGAAAGGTTCATGTACAAATTAGTGGTTTTCAGTATATGAACAGAAAGGAATAAATATAAACTTTACTGAAGTTTAAATATTTGAATTTACATTTTTACCCTAAGGGCATTTGAATACCTATTTAACTAGTCATGAAAAATCCAAAGTAAACATATTGTTTTTATTGCATTATCATGTAGAGGATATTATTACAAATTTTCTGAAATTGGAATGGTAATTTTTGAAGTTAAAATGCGCCAGATATGAATTTTACAAGTTTAAAACAGTTTATGGAATTTATTTTTAAATTTAAATCGCCTCGGGTCCACGGTGAGCCAGGCCCATGGTGAACCCGCGCACTGTGCGCGTGGTCTGGCCCAATCTAGACCGTTGGATCCAGATCCAACGCGCGAGGGCGAGGCAGGACGTTTAAGTTGATGTGGACGACTAAGATTAAAACGTCGAAGCGGTACGACGATGGACGATCCAGATTAAATGCGGGTTTTAAAAACTAGCGGACGAACGAGATTAAAACATACCCCTTCGCTTAGATCCGACGGCGCAGATTAAACCGCACATGGGATTTAATCGGTACCGTTAGATCCAAATCGCACGACCAGGATCAAATCCGACACGGCACGGGTACTCGACCCGTGCCGGTCGTCTTCTCTGGCGACGGCGAGCGGGCCAGAATCCACGGCGAGTGACGGCGGCCGTATCTAAGGCCTAAAACAGAAAAGGACACTACGGGGATCACGAGGGTACCGTTGGCGAGGTGAACGGTCGATGGAGCAAGGCCAGCGATGAGCGGAGGCGGCAGAGGTGTTCGGGTCCTTGGCGGCGACGGCGATCCGGCGTGGTTCGGTGTCGACGAAGGGGTGGCCGAGGTCGGGATGGCCTTGGCGGTCACAGAGGTGCGGTCGGCGTGGACGGCGAAGGACTCCGGCGACGGCGAGCGGTGACTGGAGTACGGGCGATGGTGGTGCACTAAAAACCGAAGTGAGGGCGTTCTGTTTGTTCTCGCAACGAGTGAGCGTAGGGGTGTAACGCGGACGGCTAGGGGGTTTAAATAGGGCCATCGGCGGGGGCAGAGGGGGCGCAATTGGCGGTGGCCGAGAGTAAACGCGTTTAAATGCCGGCGAGCTCGGGTTGAATTCGATTCATCGAACCTGGACGCGAATCGGTCGGATTTGAATGGGGGAAACGGTCGCCGTGGACCGGGGGTTGTAATGGTGGGCTCAATTTGAGGGAAGGGGGTCGGGAGCAACGGATCCGAGGCGCGTTAAGGGCGTCGGCCGGCGAGGGGGGGGATTTGGGGGCGGATCTCGCGGGGATGACGGATCTGATAGGTAGGGGCCACCGGGCAGCGGGCGCGAGCGAGCGGGTGAGGCGGCTGATGGGTGGGGTCGGGCTCGGGCGTGAGAGGGGGCGGTTGGCACCGACAGGCAGGGCCAGGGTGTCGGGTGCATGCGCGAGAGAAGGGGGGTCACTGACGGGTGGGGTCGGGCTGTCAGTCTAAGGCGGGCGAAGGTAACGGGCTGGGCCGGCTGGGAGAGAGAGAAAGGGAGGAGTGAGGCCCATTACTATTTCAAAGTATTTGTGAATAAAAATAATTCCAGGAAATAGATTAAAATCTTAGGGCTACTTCCAAGGTTGATAAAAATTTGTAAAAATTCTCAAAAATATATCTTAGCCTTAGGGTCATACATAAAAATTTGCAGGTCCTGGTTTGGTCATTTCACCTATGTTGTAGTTCAAAATGGTGAAAGAGAGTATTAAAGGTATTTCCAAAATAATTAATTCCAGGAAAATATATTAAATAATATTTTTATTCCTTTGAAAATTTGGGGTGTTATAAACCTATCCCCCTTACAGAGAATCTCGTCCTCGAGATTGGAGTGCTACTCGAATAGCTCGGGGTACTGGGCTTTCAGCTCGTCTTCTTTTTCCCATGTAGCTTCTTCGGCGGGGTGGTTGTCCCACTGAACCTTGCAGAAGCGGACTACACGACTCCTGGTTACCCTTTCCTTGGTTTCCAAGATCTTGATGGGTTTCTCGATGTAGGTCAGATCTTCTTGGACATTGAGTTGTTGAAGATCAGCTTGCTCGGCGGGCACGCGAAGACACTTCTTCAACTGAGAGACATGGAACACATCGTGAACTCCTGCCAGAGATGGAGGTAGTTCTAGTTGATATGCCACTTCTCCTTGCCATCGGAGGATTTGAAAAGGTCCGACGTAGCGGGGTGCTAGCTTGCCTTTCATGTTGAACCTTTGAGTGCCACGGAGGGGAGTGACTCGGAGATAGACATAATCGCCCTCCTCAAAGGTTAGGTCTCTGTGACGGTTATCGGTGTAGCTCTTCTGTCGGGACTGGGCTATCTTTAATCGATCCCTAATGATCTTGACCTTCTCTTCAGCTTCCCTTAGAATATTTCGTCCCGAACAGTTGCGACTCTCCGGTCTGATCCCAGAGCAGCGGCGTTCTGCACTTGCACCCATAAAGTGCTTCGAACGGGGACATTTGCAAGCTGGCTTGATAGCTGTTGTTGTAGGAGAACTCCGCATAGGGCAAGTTCTTGTCCCACATTCCGCCAAAGTCTAGAGCGCAAGCTCTAAGCATATCCTCCAGTATCTGGTTGACCCTTTCGGTTTGACCGTCGGTCTGTGGATGATAGGCGGTGCTAAAGTTCAGCCGGGTGTCGAGTTCCTCTTGAAGGTTCTTCCAAAACTTAGAGGTAAACTGACTCCCACGGTTAGATACGATCTTCTTAGGAACTCCATGAAGGCATACGATTCGGGTCATATACAACTCAACCAACTTGGCGACAGTGTAAGTTGTCTTGACCGGGATGAAGTGAGCTACCTTGGTGAGTCGGTCGACGATCACCCAGATAGAATCGTGACCAGCTTGGGTCTGGGGCAGTCCCATGATGAAGTCCATTCCTATCTCTTCCCACTTCCATTCAGGGACTTTGAGGGGTTGAAGAAGTCCGGCAGATCTTTGATGCTCTGCCTTGACTCGCCGACATGTGTCGCACTTGGCCACATACTCAGCTATTTCCCTCTTCATGCTGACCCACCAATATTTTTCCTTTAGGTCTTGATACATCTTGGTACTCCCGGGATGAATAGAGTATAGAGTATAGAGTATCGTGGGCTTCTTGAAGGATGAGGGTCTTCAACTCGGGTTTGTCGGGTACGCATATCCGGTCTCCAAACCAGATGGTACCGTGCTCATCCTCGGAGAATCCGGGGGCTTTACCCTTCCGCATGTTCTACTGGATCTCCAAGATGTCTGGGTCTTCCTTCTGCTTTTCCTCGGATCTGGTCTATCAAGACAGGCCTAGACTCCAAAGCAGCGATGTACGCTCGGGTGGTAATCCCTAAATTCAGCCTTTCCATTTCCTTGTAAAGCAAAGGAGCTTGATCCTGAATCATGATGGCATTGCAGTACCCTTTTTGACTAAGGGCGTCTGCCACCACATTCGCCTTGCCTGGATGATAATGGATGCCCAAGTCGTAATCCTTGATCAGTTCCAACCATCTCCTTTGCCTGAGGTTCAGATACGGTTGGGTGAATATATACTTGAGGCTCTTTTGGTCAGTGAAGACCTCACACCGATTCCCCACAAGGTAATGTCTCCATATCTTCAAGGCATGAACAACGACTGCTAACTCCAGGTCGTGGGTCGAGTAGTTCAGCTCATGCGGTCTCAGCTGTCAGGAGGCGTAGGATATCACCTTCCCATCTTGCATTAAGACGCATCCTAAACCTTGGCGAGAAGCATCGCAGTAGACGTTAAAGTCTTTTTGGATGTTAGGCAGGGTCAGGATTGGGGCTGACACGAGCTTCTTCTTGAGGGTTTGGAAGCTTTCTTCGCAATCTGGGGTCCATTCAAATTTTACTTCCTTCTGCAACAGCCTGGTCATAGGTTTGGCGATCTTCAAAAAATTCTCGATGAACCAGCAGTATTATCTGTCCAATCCGAGAATACTCCGGATCTCGGTCACGGTCGTGGGTTGCAGACAGTTGGTCACTGCTTCCACGGTGGTTGGGTCCACTGCTATTCCTCCGGCAGATATAACATGACCGAGGAATTTCACCTCAGACGACCAAAATTCGCACTTGTTGTATTTGGCGTACAGTTGCTGCTCCCTTAGCTTTCCGAGGGTCAGACGGAGGTGAGTTTCGTGTTCTTCCTTGTTCTTGGAGTAAACGAAGATATCATCGATGAATACCACGATGAACTTATCCAAGAACTCCATGAATACATTGTTCATCATGTTCATGAAAAAGGCCAGGGCATTTGTGAGTCCGAACGAGGTCAATCTTGGAAAACACCGAGGATCCTTTCAGTTGATCGAACAGGTCGTCGATCCGAGGCAATGGGTACTTGTTCTTGATGGTGACGTCGTTTAGGGCTCTATAGTCCACGCACATCCTTTTGGTCTTGTCCTTCTTCATGGAAAGGATGACCGGTGCACCCCAGGGTGAGGTACTCGGTCGGATGTAACCTTTCTGCTCCAAGTCTTCGATGTTGCTCTTGACTTCGGCTAATTAATTGGCGGCCATCCGATATGGGTGCTTGGAGATTGGAGTGGTCCCGGGGACAAGTTCGATTCTGAATTCGATATCTCACTTGGGAGGCATTCCTGGTAGGTCCTCAGGGAAGACGTCCATAAACTCCTTGACGATGGGCACTTCTTCAAGAGCTAAAGAGTGAAGAGATGCTTCAGGGGTTTTAGCGGCTGGTCATCCGAAAAGTGACGGCTTCGCCTTCGGGGTTGGTCACTGTGACGGACTTGTTGGCACAGTCGATCACTCCCTTGTGCTTCATCAACCAATCCATCCCTAGGATGAGGTTGAGTCCAGTGCACTTAATGAGGACTGGCTCTGCTCGGAACAATACTCCTTGTATCTCTACCTTAACCTTAGGACTGATTAGGTGGGCTAAGGTTTTATTGCCTGGAGTGGCAATCAGCATGGGGATGGACAGAGGGAGTACGTCCAAGCTGTAGGTTTTCACAAAATCTTCCAAGATGAAAGAATGTGTTTCTCCAGAGTCAAACAAAATCATAGCCGGTACGAAATTTGTAGTAAATGTACCGAGCACGACTTCGGGAGCTTCTTGAGTTTCCTCCGCGGTGATGTGGTTGACGTGGGCATGAACCGCCTGGTTGGGTGCCACACCTTGGGGCTGCTTGGGGTGGGGACACTGGTGCGAATAGTGCCCTTTCTTCTGGCAGTTGAAGCAGGCGACCGGCCTTCCTTGGCGATCCTTTAATATCGGGGCCTTGGCGACGGGCGTCGGCTGAGCGGCTGGAGCTGGTGGAGCGGGGCGGGGATGCCCGGCGTTGGATCCACCGGCGGCGTGAGGTGGGCTGTAGGCGGGCGCTTGTGGCGGAGGGACGAAGTGGGGCCTCTGAGAGTTCACCTGTTGATGTTTGAAGGCGATCATCTTCCTCTTCTTGAGGTCCAACTTGTTCTTCTTAGTCTCTTGGATGAGCGTTTTATTTACTAGCTGTTGGAAGTCGGCGTAGTCGGTGGCGACGAGCTGGATGGATAGCTCATCCTTAAGTCCCCGGAGGAACTTAGCCTGGCGGAGGGCGTCGGTCCGCACCTCTTCCGGCGCGTAGCGAGCCATACGGTTGAATTCATGGAGATACTCCATGACCGTCCAGTTGCCCTGTTGCAGGTCGCAGAACTCCTGCTGTTTGACCGCGATGACTCCGGCGGGGACGTGGGCGGTGCGAAAGGCGATGGTGAACTCCGCCCATGTCACCACGTGGTCCTCAGGCTGGGACTCACGGTAGTTGTCCCACCATTCTGCGGCGGGACCCTGGAGCTGATGAGTGGCGAAGGCCACTCGCTCCCAGTCGGTGCAAGGGAGGAGGTCCAGCTTCTTCCCAATGGTGCGGAGCCAATCTCCGGCTTCCATGGGGTTGGTGGTGCTCGAGAAGATGGGCGGGCGCACGCGCAGAAACTCCGAGAGTTGGGGAGCAGGTGCGGGTGCTGGTGCGCATGGGGCAGGCTCCACATTCTGCAGACGGTCCAACTGAGCTTGTTGGTGTTGCATTTGAGTGAGGAGGGTGGTGATTAGTTGGTTCTGGTTCGCCATCATCTCCGCCAAGGTGGGATGGTTGGCGGATGGTGACCCAGACTGTCGTGGGCCCGTTGCACCCCAGTTGGGTACAACACCCTCGGGTGCGTCACGGCTTCCTCCTTCTCCATTGTTGGAGCCAGTGTTCTGGTGGTCGGCCATCTTCTGAATATATGATGTTATAAGGTAAAAATGATGAAATGACGATACAATTAAAAATAGCTCATAAGGCTCATACATATAAACCAAGTGGTCAAAATTATTTATTACAATCAAGCTCCTATTCTATCTACAACACAACTCGTTGTAGATAGCACTACATACAAAAATTATTTTATTAAATTATCGGTATCTAGAGCCTACTCGCCACTAGAGGCGGTCTCCGTGCTCTCGGAACCACGAGTACGCGGCTCCCGAGGGATGGTGGGCTCAACAAAGTTCTCGATAATTGGGTCGGAGACGAGGCCGGGGCGTGGTGTCGGGGCGCTGGCGGTGGATGGTCCGGCGGTGGAGGGGTGTGGCGGGATCCTCTTGGGGTGAGGGGCGGGCTCACGGATGGGCTTCCTCTTCCTCGGGAGGAGGGGAACCATCTCTGTGATGTCCTTCTGTAGCTGCATGATCTTGCGCTGCAGCTCGCCATTCTGCTGGATCAAGTTCTTCGTCTCCTCACGAAGAAACTCAACCGCCTCATGGTGCTCATCGGCGTCGAGCATCGCCTCAGTATGGAGGTCGTCCATAGCCTAAAGAAGACGTGACTGCCGAGCCATGACCGGATCACGCACGGAGTGAACTCCGAGGTAGATGCTATGGTAGGCACCGGGAGTGCGCTTCGGCACAAGCCGGAAGGACGAGTTTTGAAGACGATCATCATAGATCATCCTCAACTCCATAAGGGCCTGGAGGGCGACTCGTTGGCACGTGACGTCGAAAGTCAGGCCCCCAAGTGCGGTGGTGTAAGGCGGCAGATGCTCTCCAGAGCCGTGGACGGTGAGGGAGACGTCGCAAGGTCCGACAAACTCCTCCAAGTACACCCCTTGGAATTCGGGCTCAAAGAGGAACCCGAGGAATGTGACCATCAAGCGGAGCTCCCTGACAAAGCCCTCAAAGTGGTGGCAGTAGCTGTGGACTTGGTAGACCGGCATCTACAAAACAGAAGGTTGAAGAAAAGTGAGGGGAGGAACAAAGTTTAAAAAGTAGGTTTTCGAGAAATAATTTTCTACAGCTATTGGCTAGGCGGGTCTGTTAGGCTTCCTACAGTCAAGTCGGCTCTGATACCATCTTGTGGCGCCCCGATTTATCGAAATCGAAACATTATTGCATTTCCATAGAAAAACAATAATACAAGAGGTTCATCATGCGACAACCGTACATACGACAATATTCATGGTACGTAGACCATATTTATTACATTAGTGTTTTACTAAAAACAGTAATAAAGATAATTAAAATGCATGACGAATGCCTTCTTCAAGATCTTTTCTCTTGACTGGGTCGCTACTCCAAACCGTCTTCATAGTAGTCATCCTCTGAGGTGTTCAACGGGTATTAGTACAAAAAGTACTCAACAAGCCACCGCAAATGCAGGTAATAATGCAAGGTAATAACAAAGGAAGGGTAATTGGCTAAAAGTGCGGAAAAGTACATTTTCAGTTATTGCAGTTAATGTAGTCAAGTTTTATCATGCGGAAAGTAAACATGAGCAATAATAACATCATCTAACTCGAGGAGTACGTTTTACCTACTCGCACAACAGTCCTTACATGTCAAACCATCATGCACATACATTTAAATAGTAAACTAACTGTGGGATGTCACGCAACCCGCCCTTGACCGTGGGCTCGGCTTTTCGAAAAGATTTATGACTCTGAGCAGAGATGTACTACTGTACCCACAAGGCACGCACTCATCCCAAACACCAAAGTGTAACGAGATGACCCATACCACGGGAACTCATGCCAAAACCTCAGCATGAAATGCTCCAAGCGATAACCACCCGCTCTAGGTTTCGCCGGCGCGCCGGGCCGCATCCCGGCTAACGTCGCACCCCCTTTTGCGCCACATTGGTACAAGCCGCCCGCAGGTGCTGCTTGACCGATCTCCAAATGGTGGCCTATGTTTGGAACACTCCATACCTTAGTTAGGACATACCCATTAGAATTGTGGTTAGTACAGAAGTGTATTGCAACGGATCCCGCAGACCGGTCCTTATAGTGCCCCGGGTGCTACCGACCAATGCCCTAGCTTGCACCCGGAACCCACCATGCATTCACTCACAACCACAACTCCAACACTGACAAAATTCCAATGATGAGAATAACGGGGATCATATAATAGAACCAATCGCTACGACTCATTTTTAATCCTATAGCAATCATGTCAATACATTGGACACTAGCTAATAATACTAATCATGTGGTGACAAGGAGTTTAGGCTAGATAGCATGGCTTGGGTTGCACATCAAGGTCGGGGGATCCTAAATAAATATATTGTAAGGGTTTCATTTGAGTAATGCATGTATAACCTATGTGTTTTAGCAATAGTTTAATAAGACATGGGTTCAATATGCTCAAAAGATTGGTTTGGTGACTTGCCTTGCTCAGCAAAGTGGGAGGGAGGAACTTTGGGAAAATATTCCGGCTCCTCGACGGCGTCATAGTCTTCCCATTATAAATAAAATAAAATACAACATTCAATCAAACAATATAACATCACACAGTAAGCACATAGGTTTAAATTGGTTTAATTGAATGAAAACCAAGTTGTTAAGTTTCTGAAATTTATTTTATAAATAATTTTAGAAGGAATTATAATGAAAGGTTGTCCTTTATAAAAAGGGGTTTTAAATGTGAGTAGTCTCATTTTAAGTCTCCTAATAAATTTTAAAATGAAAGGTTCATGTACAAATTAGTGGTTTTTAGTATATGAACAGAAAGGAATAAATATAAACTTTACTGAAGTTTAAATATTTGAATTTACATTTTTACCCTAAGGGCATTTGAATACCTATTTAATTAGTCATGAAAAATCCAAAGTAAACATATTGTTTTATTGCATTATCATGTAGAGGATATTATTACAAATTTTCTGAAATTGGAATGGTAATTTTTGAAGTTAAAATGCGCCAGATATGAATTTTACAAGTTTAAAACAGTTTTTGGAATTTATTTTTAAATTTAAATTGCCTCGGGTCCACGGTGAGTCAGGCCCACGGTGAACCCGCGCACTGTGCGCGTGGTCCGGCCCAATCTAGACCGTTGGATCCAGATCCAACGCGCGAGGTCGAGGCGGGGCGTTTAAGTTGACGTGGACGGCTGAGATTAAAACGTCGAAGCGGTACAGCGATGGATGATCCAGATTAAATGCGGGTTTTAAAAACTAGCGGGCGAACGAGATTAAAACATACCCCTTCGCTTAGATCCGACGGTGCAGATTAAACCGCACATGGGATTTAATCGGTACCGTTAGATCCTAGATCGCACGGCCAGGATCAAATCCGACACGGCACAGGTACTCGACCCGTGCCGGTCGTCTTCTCCGGCGACGACGAGCGGGCTAGAGGCCACGACGAGCGACGGCGGTCGTATTTAAGGCCTAAAATGGAAATAGGACACTACGGGGATCACGAGGGCACCATTGGCGAGGTGAACGGTCGACAGGAGCGAGGCCGGCGACGAGCGGAGGCGGCGGAGGTGTTTGGGTCCTTGGCGGCGACGGCGATATGGCGCGGTTCGGTGTCGACGGAGGGGTGGCCGAGGTCGGGATGGCCTTGGCGGTCACGGAGGTGTGGTCGGCGTGGACGGCGAAGGACTCCGGCGACGGCGAGCGGTGGCTGGAGTACGGGCGATGGTGGTGCACTAAAAACCGAAGTGAGGGCGTTCTGTTTGTTCTCGCAACGAGTGAGCATAGGGGTGTAACGCGGACGGCCAGGGGGTTTAAATAGGGCCATCGGCGGGGGCAGAGGGGGCGCAATTGGTGGTGGCCGAGAGTAAACATGTTTAAACGCCGGCGAGCTCGGGTTGAATTCAATTCATCGAACCTGGACGCGAATCGGGCGGATTTGAATGGGGGAAACGGTCGTCGTGGACCGAGGGTTGTAATGGCGGGCTCAATTTGAGGGAAGGGGTCGGGAGCAATGGATCCGAGGCGCGTTAAGGTGTCGGCCGGTGAGGGGGGGATTTGGGGCCGGATCTCGCGGGGACGATGGATCCAACAGGTGGCGGCCACCGGGCAGCGGGCGCGAGCGAGCGGGTGAGGCGGCTGACGGGTGGGGTCGGGCTCGGGCGTGAGAGGGGGCGGTTGGTGCCGACGGGCGGGGCCAGGGTGTCGGGTGCGCGCGCGAGAGGAGGGGGGTCACTGACGGGTGGGGTCGGGCTGTCAGTCTGAGGCGGGCGAAGGTAACGGGCTGGGCCAGCCGGGAGAGAGAGAAAGGGAGGAGGGAGGCCCATTACTATTTCAAAGTATTTCTGAATAAAAATAATTCTAGGAAATAGATTAAAATCTTAGGGCTACTTCCAAGGTTGATAAAAATTTGTAAAAATTCTCAAAAATATATCTTAGCCTTAGGGTCATACATAAAAATTTTCAGCTCCTGGTTTGGTCATTTCACCTATGTTGTAGTTCAAAATGGTGAAAGAGAGTATTAAAGGTATTTCCAAAATAATTAATTCCAGGAAAATATATTAAATAATATTTTTATTCCTTTGAAAATTTGGGGTGTTACAAAACCCTAAGGGTAAAGTAGTCTATTCACAGGACTGAATAGTGCCTATAAGTAGTAGAGGCTGGCTAGGTCACATAAACACTTTGAGCATTCATTTTTGAGCTCCTCTGCTAGCCGCCACATACTCTTTGTATTCATCCTGTGAGTTCATTTTGTGTTCCCTGTTCAAGCAATGAAGCTTTGATTCTGTTTTCTTTTACTGCTTGAACTTGTATGCATACTTCTCTGCATGCTTTAATTTCTCTGTGCACCTTCTTCTTGTGAGTTCTCTGGAGAGGTGTGTGAGAAGTCTGTCTGGGTGAAGTGTGTTTTTCAGTGTCTGTTCGCTCTGTGTAAACTGAAGGCTAGACCTCTCTGATTACTAGCGAAGCGCTGTCTCTGTGCTGAATCGAAGCCCGTTTTCTTCCCGTGTCGAAGTCCTCAACGAAGTCTGTTCAGTGTGCATTTAGACCTTCAAAGTATGAAGCCTAGCACCAGTTGTTGTCGCTGAGTATTTGATCGAAGTCCGCGGGGGGAAGTCCGCTCTTTCGAAGGGTGTAGTGCGAAGCCTGCTCGAAGGCACCCAGTGTGCGGAGCCTGCACTGCCTTAGCAGAGCTGATCGAAGTCCTCAGAGGGAAGTCCGCTCTTGCGAAGGGTGAAGTGTGAAGCCTGCTCGAAGGCAACCTGTGTGCGGAGCCTGCACTGACTTAGCAGAGCTGAATTTTTCAGGGTTGTGGGTGGAGCGAAGTCTTCTTGGCTTCGAACTTTTGCTCCTTGCGAAGCCTGTGTTCGGAGCTGTAAAATACCTCCGAACCAGAACTTCAAAGGGTGTGTTCGAAGCCTGTTCCACAGAAGACAGAATTAAAACAGAAGGCTATTTTTAGTCTGAAATTTTAAAAGCCCCCATTCACCCCCCTCTGGTCGCCGTTTCCGGTCCAATAGATTTTATTCCAGTTTAATATATTTCTTTCGGCTAATTGGATTATTTTGTGTGATCTGATTGCCTGGCGACTCCACCCCCCTTATCACGACTAAGGGTAGTCGGAACGCGATGTCGGTGCTGTGTCATGCTTAGGCTTGTCCCTAAGTATCCGCACACTTTTGGATCGTCGAACTGACCCAAGTGCGGGGGCACCTTTCCGTGTCAACACACTTTTTGGCGACTCTGCTGGGGACAGCTACGCCAACATGACGAGTACATCTACATCGACTACTACGTCTACACCACCGATGGACACGATAGGGGGCGCGGATATCGACAACCGCAACATCTTGACACCCACTCTTGAAGATATTCCCACGGAAGACCGAACAGAGATCGAGGCAAAGCTGAAAGCACTCTAGGATATGATGTTGGGGGGCTACGTTAAGACACGCGCAGGATTCATCAAGCGTGACATCGTCACCCCTGACCTCGCTCTGGTCCAGGTAACACCTGTATCACCTCGTTTATCATTTTTAGAAATTGAGCAAAAAATAGCCGCATCAGTAGATCAAGCCGTTAGTGCTTCGCTAGCCAACCGTTTGGATTCGGCAGTCAGCTCTCAAGTAGAGGCAACTCTTAGGAGGTTTAGCTTTACTGAGGCCGTACCCCCAGTTCCTATTGCTAGTGCGCCTCCGACAAATCACGTGTATAGCAGAACTAACGACAGCACTGGCACGACCATGTTTTTGGTCTCGACACTTATGGCCGAGACTAATCACTACACTTACGGCCAAACCAACACTGCTCACCATGCACCACCACTTGCACCGATACCTGCGCTACCCGCACCACAGGCGCAGGCGCCCGGACATGAGCACGTCATGCAAATAATGCGCAGGGAAGACACCCATGGCTGACACGTCGATATTCCACCACGTGTCGTGCCCCCACATGAGAGGCGCGCACAAGCAGCATGCCAAGATAACATAGAGGAGCGGGTCCGCGCACTATTTAGGGAGTGCGCCGGCTTCGTGCCCAAGGGACGGGTTAGGGTTTACCATAAGTCGTACCCCGACCATCTTGATACAGTACCCTACCCCCGTGGCTATAGAATCCCTGAATTCACTAAGTTCGATGGCGAGGGTAGCAAAACTACGCTAGAGCACGTTAGTCAATTTTTGGCGCAGTGTGGAGAAGTTAGCGGGATAGATGCCCTAAAAGTTAGACTATTTTCTCTCTCGCTATCCGGCACTGCTTTTACTTGGTTTTCGGTGCTCCCATCGAACTCCATTCACACGTGGGATGATTTAGAGCGAAAATTCCATGATTACTTTTACACGGGTGAGACAGAACTTAGGCTTTCACACTTGACTTCGGTTAAACAAATATCTAACGAGAGCGCCTCTGAATACATCAAGCATTTTAGGGATACTAGAAACCGATGTTTTAGCCTTAATATTTCGAAAAGGGACTTGGCGGAGCTAGCTTTTAATGGGTTGCGTTCCGAGATTAAAGAGAGGCTAGATAACCAAAACTTTTTAGAAGTTATCCAAGTTTTACAGCAGGCTTTGGTCCAATAAGGCCGAACCAAAGATAAAAAGTTTATTAAGACATTTAACAAGCCTAGGGCTGAAATTCACATCATGGAACGCTCTGACGAGGAGTCAGAAGAGGAGGATTCGGCCGACATGTACGCGGTCGAATGGGTTTGGAATGCCTAAAAATAAACCTTTCACCTGCTCTGAGTTATGGCCATCTCCCACAAATAATCGACCTAGTGAGGTCAAGTACTCGTTTGATATAACTAAATGTGATAAAATATTTGATTTTCTCTTAAAAAGTCAGCTTCTCAGGTTACCTAAGGGTCAAGACATTCCTTCTGCCAATGAGTTCAAGAAGCATCCGTACTGTAAGTGGCATGATTCACATTCACATAATACTAACGACTGCAATGTTTTTCGACGGCAGATCCAATCGGCCATAGAAGAAGGACGATTGAAGATAGACCATAATCCAAAGATGAAGCTGGATAAAGATCCTTTTCCCGTCAACGCCGTCGACCTCAGCGAGAAGAAGGTGTTGATTCGGCCAGAACAGGTCGAGTCGGCTAAAGGGAAGGATGTAATCATTGGAGAGCTGCGCACTCGCACGCTCATACCGAAGAACCCCAAGGTAGGTGTGTGGAAACAAAACATTAATACCCCTTCAGCTAAAGCTCCCAAGAGGCCGAAGGTAACGTACAATATGTTGTTAAACAAGCACCAGAGAAGGGCCAAGGAAGCAGGTCCACACGCTAAGAAGCTAAAGCAGCCGAAGGGTCCAAGACTCTCGAAGGGTAGCTTCGGACCGAAGTAGTCGAACCCTCCGCACGGCGGCTTTGGGCCACGGTGGCCTGACACTCCGCATGGTGGTTTCGAGCCACAATGGCCGAACCCCCCGTACGGTAACATCGGCCCCCAAAGGCCGAACCCCGCACCGTGTTGGACTTCTCCGATGGGAGGCTTCGGCCCGCACTGGCCGAACATACCTCCGGCCTGGCAGGACCCTTTGCTGGTGTGGTCCTGAGACGCCATCCACTCTGCCGAACCCCCTTTCAGGTGATGGGTTCGTCTCTCAGTGGGAAAGGCCACTGGAACCGCCAATGCCTCCGCCATACGACTGGACGGGAACCCCGTGGGCTCCGTACGTATCCGGGTCGGGGTACCCTCCGCAACCTAACACTATGCCTTGTTTTCCTTCGGAGTGTTATGGATGGCAGGGACAAACAAACGCAGCGGAGGGGGGCATCGTCCACAGACTATCTGTGGTGCCTCCAAATCGGACCATGCAGAGCGAAACCAGAGGGTGCTGAGCATGCGGGGGCCGAAGTCAGGGAGTCCTAAACCATCACCATCAGAGTTAGGTCTCAGGAAGTTCCAATCCCGAAGACTTTGTCACCAAGGTCTGACGGAGGTGAGTCCCCTGCTTCGGTCGGGCTCTGCGCCGAAGCCTGGTTCGATCGGCCAAACGAGGCATGTCCGTCCAGTCGAGGTTCGCGGCGAAGACCCCTCTGAACACAGGGTGCACAAGGCCGAAGGGCACAACACCACTTCGGCCAAAATTAATGGAAGCCGAACAGTAGCACCCGGCACCAAGCTGCAGCCATCTTGGGCACCTCTAGGCATGTACAAATCACAGAAATGACGCCTACAACGACTACGAGCACATGAGATGCACGAGAAGGAAGCTGAGGCTGAGCGCGATGCTATCTTCGAAGAAATCCGCTCTCGGCCAGCTACAAGGCAGGTATGGAGGGTGAAGCTGGTTGAGATGATCAACCCAGCTCCCAGTCCGAGCGACGACGATGACATACTCGATTACTACTACTCACCCGTCTCCGAGGGGCCCACACCCTAGACGATGGACATCAACGTCGTCACGCTACCCACCGGGTTCGCCCTGCCATAGGATGAGGCCGAGGTCGCTCAATTAATCCTCGGCCCGCGCAGTGCTATCTTCGACAAGCCCGAGGACTCGGCTCGCCATCTATAACCCCTCTACGTCAGAGGCCACATTGATGGAAAGTCCGATTTCCCAAATGCTCGTCGATGGCGGCGCCACTGTTAACTTATTGCCTTATTCATTATTAAAGAAGCTTGGTAGGGACGAGGATGACTTGAAGAAAACCAACTTGATGCTCAACGGGTTCAACGGTGAAAGCTCTGAGGCTAAGGGCGTACTCTCCATGGAGTTGACGGTGGGCAACAAGACATTGACGATAGCATTCTTCGTCGTCGACGTACAAGGTAACTACAGCGTACTACTCGGGCGCGACTGGATTCACGTGAATTGCTGCATTCCTTCCACCCTGCATCAGTGCTTGATACAGTGGGACGGTGATGAGGTGGAGGTCATTCCTACGGATACTTCATCCCAAGTAGCATTGGCCGATGTATCAGTTGACGCCGTCCATAACAAAGTAGAGTGTCTGTCAGGTAGAGATCTTTCAGATTACGATTTTGTTAACGTGTCCGGAGGGTGTTTTGTACCAGTTTCTGTAAAGCCGGCTGGAGTAGCACAACTATTTTTATGTTAGTAATCATGTCTAGCAAGAGTAATCTAGATTGGCTAAAGTCTTGTGTGGAGCAATATCGGTCTAGTAAAGACGGTATTGCCGAGGCTATCGGGGACTTTAGCGAAGTAGAGAAATTAGGACAAGGCTTTGCGTCTGCCGATCCCTTGGAGGAAGTTGACATAGGTGATGGTAGCATCCCGAGGCCGACTTTTGTAAACCAACATTTACAACCTGATGAAAAGGCTGAAGTAATAAAGTTACTTCGGTCGTATGTCGATTGTTTCGCTTGGGAGTATAACGAGATGCCAGGACTAAGCCGCGAGCTCGTGGAGCATCGGCTGCCGATCAAGTCTAGATTTAGGCCATATAAGAAGCCTCCTCGTCGCTTTAACTCGGCCGTCTATGACCGAGTTAAAGAAGAAGTGGAACAACTACTCAAGGCTGAATTTATTAGGCCATGCAGGTACGCGGAGTGGGTTGCTAACATTGTGCCTGTAGAAAAGAAAGGGAGCGGCAAGATACGGGTATGCATTGATTTCAGGGATCTGAACAGAGCCACTCCGAAGAATGAGTATCCAATGCCGATAGCCGACATGCTAATTAACGATGCTTCAGGACACAAGGTACTAAGTTTTCTTGATGGCAATGCCGGTTATAATCAAATCTTTATGGTCGAAGAGGACGTCTACAAGACTGCCTTTCGATGCCCTGGTTTTGTGGGTTTATTCGAGTGGGTTGTCATGACTTTTGGTTTGAAGAATGCTGGCGCCACGTATCAGCGCGCTATGAATTTAATCTTTCATGACTTGCTAGGGGTTATGTTAGAAGTTTACATCGACGATGTTATAGTCAAACCGGACGCTATGGGAAACCATTTAGCCGATTTGAAGGTTGCTTTCGACCGAATGCGACAGTATGGTTTGAAAATGAACCCACTCAAGTGTGCTTTTGGTGTGTCGGTGGGTAAGTTCTTAGGTTTCATGATTCACGAGAGAGGCATAGAAATTGATCCTAAGAGGCTTGAGAAGATTAGAAACATTGCAGCGCTGACGTGCAAAAAGGATGTACAGAAGTTGCTAGGCAAGATGAACTATTTGCGTCGCTTTATATCCAACTTGTCCGGCAAGATTGATGCCTTTGTCCCCATACTCCGGCTAAAGAATGAAGCCGAGTTCGCTTGGGGGGCAAGCCAGCAAAGTGCCTTTGAGAAAATCAAGGAGTGCTTGTCATCACCACCTGTGGTGAGAGCACCCAAAGCCGGGATTCCATTTTGGCTATACATCGCTGCTGAAGATAGCGTGATTGGGGCCGTGCTAACCCAGAAGGTAGAGGGAAAAGAATACATCATCATGTTCTTGAGCCACCGCCTGCTGGACGCCGAAACCAGGTACGCGTTTGTGGAACGTTTGTGTTTATCACTTTACTACGCATGCACAAGTTACGCCATTATCTTCTCCCTACTACATGCATTGTCGTTTGTCAAACCGATGTTGTAAAGCACATGTTACAGAAGCCGATTCTAAGTGGAAGAATCAAAAAATGGGCTTACGCGTTAATTGAGTACGATTGATCTACGAACCCCTGAGAGCGTTGAAGGGCCAAATCGTAGCTAACTTTATAGTTGACCACCACATAGACGTCAGTTGGAGTGACAATATTGCTCTAGTTGAGGTAGTGCCATGGAAACTTTATTTTGATGGTTTCGGCTTGCAAGAGTGGCCAAGGTATTGGAGTGGTTCTCATATCACCTAATGGGATGCACTTTGAAACTTCGGCCCGTCTGGAATTTCATTCCACTAATAACTAAGCTGAATATGAAGCTTTGTTGCTAGGTCTTGAACTGTTGCAATCTATAGGTGCTAGGCATGTCCACGCATATGGTGATTCCCTGTTAATAGTGCAACAAGTGGCTAAAAGCGCTCAATGCTTTAACGGCTTGCTGAATAGTTACTTGGACAAATGTCTAGACATAGTTGATGTTTTTGATGACTTCAAGATCTATCACATGTCAAGAGAAGCCAATTCAGTTGCAAATGATTTGGCTCAGCAAGCATCCGGCTACCAAGTCAGGAGAGGAAAATTTTCTGTATTAGGGAAGCCGATGTTTGGTCTCACTGCCGAAGATAGTGACGGTGGGCAGGCGCACCCTCCAGGTCGGACCCCTCCGGCCACCGAAGGTCACTATGCGCCGAAGTCCCCGAACCGAAGTACTATGCCAATCGAGGGACTTGGCGCGTCAGAGGCCGTAAGCCGAATCCTCCCGCACGGTGAGAGCCCTCGGGAGTCCGAACCCTCCAGAGGGCTTCGGCCCAGCACGCTCCGAATGGCCAACATGGCCGGGCTTCAGCAGGAGCAGGAATGGCTCGGGGGGCATCCCGAAGTCAATAGTTTAGAGATTTTTTTAAGAGGTGAGCAAGCAAGACCCCCTGAAACTGATAAGAGCGATTGGAGAGTATCAATCGTCCAGTATTTGAGAGACCCTAGCCAAAGGGTTGATCGAAAGGTTCGGCGACAAGCGTTCAAATTCCTGTCGATGGACGATACATTATACCGCCGAAATATCGATGGAGTACTATTAAGGTGTTTAGATTATGAACAATCCCATGTAGCTATAGGAGAGGTCCATGAAGGACTTTGTGGCACTCATCAGTCGGCACATAAAATGAGTTGGATGCTCAAAAGAGCAGGGTTTTATTGGCCGACTATGAGTGAGGATTGCTTTAAGTATTATAGAGGGTGTGAAGCATGTCAGAAGTTTGGTAATATCCAGATAGCTCCTGCCTCATTACTCAACCCTATTGTCAAGACATGGCCGTTTCGAGGATGGGGCTTAGACTTCATCGGCCAGATTTATCCTCCTTCCTCAAAAGGGCATCGGTTCATGTTGATGGAGACAGATTACTTCACTAAGTGGACCGAGTTCGTACCTCTAAGAACATGACTCACAATGAGGTACGTGATTTTATTTTGAAGCACATCATACATAGGTTTGGCATCCCTCAAACTCTTACTACGGATCAAGGTAGTTCATTTATTTCTGGAGAAGTAAGGGACTTCGCCGAATACTATGGTATTAAGTTGATAAACTCTTTGCCTTACTATGCTCAGGCCAATGGTCAGGCCGAGTCTAGTAATAAAACTGTGATTAAGCTCATTAAGAAGAAAATTGAAGAGTTTCCTAAGAGGTGGCATGAAGTGCTTTCAGAGGCGCTATGGGCTTGTAGAATTGCAAAGCACGGTGCCACTAAAGTTAGTCCATATGAGTTGGTATATGGACAAGAGGTCGTTTTGCCGGTGGAGGTAGATCTTGGATCCTTAATAGTGTTAAAGCAAGATGGCTTATCGGTCAACGAGTACGAAACTCTTCTGAAGGATAACTTACAAGAAGTGACCGATAAAAGACTAAAGGCTTTAGAAGACATAGAAGTAGATAAGAGGAGAGTAGCTAAAGCCTACAATAAGAAGGTTAAACCAAAATCATTTCAGGTAGGAGACTTAGTTTGGAAGACGATTTTACCCCTAGGCACGAAGAGTCCCAAATTTGGTAAGTGGTCACCTAGTTGGGAAGGTCCTTTCAAAATAGCTGAAATCGCTCTTGGCAATGTGAGAAACCAGTGTTGGTTTCGGTGTTTGTGATGAGTGATTGACAGGCTGTTAACCTTTGGTTCGAAGGGGTACCTCCGAAGGGTGTTCGGAGGTTGTACCTCCGAAGGGTGTTCGGAGGTGGTTTCACCGAAGTGTGTTCGGTGGTTTGGTTGCTGCAGCTGTTACAGCGGAGTGTGCGTATCGGAGGGGTCCGATGGTACACTATGACTGGGTTTGTACCGAAGGCTTCGGTACTTTGGGCGGTACACCAGAGTGTGTGCCGGAGGTTGCTAACCCGGAGAGGTCTCCGGAGTACTGGAAACACTTGTCTGTTTGTCTGTGGTGCGCAGGGACTTCGGAGGCGACGGACAGGTTCACGGCAGGTGAACCTGGGTCAAGCGGGAGGCTTGATGCCAGGGGAGCGGGGAGCTCCGTCACGGTGGCTGCGAAGGGGTCTGGGTCGGTCCTCGGGTCGAGGTGCGCCAGGTGAAGGCAGTAAGTGCGGAGTGTGGCTCCGGGTGAAGGTACTCCGAGACAAAGTCCTCGAAGGCGAGGCACTTCGAAGGTACTCCGGATGGACTGTGGGCTATAAATATGGGGGCTCGGTAGGTAACATTTAACACTTTGAGCATTTACTGTTGAGCTCCTGTACCAGCCACCACTTCTCTGTATTCATCCAGAGTTCATTTTCATTGTGTTCCTTGTTCAAGCGGCGAAGCCCTGCTTCTTTGTTGTCTTTCTGCTTGAGCTTGTTTGCATACCTCGCTAGCTATAGTGCACCGAAGCCTGTCTAGGAGAAGGGTGTTTTGTGCGAAGTGTGTTTTTCAGTGTGCTGTCGCTCTGTGTAACAGGAGGCGAGACCTCGCTGCTTACTAGCAAAGCCCTGACCGAAGCCCGTGTTTTTATCGTGTCTGTGTACCTAGCGAAGTTTGTGAGTGTGTGTTTAGACCTTCGGTGTACGAAGCCCAGCACCAGTTGCTGCTGCCAAGTACCTAGTCGAAGTCTACAGAGGGTTGTCCACTCTTGCGAAGGGTGTGAAGTGCGAAGCCTGCTCGAAGCACTCTGTGTGTGGAGCCTGCACTGCCTTAGCAGAGTAGATTTTCGAGGATTGTGAGCGGAGCGAAGTCTTCTTGGCTTCGAACTTTTGCTTCTGCGAAGCCTGTGTTCGGAGTTGTCAAAGCACCTCCGAACCAGACCTTCGAAGGTAGTGTTCGAAGCCTGTTTAGCCCGAAATTTTAAAAGCTCCCATTCACCCCCCCTCTGGTCGCCGTTTCCAGTCCAACAATTGGTATCAGAGCAGGTTAAGATCACCAGATAGACCTTAACCGGTTTTGTGATCTTTTGGTGACATGGATAGAGGCAGTAAAATTCCTCTGTTCGATGGGACTGATTTTGCATACTGGAAGGTGCGCATGGAGGCTTACTTGCTAAGCCAAGGAAATGCAATTTGGGAGATTGTGGACTCACAATACTCCATCCTTGATACTCGCACCACTCAAACAGAAAAAGATCAGTATAATGCCAACTCCAAGGCTAGGAATATATTGTTCATTGGTTTGAGCCGGAGTGAGTTTGATAGGGTGCAGCACCTTAGGACTGCTAGGGAGATTTGGACAACACTCACTATTTTTCATGAGGGCTCTACACAGATTAAGGCCAGGCGCCAAAGCACATAAAATCAACAGTATCAGCTGTTTGTGCAGGCACCTGGTGAATCTATAGATGTCATGTTTTCTCGCTTTGATGCGATAGTGAGTAACTTGCGATCCAACGGGACGCTTGCTTACAATGATCATGATAGGGCTATCAAGCTTCTCTATGCTCTTGACCGTAGCATATGGGAAGTGAAGATATCCAGCATTGAGGAGTCTGCAGGTTATGACACATTGACCTGTGATGAGCTCTTCAGCAAGTTGAAGTCAACAGAGATTGCCAAGGCATCTCTCGCAGTGCACAGAAGCTCTTTGCCACAGCCATTGGCATTGGTTTCTAGCACTAGCCGTGGCACCACTGCAGAACCAAGCACATCTAGCACTTGTGTTTTTGCAGATAGTTTTGCTTTGTCCTCCCTGGTCTCCATCACAAAGGAGCAGGTGGACACTCTAGATGATGATGAGCTTGCTCTCATTGCCCAGAGGTTCACCCGTTTTTATCATGAGAGACGGGATCAGAGGAGAAGTGGTTTTAGTGGTTGCTTTGAGTGTGGCGACACTTCTCATATTAAGGCCAACTGCCCTAAGCTCAAGAAGAGAGATGAGAGTGAGCGCCCCAAATACCACAAGAAGGAGAGGAAACCCTTTGTGAAGGGCAAGCGCGGCAAGATGGCTAAGAAAGTAGCCAAGGCCGCTTCCAGAGCATTTGTTGCTGCTCTCAGCGACATCGACACTTCCTCAACTGAGGAGTCGAGCTCTGAGGAGGAGGAGTCCCCAACGAAGGAGGACAAGAAGGACAAGAAGGGACGAGACTTCACCGGCCTTTGCTTTATGGCCGACAGCGATCACAGCGGCGATGAGCTTGACTCATCTGAGGTACCACTATCATCTGACCAGCTATTAATTAAATTAGATGAGCTGAATGAAGTAGTTCTTGGTCAGGATAGATTACTTGTGCAAGCCGCTAGAGAAAGAAAAGACCTTAGACTTAGGTTAGAATCTGTTTCTACTGAATATGCCATGTTAAGTCTAAAGTAAATGATGCTGAATGTGAAGCTTGTAATGTAGTCATGGGTGAGCTTGCTCAGTTGCGTTCTGTACATGCTCAAACTCTATCTGAGCTTGAGACTGCACAGAAGCAGCTTTTGGTGGTGGATTCTAGACCTCATGATATAATTGATTGCATGAACTGTTCTTTATTGCGCGAGAGCATTAATTTACGTGATAAACATGTTCATGATTTAGAGGCTACATTGGAGAGGGCCGGTAGTTCTAAGGATGTGCAGCCTGTTTGTGACACGTGCATTACCCTTAAGGACCAACTAGGCACTGTTAGAGAGCGAGCTGAAAACCTCATGTCTGAAAATGAGTACCTTCTTTCTGTGGTTAATTAATGCACTGAGGGAAAGGGTAGGATGGATTTGCTCTTGGCCAAGACCAAGTTGTGTGCTGACAGAGCAGGGGTAGCTCTAGGTTTGGGTTTTGAGAGGATTTCTTCAGACAATAAGACCAAAACTGTTTTTACCTCTCCCACTACCTTAGAGAAAGAGAGAGCTCTGTTATACACTCCATCAGCTAAAAGGCCTACCCAACCACCAAAGAAAACCACACCTCCTGCCAAGAAAAATCCTCCCAAGAAAACCACTCAGCAGAAGCCCAAGGAGCTTGTGAGAGTTGCTCCCGTGACCCATGAGAGTGCCCCTAGGAGAGTTTTTCACTGTTCTTACTGTCAGCGGGCGGGTCATTTGATTGGTTTCTGTTTTCGTCGCATCAAGGATGAGCGACGCGCTCAGGCGATGAGTTACCAGGACATGCACTACCCATCTTTTGGTATGCATGAGTCTGAGTTCTACTCTCATCCTGTTTCGAGGCTCCTCGTGCTTCTCGGAGAGGTTTTGCTCCTCGAGGTGTTCACCGTGTTCCATATGGTGATAGACCCCGTGCGAGTAGCTTTGTACCTCGTTAGAGTAGGAGACCTCGACATGTTGTTCGATCACAGCATGTAGGTAGACCTCGCACTTTGCATCATTCCGATTATCGTGTGCGTAGACCGTCTACTTTTACTGCGCCTACTACTCGTGTCACTCAGTGCTGGATGCCTCGTCATTTTTTCACTCACCACAGCACAGAGCGATCGAGATATTCTTATCATGTGTAGGTGACAGATCGAGGCTTGGAGGGCACGTGGATCATGGACTCTGGTTGTTCGCGCCACATGACCGGAGATGCAGCTTGGTTCTCCAGCCTCACCACAACCAAGCAAAGGGAACATATCACCTTCGGAAACAATCGAAGGAGTAGAGTGAAAGGTAAAGGTGTGGTAAGAATTAACTCGAATTTCACTCTCAAAGATGTTGCTTTGGTTGAAAACTTGGGATACAATTTGCTGTCTGTATCTCAGTTGCTTGATGAGGGCTTCGAAGTGCGATTTCATCGCGATACTTCGCAAGTGCTCAATTTTGATGGCATTGTGGTGTGTAAGATCTTTAGAGTTGGGAGAGTCTTTGGAGCTGATTTTTCAGAATCATCTGGTTCTTCTCATTGTCTTGTTGCACATTCTACTTCTGAGCTTTGGAAGTGGCATAGGAGACTAGGGCATATGAGCTTTGAGTTGCTCACTCGTCTGAGTGCCCTAGGTCTAATCCGAGGATTGCCCAAGCTCAAGTTTGAGAAGAATTTAGTGTGCGCTCCGTGTCGTCATGGAAAAATAATTGTTGCTTCGCATTCGCCAGTCACCACAGTGATGACTGAACAACCCGGAGAACTTCTCCACATGGACACTGTAGGTCCTTCTCGGGTTAGTTCTTTAGGCGGCAAGTGGTATGTATTAGTTATTGTCAACGATTTCTCTCGCTACTCTTGGGTCTTCTTTCTTGCCAGCAAGGATGAAGTGTTTTCACACTTTCGGAGCTTGGCTTTGAGACTTTTTACTGAACTCCCTAGTGCATTGAAATTCATTCGAAGTGATAATGGCACTGAGTTCAAAAATAGTCTCTTTGTTGACTTTTGCATGGAGAATGGCATAGAACATCAATTCTCTGCTCAGCGGGTTCCTCAACAGAACGGTGTTGTTGAGAGAAAGAACCGCACTTTGGTTGAGATGGCTAGGACGATGCTTGATGAGCATAGGACTCCTAGAACATTCTGGGCTGAGGCCATGAACACTGCGTGTTACATCTCAAACCGTATATTCTTGCGCTCAATTTTAAATTTGACATCTTATGAGCTGCGTTTTGGGAGACAGCCCAAGGTTACTCATCTTCGAGTTTTTGGCTGTCGCTGCTTTATCCTAAAACGTGGTAACTTGGATAAATTTGAGTCGCGATCTTCTGACGGGATCTTTTTGGGTTACACAACACATGGTTATTCTTATCGTGTTTATAATTTAGAGACTAACACTGTCATCGAGTCATGTGATGTGACTTTTGATGAATCAACCCCCTCTGTTAGTTCTGCTTTTGAACAGGCAAATGAACACGACATGGAACAGACCATCTTCGAAGAAGAAGATCCCGGAGAATTCGAGGATGAACCCCTGCTACCCTCGACATCAACCCTCAAAGCCGACCCCGCTTCGACCACTTCGGCACGAGGTCCCGAAGCAACTACCTCGACATCGGTCATCTTGGACCACTCCAACGCACAAGTTGAGGGGGAGACTGCATCCTGCCGCGAGGCTCCACATCATGTTCAAAGGATGCACCCTCCCGAGCAGATCATTGGTGAGCTTGATCAAAGGGTAACACGTTCTCATGCTCATTTCATTGATTCCGCTTTTGTTGCTTCTTGCGAGCCCTTAGATGTTAGTCATGCACTTTCTGATTCTAGTTGGATCAATGCCATGCATGAGGAACTTGAAAATTTTGAGAGAAACCAAGTCTGGTCATTAGTTGATCCTCCACCAAATGTTCATTTCATTGGAACAAAATGTATTTTCAAAAACAAACAAGGGGAGGACGGGACTATAGTTAGAAACAAGGCTAGGCTTGTAGCTCAGGGTTATTCTCAACTAGAAGGGATTGATTTTACTGAAACTTTTGCACCTGTTGCTCGCCTTGAGGCCATTGGGATTTTGCTTGCCTTTGCGACATCCCGGGGATTCAAACTCTATCAAATGGATGTCAAAAGTGCTTTTCTTAATGGCTTCATAGGTGAAGATGTTTATGTAAAACAACCCCCTGGTTTGAAAACCCCAAGTACTCACATAAAGTCCTTAAACTTCATAAGGCTCTTTATGGACTAAAGCAGGCCCCTCGGGCATGGTATGATAGACTTAAGTCTTTTCTGCTTGAGCGAGGGTATTTGATGGGCTCTGTTGATAAAACCCTGTTTACTCTCAAGCATGGCAAAGATTTCCTCCTAGTGCAGATTTATGTGGACGATATCATCTTTGGTGGCTCTTCTCATGCTTTGGTTGCCGAGTTTGCAGATAACATGAGCAGGGAATTTGAAATGTCAATGATGGGTGAACCCACCTTTTTCCTTGGTTTGCAAATCAAACAAAGCAAACAAGGTACTTTTGTCCAGCAGACAAAATACACCAAGGACCTGCTCAAGAAATTCGATATGTCCGATGTGAAGCCCCTCGCCACTCCAATGGCTACATTTGTAGCATTGGACCCTGACGAAGATGGAGAAGCCGTAGATCAGAAGGAGTTCCAAAGCATGATCGGCTCCCTCCTCTACTTGACTGCCACGAGGCCGGACATACACTTCGCAGTGTGTCTGTGCGCTCGTTTTTAGGCTTCACCACGAGCTTCGCATCGCCAAGTGGTAAAACGCATACTCAGGTATCTCAAACATACCCTTGAATTTGGCATATGGTATTCAGCATCTTCATCTTTATGTCTTCGAGGTTATTCCGATGCGGATTTTGCTGGGTGTAGAATTGATAGGAAGAGTACCTCTGGTACTTGTCATTTTCTAGGTACTTCACTGGTTTGCTGGTCTTCCCGCAAACAGTCTAGTGTTGCACAATCGACGGCTGAGGCCGAATATGTTGTTGCAGCTAGCTGTTGCTCTCAGATCTTGTGGATGGCATCCACTTTGCGGGATTTTGGGTTAGATTATAAGAGTGTTCCACTTTTTTGTGATAACACTAGTGCCATTTGTATTGCAAATAACCCGGTTCAGCATTCCAGAACCAAACACATTGATGTGCGATATCATTTTCTCAGAGATCACAATGAGAAGGGTGATATTGAACTTCAATATGTTGATACCCAACACCAGCTAGCCGATATTTTCACGAAACCCCTCGATGCTTCTCGATTTGCTTACTTGCGTGGGGAACTTGGTATTTGTCACCCCTACGGCATTTTGTGAGGCGGAGCAGTTTTAGATGGATGTGCATTTGCTAATTGCGTGTTGAAATTGCATTTACATCTTTTGCACTTATATGTCTGATTATAATCCATGACATCATAACAGCTCAGCTCTTTTAATTTATCTGAAACATTCGTATGCATGATGTTTTCTTTTTAAAATCAAATCGTGCTCACTGCTTAGTCTTGAATCTAGCATGTTTAGGTAGGACTGCTTTTAGCTATCTTTTATCTGCTTGATAGCAAGACACATTTCTTTAGATGCTCAAAATTGCAACTTGAAAAATTGTTCTACATTTTCATGGATATTCATAAAGTGCCAAACAATTGGTTCACTTAGTTAAAATCAAAAACTTCATGATTTGCATGCTTCAAGTTAAAAGAACCAGGTGGGTTTGTTTGTCGCACTACCCTATTCTAGACTGCTTACCATTGCACATTGGTCTGAACTGGAATAGTATAGTGTATGCCAAAATCATTGCTTTAAGCTTCTAATGGCTTTCATGCCTAGGCTTGGCCGGATTGGAAAGTATAAGGTGGACAAACAAATAACCCCTGGCACTAAGAAAAGAACAACAAAATTCATTGATCATCAAGTTTGCTTTTCATGCTCCATTTGAACTGGACTTGCCTGTCTAGAGTAGAAATTGACTAGCTTTGCGCAGTCCCTGCTTTTACTTGTCTAGTTTCCTTGACTAAGTGGTGATGCTTTTATTTCAAAAATGATCAAATCACATGCTTCATCATGTTCTTTAGAGAATATTAATTTGAGCTGAGCCCATGATCATTGATGTTATTATTGGCATATTTTTGCTTTATATGTCTTTGCAACTCTGCTCATTTCCAAGCAATGCCTCTTTATATGCTCCTTGATGCTTGCATTGCCAAAGGGGGAGAAATTGCTACGTTCTCTGCTATAAAGGGGGAGAAATTTTTGAGCTGGAGAGAAAGTGGGTTCTCTGTTGCCAAAGGGGGGAAACTTAACTTAGGAGGAGTTTTTATCTTGAGATTTGCCGAAGGGGCTTTTACTCTTTTGAAAAGGGGGAGGAAAATTCTTTTGTCAAGTGACATGATTTGGCTCGTTTCTAAGTTTTTATGGTCACTTGTGTGCTGACATTTTTTAAATTTTCTTGGACTTAAAGTTGGTTGTCAATGCACTCATCAAGGGGGAGATTAAGAAACCAAGTGTTGGTTTCGGTGTTTGTGATGAGTGATTGACAGGCTGTTAACCTCTGGTTCGAAGGGGTACCTCCGAAGGGTGTTCGAAGGTTGTACCTCCGAAGGGTGTTCGGAGGTGGTTTCACCGAAGTGTGTTCGGTGGTTTGGTTGCTACAGCTGTTGCAGCGGAGTGTGCGTATCGGAGGGGTCCGACAGTACACGATGACTGGGTTTGTACCGAAGGCTTCGATACTTTGGGCGGTACACCGGAGTGTGTGCCGGAGGTTGCTAACCCGGAGAGGTCTCCGAAGTACTGGAAACACTTGTCTGTTTGTCTGTGGTGCGCAGGGACTTCGGAGGCGACGGACAGGTTCACGGCAGGTGAACCTGGGTCAAGCGGGAAGCTTGATGCCAGGGGAGCGGGGAGCTCCGTCACGGTGGCTGCGAAGGGGTCTGGGTCGGTCCTCGGGTCGAGGTGCGCCAGTTGAAGGCAGTAAGTGCGGAGTGTCGCTCCGGGTGAAGGTACTCCGAGACAAAGTCCTCGGAGGCGAGGCACTTCGAAGGTACTCCGGATGGAGTAACTTCGGAGTTTGGTGGATCAAGTCCTCTATGGAGGCAAGGCGTTCGAAGTGTGCTCCGGAGGGAGACATTCGAAGATACCCGACGAAGGTCTCAGAAGTCGAGGTGCATCGAAGGCATGGTCCGGGTGAGGCTCGTCGAGGAGTGTGCTCGGGGAGAGACACTGCGACGATGTGCTCATGGAATGCTTCGTGCGGAGGCCTTGGACGAAGGAGGGACTTCGAAGGGTGGTACTCCGAAGGTGGGGCTTCGGAGTGAGGAAGGCTTCGGAGCGAGGCTAGCTCCGGAGTGAGGATGACTTGTGGTACTTCGGCCTGCATGGCTTCGGTACATGGACTAACGGAGTTCGAGCTGAGCGAAAGCTGCGAAGCCGTGGTGGTCCACTCCAGAGGTGTTGGTGCGAAGGCCCAAGGGCTTTGACGGCTTCGACTCAAAACCGTCACTGTATCGAAGGCTGACTTTGGTGAAGCGAAGGCCATCTGGCTCAAGGCTTCTCATCGAAGCTATCGCACCCCTCGCGTGTGAAGGGGGCTTCAGAAAGGTCAAAGGCTGCATGTCTGACAGTGTCTGTTCTGCAAAAAGCTAGCGCTGTCCCCTCTGCAAAGGCTGACAGAGAAGCCTCCAATAAAGTTGACTACCTTTTGTACCCCTCAGTTCTGTAGAGACAAAACCAATGTAAACCCTAGGGGTAAAGTAGTCATTTCACTTGGGTGAACTGTGGGCTATAAATATGGGGGCTCGGTAGGTAACATTTAACACTTTGAGCATTTACTGTTGAGCTCCTGTACCAGCCACCACTTCTCTGTATTCATACAGAGGGTTGTCCACTCTTGCGAAGGGTGAAGTGTGAAGCCTGCTCGAAGCACTCTGTGTGCGGAGCCTGCACTGACTTAGCAGAGTAGATTTTCGAGGATTGTGAGCGGAGCGAAGTCTTCTTGGCTTCGAACTTTTGCTCCTGCGAAGCCTGTGTTCGGAGTTGTCAAAGCACCTCCGAACCAGACCTTCGAAGGTAGTGTTCGAAGCCTGTTCCGCAGAAGACAGAATTAAAACAGAAGGCTAGTGTTTAGCCCGAACCTTAAAAACTCCCATTCACCCCCCTCTGGTCGCCGTTTCTGGTCCAACACAATGCGTACGTGTTGGAATCTCTGCAAGGAGAGCGGTTTCGAAGAGCTTTGAATGGTAGGTACTTGAAAAGGTATTTCCCAAGCGTGTGGCAAACAGCGTGAAAGGTGCCGAAAAGCCGATATGGACGGTATCGTCTTTAGCTCGTTATGCTTTTAGCTCACTTAGTTCACTAAAAGGCAGGGGGCATGTGTTGATAGCAAAAAATGGCATCAATGGCCAAGATTGTCGAAATATCAATTTTGGTAATTTGGACCAAAAATACACATGTCCGGAGTCAGGCCAAAGCCCTACAGGGCCAAAGGTCCACTGGGCTATGGGCTCCGAAAGCCTCTGGCCAGGCCACAGCCTTTGTCCAGGAAGCCTTCGTAGGCCCACAATGCCGAAGCTTTGGCCCGAGGAGCAGGCTTCGACGGGCCTGGTCGAAGCCCAGTTCGGTAGAGATAGAGTTGGATACGATTCCGGCTAAGTCTTTATCTCTATCTAAGCCGAATTATAGCAGATTAGATCAGAAGTTTAGCCCCTATAAATAGAGAGGCGAGGCCAGCCTAGAGACCCCCCAACACAACTCAAACACAAAGCCCTATCTTTGATCGCATTTACTTTATCTTTATTTTCCTGTACCTCTTCGTGGGTTTGCCTGGAAGCCCTCCGCCAGCCACTTCAGAACAGTGGTAATCCTTGTTACTTCGCTTGTGAAGTATCCATTAATCTACGTAATAGATTGCTATCGCATTGTTACTTCGCTTGTGAAGTATCCGCTAATCTGCGTAACAGATTGCTACCTTCGCTACTCGTGCAACACTTAGCAGAATTCGGTCCTCAGGCCAAATTGGTACTTCAAACCCTCTTTGTTGCAGGTTCCCACATTTGGAGCTACTTCGTCGGAGGTGTCCGGAGCTGAGAGATTGGTTTTGGAGGTCGTCAGGACACCCTTCGGTGGGACTACAGGCTTCGCCAGCGCACTTCGTCACAACAGGCTTCACCACGATCATACTCCATTCTGGACAAAGTTGCGCCTGCACGCAGCCCTCGCGTCATTGTTCTGTAATTTGCTGTATCAGAGACTTCACGCCAAACCCCGCCGTTCGGAGGTGATTGTCGCGTCCAGATCTGTTCGGAGCCCACCTTCGACCAGATCAGTCCGAACGCCAAAGGCACTCTTCGGTGGGACACTTCACACCGGACGCCGAAGGTATACTCCGGCGACCCCTTCGCAACAGGCTTTGAAATAGACAGGCTCCGACCGGTTTGCTGATTTTATTTCGTTTAATATATTTCTTTCGGCTAATTGGATTATTTTGTGTGATCTGATTGCTTGGCGACTCCACCCCCTTATCACGACTAAGGGTAGTCGGAACGCGACGTCGGTGTTGCGTCACGCTTAGGCTTGTCCCTAAGTATCCGCACACTTTTGGATCGTCAAACTGACCCAAGTGCGGGGGCACGTTTCCATGTCAACAGGACTCCGACGAGAGCAGCGACTCAGATGCAGAGGTCGGCATAGCCGAGTGGTTCAAAAACAAGAAGCAGGTTGTTTGCCCATGGGTGAAGCCGACCGAAAAAGAAGAAAAATATGACTTCGATGTCAATAAGGCCGACAAAATATTTGACTTGTTACTTAAGTAAAAATAGATCCACCTGTCACCTAGTGACACGTAATATCGCCTACTAAAGAAATAAAGAAAAGAAAATACTGGAAGTGCACAACTCCCCGCCGCACCATACTAATGAGTGCAATGTGTTCAAGCAACAGATACAATCGGTCGTGGAGCAAGGCTGAGTCAAATTTGATGACGGGAAGAATACCATGAACATTGACGGTCACCCATTCCCAGTCAACATGGTGCACACATATTATAGTGGCAACTGGTGTGCAGGGGAAGGAAGATGAATCAGCAGCAATGTCACCTGATCGGGCCTCATCAGGAAATACCAAAGGAGGTTGGAAGAGAGGGATAACAATGAAGATAGTCGGAGCCACTCGCGTTTCAATCCCATTGGAACCGTGAGTTCTTCAGGCTTTGCTGGAATGAGGGGTTGTGCTTACCAACCATAAAAGACTGCCCAGAATGAGGTTGTCGACGCCAATATTTGGGAAAGCCTAGACCCACTAAATGTCATACGGTCAACAGAAGTCAAGAGGGTCCAGTCAAGGAAAGTCAAGGAAGCCTATCCATACTGATACAAGACGATCGGATGCAGAAGAGCCGATAGATATAAGGTGCGGAAAAAGAAGATGAAGATTATCCAAAAATCGGTTAAGATTGAGTGCTTGGATGACAAGTCTCTGTATTATAAATATGTATGCCTAGTTAGCTTAGAAAAACACATCTCTGTCAACCAACTACTCGGCGCATCACCACCCTTTATCTCCAAGGTTTATTCCGGCGGGGTTCAGCACTCAGAGCTGGGCTGCATCGTTTTGATCTATAGCGAATAGGTGAGTCCCACCACCCTCGACGTCCGTACGATTAGATCAGTATCCTCACGGCTGCATCAATTTAGTCTAATCTCTTGATGTGAACCTTGAAATAGTACGTTCGCCGGTTGTTCTCGGTGTATTGGCTAGGTCTAAGGTTGCATCAGTTCAGTTTGATCTCCTATATTGATGTGATCTAGGTGTGATATTTTGAAGCTTCATAGGTTAAGTCTAACATCTCTTTCTATTGTATCTTCTTCATGTTGTATACCGTTCATCTAAATAAAGCATGTCTGATTCTCTGATATATTATTAAGATCATTGTGACTAGCTACTGTCTCGGTTAGGTCCAATCTAATTATTGTGATGATTTTCATGATATAGAATTGTTATCTGGCACATTTTATTTATTTCCATCGGAGTACAAGCCAATGGGTTATCTTCGATTCCATGATACATCTTATAAGTCATCGGAAAATAATCCATCGGCCTATGCGGATCACTGTTCATCTCATTGGATGATGGCACGCTCGCCCGATCGCTTCATCTCAGGCCATCGGCCTTAGTGTCGATCGATGTGATATTCCACGAATATCCAATCCTCATCACGGTCATCGGCTCGATAGCTGATAGGTCATGCTACTAATGTCATATTCTCTGTTCCTTTATCAGTTGCAAGGTCAAACTGATTGGTACACCTTGAACCCTTTTTCTAAGAACGTCGGACCTGCACTAGAGTGAAGCAGATCTCCCAGGCCACACGTGGTCAAAGTGTGACCAAAAAACGCACCAACGGCGGTGCTCAAGGCAGAACGCAAAATGGT
This sequence comes from Zizania palustris, assembly GCA_019279435.1. NCBI lineage: Eukaryota > Viridiplantae > Streptophyta > Magnoliopsida > Poales > Poaceae > Zizania > Zizania palustris. Next base: position 74,566,760 of record JAAALK010000288.1, on the reverse strand, counting down.
CATTGGCCACATAACATCAATCTCGCCCAGTATGATCAAGAGATAGGGCACCAAAGGTTATCGTCTCCACGGGTATCGGCGTTAGAAAGACTTGGTCCCCTTAACCCTGAAGAAATCGGCAATATGGCCGATGATGATGAAAGTATACTAGAGAAGTCGCGGTGATGTCCTCCTAGGATTTTCGCGAGGAGTCATAAAAGAAGGGTCCAATGCCTGCGGCATAAGGAAGCAAGAACATAGAAGCACAATGAGGGGATCGATCGGCCACATAGGATTAAGAGTGAATGGAGATTGAAGGAGAAGGCTGATCATGAAAATGAGAACGTGTCAAACAGCGGCGTTAGCCCGATCGACGAAGAACCATCCAAGTTTATGCTATGAAGATGACGCCAGAGAGGCGAAGGGGAAGCTTAGACAAACCTTGTCGTAAGCTGATGGACCACAACAATACGAACATTGGATCAGCAGGCCGAGATGACCTTCACAAGTAACCAGACCCTCAAACGAGATAAGAGCGATCTAAGGACTACTACACCGGAGGGTCTGGGGAAGGCCGAACGAGCATCTAAAGATACATCCTTTCGATCGTTCGGACGAAGCATACACAGTCGATGCCCATGGCATCGCCTTAAGATGGCCGATGCAGAGGCATCACCCATAGACCAAAATACAGCGCAGAAACTCAGTATGCAAGTCGAATGAATTAAAGGCAAAGTATTACAAGAGAAATTTTTCATTACAACACAGCCAATTTTACATGGAACTCAAAGCACTCAGCGGATAGCCTCGATCGCCTGTAGCTGCATGAGATCTATATTGTGAATAAGGGCTTAGTCTCTAGCGTCCGAGCTAGGAACATCTTGGAGGGTGCAGTGACATCGCTCTTCTTGGCAGACGACATCGACGAATCGGCGCCGCTGGGTTTTGACTCGGGCTGGTAAAGACGCCACGATACCCTCTTGTTCGAAATCTACGCCCGGGTCCACTCCAGCTCTGTTGCCAGGTCAGCATCCTTCGACCATGACCGATCAAGCTCTTGCGATACGGTCGATGATTCGGCCTCGACGCACTCTGGGAGAACCCTCTCAGCCACGACTGCCTCCCGGTGAATCTTCGTTGCCGGTAGGAGCGATGCCCGGCTAGCTCGGTCGGCTATCCTCTTGGCGGCTCGTTGCATAGACGAGCAATAGTGTTCCAAGTACACAGCCGGTGTAAGGGCATCAAACAGCTCCGGCGGGAGTTGGTCCAAGACATCATTGAAACGCCCCCGTATCGGCCCCAAATCGTTGACCAGGGCCTCCACTGGAACATCCAGGTGACGAGGAGGGTCCGGCAACACCTCTTTCACGGCCAAAGACAGCTGAGGTGAGGCCGATGAGGAAGCACCAATAGCTCCTTCCAAGAATGACCGGACGTCAAAAGGGAATTGTTGAGTAAAAGACTAAAAAGGAGAAGGGTTAGGAAGAGGCCAGTCATATAACAGACGTAAGGGCAAGAAAACTTATGTCGGTAGACTTGGCAGTGACGGACGATGGTGGAGTGCTATCGACGGCAGGAAAAGCAGCGCCACCCTCTTTTGTGATCACCAGAAGGGTGAAGGAGCCTTCCTCTACAAGGTTACACTGGGGGGCAGGCGAGCTCATAACACCTGGCATCGGCTGCACTCATGGCCAATGTAAGTCATAAAGAAAGTAACAAGTAGAAGAGAACAAAGGTGCTTGATAAGGAACAATCAGCTAAAGATACCTCGGCGATGATCTCGACGACCGTCGGTACATTCTCTAGCATTTCTTCCTCGGCTAGTGCACCCATAATGACGGCATCGTCCAACACACTTGTATCATCAACAATGATCTCCAGAGTATCAGCCCTGGCAATGAGGTCCACTTCGACATCTCTAGTGGCTAGAACTAGTTAGGCGTGGCTTGGGGCGTCTGCCGGCTAGTCTAATGCAGTGACCAGGGAAGGCTAGAAGAGATGGAAACAAATGAGTACCGAAATGAAAACAGGTGCAACATAACTAGGACGTGCGTACATGAGCCAACAAAGTCGCATCAACAGTAGCCGGGGCCTTTGTGACAAGAGGCGTTGGTGGCGCCAACTGAAGAAGAAGAAGAAAGAACATCATACACGGATTGAGAAATGCCACCGAGAAAAGATGAGAGTTCGCTAAGCAAGAGTGGAAATATTACCTAGGCAGACCGAGTTCTGGTGGAGCGATGCGGGACTGCACCCAACGCTTTGCGCTTACGCGCTAGGGCCTTGAGTTGCTTCCTGGAAAGCCATTCCGATGGAGTGGGGGCCCCGCGGACGAGGTTGGTAGTGGACCATGGTAGCCCATAACATATTGGCCTGCCATTTTGGCTCATCGACGGGGTGTCGCTGTCATCCTCCTACAAGATAAAAGATCAGAGGATAAGAAAGAAAAATTAGGACAAAGGTTAAGTCATGGGATGTCAAAACAAACCTCAGGATCGATATCGGTGAAGGTTGGATCCAGTGAAACACAAAATTACTTGGAGTGGCGATTGAAGACAAGCTGACTCACTTCAGACCACCATTTCTTATAAGGGAGCGATGCTACTCAGCACACGGTCCAGGAAGGAAGCTCCCCAAGAGAAATCGAATCGGCCATAGAGAAGAGCCAATTAAATTCCAAAGAACTTGACACTTCACCACGGACCTAGATCCGGCCGATGAAGAAGAGGTCGATTAGCAACTGGCCAAAGCCAAGCTGTCAAGCACAAACTGTCGGATGATAAAACTTGTAAGACGGCTTGCGCGTAGGACCAACCTTGAAGTTGATCGGAAGAAGATAAGGGGAAATGCAAGCAAGGAAGATGGCCTCGCTCTCTGGGCTCAATAGCACATCAGCCAAGGATAGCCAATGTGGGTATTCATAGTAAGCCAAGGACTCGTAGGCATACCACACTACACAGTCATTGATAAATCCACAATAAAAGGCCTCGAACCATCGGGCCAAGATGTTAGCAGACATCCTTGCTCCTGGACGATTGGCGTCCGGCTCACCCAAGGACATGCATCGACAATTAGTTGCAGAGGTAGACTCACGATGGTCGGATGGAAAGCAAAGGAGGTCAAAGGAGGGGCCAAAGGAGACTTTGGCCGTGTATATGTTAAGCCACAACCAGAGGAACCACTAGGGACCCCCAAGATGACCTACGACATCATCGGTCGACAAAATACTGATACCTGATGAAGAAGATGATAGAGGGAGCCAAGGAGGTATCGACAAGTGGACCCGAGGGTGAACCCACAAAAGAAGAACCTCTCGAGCTAGAGGTTGAGAAAAGCAATATGCTCCCATTCACCAACAGGGTCGGTTTGCTTGTTGTAAATGGTGATATATTTTGCCCATCCACTAATGGACTTGATGTCGAGATGGTGGGAAGGTTTGGACTGAAAAAGGAAGGGGTCAACCATAGAGGTGACATCAAGAGAAGTCAAGACGACGACATCGAGGAGGTTGGGACTCATCGGCCCATGGCCGAAGAGAAACACGTTTGACGCATTGGACTAGAAATAACATGAGGACGCTAGCATCGGCTCGTTTTTTAAAGGGGGAGAAAGAGATGGGCCGATGCAATGCGCGATCCTGGTTTGCTCCTAGGTACCCCGCTCTAATGCGGCAACCTGGAGATACAAATCCTGTCATCCAGGAAGCAGGGTAGGGAATGCCCTAAAGCTTTGAGCCCAATCGGAAAAAAGCATTTTTTGAACATTTGAAAGGGATACACAGGGTTTTGGTGTCGATAAAATAGATAGGGTCAGGATTGCCATTCGGCCCCAGAAAATAGCAAGACGGGTGGTTGGCCATGGGGATGAGGATCTGGTTCTTCAAATTCTAAAGAAGAAAAGAATCGTAAAGAAGATTGGCGGAAAAATCGAGACGGATGAAGAACAATAGAAATAGAAAAGGGTGAAGACTTACCTCAGGGATAGAGTCGTTGGTCACCATCAGGAAGATCCGCCTAGAGCAAGGGACGCCGAGGAAGACGAAAGAAAGGAAATGACATTGGATTTGGGAGAAAAAGTAGAAATAGTGAATTGAAGGCGTGAAGAGGAGATGTGGAGTGATCGAGGTACTTATAAAGCTATAAGAAACTCCTTGATGACCGGATCAAGCCAATTCCACCGAATTTGGTGGGGCCACCTACAACGTTCGGCAAAAGGTAATCATGCGTACGGTTTTCAAAATGCTAAAATTCTTGCAAACCCATGATTATAGGAACCAGATCTTTGGCTTGAAGAAACACGAGTACCAAACTGTGTGGGATGAAGCCTGGTCCGATGTCGCCACGAATAGACATAGATACAATGGACCAAGCAACATCGAACGCGGTTGTGAATGGCCAAAGATGATAAAACGAGATGAAGAGGAAGAAAGGACATTTGTGAAGCCCAGATGTTGATCAAAGTATTAAGGAAGATGAAGTGTTTCGGCTTGCAATTAATGTGAAAAGATCATGCAGAAAGATGTTTAAGAAGACGTGGCGGTAGAGATAATGACTATTGTTAATTTCAAAGCATCAACAACCACTTAATGCTCCAAAACTAGGGGGCATATGTTGATGCCAAGATTTGGTAAAGCCCAAGCCCACTAAATACCGCACGGTCAATGTAAGTCAAGAGGGTCCGGTCAAAGAAAGTCAAGGAAGCCCGTCCATGTTGTTACAAGATGATCGGATGTAGAAGTAGCCGATGAAGATAAGGTGTGGAAAAGGAAGATGAAGATTATCTAGAAATTGGTTAAGATAGAGTTCTTGGACGGCAAGTCTCCGGACTATAAATATGTATCCCTAGTTACCTTAGAAAAAACAAATCTCTGTCAACCAACTACTCAGCGCATCGCCACCCTTGGCCTCCAAGGTTTATTCCGGTGGGGTTCGGCACTCAGAGATAGGCCGCATTATTTCGATCTCTAGCGAATATGTGAGTCCTGTCACCCCCGATGTCCGTACCAATTAAATCAGTATCCTCATGGATGGATCAATTCAGTTCGATCTCTTGAGGTGAACCTTGAAACTGTATGGTCATCGGTTGTTCTCGGTGTATTAGCTAGGTTTAAGGCTGCATCAGTTCAGTTTGATCTCTTAGATTGATGTGATATATGTGTGATAGTTTGAGGCTTCATCGGTTAAGTCTGACATCTCTTGCTATTCTATCTTTTTCATGTTGTATACCATTCATCTAAATAAAGAATGCCTGATTCTTTAATATATTATTAAGATCATCGTTACTAGCTACTATCTTGGTTAGGTCCGATCTAGTTATTGTGATGATTTTCATGATATAGATTTGTTATCTCGCACGTTTTATTTATTTTCATCGGAGTACAAGCCGATGGGTTATCTTAGATTCCACGATGCATCTTATAAGTCTTCAGAAAAGCATCCATCGGCCTGCGCGGTTCACTGTGCATCCTATCGGCCGATGGTACGCTCGCTCGATCGCTTCATCTCAGGTCAACGGCCTTATGGCCGATCGGCATGATATTTCAAGAATATCTCATCCTCGCCATGGTCATCGGCTCGATAGCCGATAGGCTATGCTACTAACGTCATATTTTTTGTTCCCTTATCAGTTATAGGGTCAAACTGATTGGCACGCCTTAAACCATTTTCTAAGAACGTAGGATCTGCACTGGAGTGAAGCAGATCTCACAGGCCACACGTGTATCAAAGTGTGACTAAAAATGCACCAACAATTATGTATTTTACTCCAAAATAATTAATAAAAAAGAAAATGGGCTAAATGGCTTGATTATAAAAATGATCTACATGCATGTCGTTGCACTGAAAGTTTGTTTATTATTTACTTTTGTAGTCCATGAAATAATTAATATGTTAACATGTAAAGAAAAGAATTAATTGATACACTACGGGAGAACACATGTTTGCCGAGTGTCTCGAGCACTCGGCAAAACCTTGTTTACACTCGGCGAAGGGTTTGCCGAGTGTTACACTCGGCAAACCACACTCGGTAGATAAACTATCGGCATAGACTGGTTTGCCGAGTGCATTTTGTTGGGAACTCGGTGAACACTTCACCTAGTGCCAAAAACGACACTCGACGAACAAAACTGACATAACGGTACGCATACGACTATGACGACGGGTTTGCCGAGTGTCGAATTTTGGCACTCGATAAACAAATAAAATAAAATAAAAATAGGTTGCATGCACATCTCATTTCATCGGACACTTGGCTGGCACAATGCGGCAAGACGACGACACAACACGCAATGATGACGTGGAGCTGGGAGGAGCAAGGTGGGGCGCCAGAGGCGTGACCTGGCACGACACGGGGGCGAGCGCGGTGAAGGAAATGCCCAAGAAAATTCCGTGGATCGGAAGTTCCGATAGGTAGTATCAGAAAGTCCAGTTAATTTCTAATCTAGGTACAGAGAGCAATTGTTGCTTCGGAAGTTCCAATATAGTATCGGAATTTCCGACGAGACAGAAGTTCCAAATTGGAATCGGAGGAATTTTGTACTGATTGGAAGTTCCGATATGGTATCGGAAGTTCCGAGGTGGGCGATAACAGATTGGATCTATTGCGTGTCGTACTGTATCAAGAGACCTAAAATATCCTATCATAAGTTCCAATGCAGGATCGGAAGTTCTGACGTGGGCAAACAAATTGGATTTGTTACAGTTTCAAGATAAGAACGACCCAGGGGCTCTCAGCTATATATAAAGGAAGGAAGAGGACGTATTGGGCAAGCAATAAGCCTAGATTAGACCTAGCCACCCAAGAGTTCTCTCCTTCCCTTCTTGATCTTAAACATTGAGGTCAAGGATCCTTGTCTCTCATGTGCGGTGCTAGCACGATGTCGTGGGAGGTACTCCATCCCTGTACGTGTGGACTCCGTGGAGGCGTTGCTCCAATAGCGACACTCGTGAACGCGTCTACATGCGAACGAATATGTCATCTTCATCGATCGGATCGGCAAATGACGGCAAGGACGAAGCAAGGAGAGGCTAGACACGCTACTCCAACATCTTCTTCCACTGCACCTAGCGCGTTGTGTGCTAGAAGGTACCGATCTATGATCTCACACGTGCATGAGCCTAGGGCCATAGGGCGGAAATTTTAAATTTGTCGGCTAGCATAGCTCCCCTATTCCCCAACACGTGGCGCACGGTGCGATGTGGCGCCTTCTCTGGGGACGGGGCACGCCACGCGACGCTGTGGTCAGGCTGGGTGGGGCGCTCCGCGTGGCGCTAGGAGCGGGGCGGGACACGCAGCGCAGCGCCAGGGGTGGTGCGGGACCGTTGGCGACGACGGCGACAATGTGGCGGCGAGGTGAGGCTAGGAGAGGGAGAAAGAAGAAGGGAGGTAGGATGAGGGAGGGAGGTGGGAGGATTTAAAGGAGTTTGTCAAAAATTTGAAGAAAAAAAATGGCGTTTGTTTTGAATTTTTACGAGAAAACTTGAGTAGGAAGCTGAATTTTTGTTTATCGAGTGCTACACTCGGCAAACACAAATTGTTTGTGAAGTGTCTTAAATTTGGCACTCAGCAAACATTTTTATCTTTTCATTTTTTTAAAAAATTCATTCTTTTCTTTAACCAAATTTAAATAAACAATAGTGGGTAATACATAAAAATAGACTGAAAACATGAATATGATTTTTTTGAAAACATGAATATGATTTTTTGAAACATGAATATGATTTTTTCGATAATTTATTTTATTATTTCATACTCTCGTAGTTTAAAATTGACATGTTTCAATTTAAATCTTAGAAATATAATTAATGAATTAAAAATAGCTAAGTGAACTAGAAAAATACCAAACAAATTCATGGGGTAAGATACATTGTATTTTGATTGCAAAAAAAGTTTCAAGTTCAAACAAAGATTTAATCATTAATATGCTTTCAAATCTATCTCATTTCTTCTCAAAATCTTAATTCTTCTTCTCAAAATCTCCAATTTCTAAACACTCTACGTGATAACTTTATTGAAACACTTTTAATTTTTTTATCACATCATGTATTTTATCATATCATAACACTATAGCATGTATAATATTTTTCAGACTTCATTTGATTTTTTAGAATTAAAAACTATTAAACTCCACGTTGTCGATCGAGTTTGTATGCATCCTATATGACAACTTTCTTGAAATATTCTTAATTTTTATCACAGTATCTACGTATCATATCATAATACCATGATAAGTCTCATGTTTTTTGGAATTTATTTGTTTTTTTATAAATAAAAACTATTAATTTCTACGTTGCCGATAGAGTGTCGCAACCTGATTTTGTTCAAAATTTATTTCAATTTAGTGTATAATAACTCAAAATATACTAACAAATATGAATATGATTTTTATATAATTTTTGGTTCATTATTTTAGGCAATTGTAGTTCAAATTTCACCTATTTCAATTTAAATCCTAGAAACATACTTAATTAATTAAAAATAGCAAACTAAACTAAAAAATATGAAATTTTTACATGGGATAATATATGTTGTATTGTGAGTGTAGAAAAAATTTCAAGATAAAACCAAATAGGAAATATCATGTTGGCTGGAAACAATGTTCACACAAAAAAATTATTTATTTGGTTTCCTGAAAACACTCGGCAAACCCACTGACTTTGCCAAGTGTTTTTTTAAAAAATACTAGGCAAACCCTAAATTTCTTTTGTCCTTGCAGGCTCTCTGTCGTGACGTCTGTTAGTACCATTTTTTACCGAGTGTATTTTCAAAAAACACTCAGCAAACAATTGGTTTGTCGAGTGTTTATTGTTTGTCGAGTGCCCGAAATAATGTACTCGGCAAAGTTTTTGACACTCGGTGATTTTGGGTTTTCCGATAGTGATACATGTATATGGGCTCACACATATTAAATGAATATTATATGATCTATTGCATTTATGAAGTAATAGATTATCGATATCAAATCTGAACGGTTAGATCATATAGATTGAACGGTTTATAAAATTGGGAACACCGTAAAATTCTCCTATTAAAAAATAATTTGAGATAATTTTTATATTCCTCTTTAAAACGGTTATGATATAAAATATATCAAAAAATGACCAATAAACTGAACTATAATTCTTAAATTTAAAATTTCAGTTTAGTATTAAGCTCCCGGTCGAAGCAGCCACTAAATTGAATTAGGTTTGTAGGGGGGCTATCCGGAGTAAACAAAGAACATCATGTCTACGAGCCTGTGACATGCACGCCTCGCCCTCTCCTCACAATTCACATGACCACACAATCACACAACCGCGTGGCCCTGTCGTGCCGAGCCCCAGTGAGAAGTGAATATATATAACCTTAGCTAGTGTGTGTAGGATAACTTAAAGCGGGACATAAGTATCTGCATCTGCGCACTGTTAAATATGTTAGCCACAGCCGTGTGCCCATGAGGCCATGATAGCTAGCTTTCATCTACGTCGTGAGAGCCCACCAGTAGATAGCTAGTAATTAGCACGAAATATAACGCATCCTCAACCTAGCTAGTGCCTTTTCTCAGGTCCCAAACTAGGATAGCTCGCACCAGGGGCGGGCCCACTAAGATTCAAGGGTATGCAGTTGAATACCCATTATTTTTGCAAAAAAATTTATATATATAGTATATATTGTATATATATATCAAAAAATGAAAAAAAAAAGCTCAATCAATCCTCAATTCATCATTCTCGGGCTGCCTCCCACACTTGCCCTCCGCAGGGCCCAATAAAAACGAATTGGCCCACGCCCCACAGGCCCAATTGAAAAAAAACCCAAGTCAAAGAAACCCTAATGAGTCAACATTTTCTCCCCACAACCCCACGAACAACCGAGGCCTGCGTGCGGACTACCGACCGCGGGGGCGCGAGGCGGCGCCGCGACGAGCCGGCGCCCGGCGAGCGGCGACTGGCGAGAACCGGCGTCCGTCGGTCCGGGCTGGGGGCTGGGGCCGTGGGGCGGCGCGCCGGAGGCAGGGGCGGGAGCGGGGAGCCGGCCAGCCGGGAGGCCTGAGGAGGCGAGCAGGCAGGAGCGCCGCCGGCCGCCGCGAAGCGCCGGAGGGCGGAGGCGGGAGGCCGGCCGGGCCGGGAGGTGCGACGCCGCGCCGCCGGCCGCCACGGAGCGCCGGAGGCGGAGGCCTGGAGGCCGGAGCCCGGAGGCCGGACCGCCGGAACCGCAGGCGGCAGGACGCCAGGATGCAGTCCGCAGCGGCGCAGCCGCCAGCGCCCAGCTTCATAGCTTGCAGCCTGCAGAGCAGAGGGTGAGAGGGAGCCAGGGAGGAGCGCGGTGAGCGTCGCTGCGCCGGTTAATTGTGATTTCATAGCAATTTGTTAATTTGGTTGATGTATTATTGTAATTTGTCAATACTTGGTGATTTCTGAATTCATGTGTATGTCAAATTAGCAGTAGCATTGATATTTCTATGATTTTAAATTTAGGTCTGAAAAATGAAGAGAAAGTATAACACCACTACTGATTTGAGAGCTTTTTTAGCAAGAGCTACTGCAAAGAAGAGACAATCTGAACCAGAAAGTTTTCCTCAGTCTTACAATGAAAGTCAGATGCAGATGGTCGTATTGCAAGGACAAAATGATGGTGAAACAAGCACAGATGGCACAATTCCACCTAAACCAGTGACATCAGAGCCCCCAAGCCCCCCATTAACAGAAGTTAATGAATCTGAAAGCAGTGATGAAGACAATGATGACTATGACCTTGAGCATGATCTTGGACTGAGGGCTCCTATCTCAAGCTATCCTATCAATGACCAAGATTCAGTTAGAAGAGCATACATTGCAATGGGACGATGTCAACCAAACATGAAGCAAAATTTTCCGCAACATATGTGTGGAGGTATGCGTCGTTTCCAATATAAGTGGTTTTCTGAATTCAAATGGATTGAGTATAGTGTGCAAAAGATGCTGCATATTGCTTTGTTTGCTATTTATTCAAAGATAGTTGTAAGTTTGCTGGTGGAGATGCTTTTGTTGATGAAGGGTTTAGAAATTGGAATATGAAAAGGAGAATCCGTAAGCATGTTGGTGCTATTAATAGTGTGCATAGTGAAGCTGAAGAGAAATATAGATTGTTCATGACACCTAAAATCAATTGCATCAAACACTGTAGAGTTGAATGCTAAGTATCTAGCTCGCTTGACATGGTCCCTTAAATGCATAAGATTTCTATTGCGTCAAGGGTTGGCTTTTCGTGGTCATGATGAAACAAAAGATTCACTCAACAAAGGGAATTTTCGGGAACTTTTAGCATGGTTAGCAGGAAACTTTGAAGAGGTTAATATGGTGGTACTAGGGAATGCACCACAAAACTGTCAGATGATAGACCACAAGATCCAGAAACAACTCATTGATGCTTGTGCTCATGAAACAACCAAATTTATCATAACCGAACTTGGTGATGAGTGTTTTGCAATTCTTGCCGATGAGTCAAGTGATGCATACCTACAAGAACAATTGGCTCTTTGTTTGCGTTTTGTTAATAAAAAAGGAGAACCAGTTGAGCGATTTTTAGGTCTTGTTCAAGTTGAAGATACTACATCATTAACTCTTAAAGAAGCAATTCAGTCCTTGCTTATCAAATATCAATTGCCCCTATCCAAGGTACGTGGTCAAGGGTACGATGGAGCTAGTAATATGAAAGGTCATGTTAATGGTTTGAAGAAACTAATCATGGATGAGTCCCCTAGTGCTTATTATGTTCATTGCTTCGCTCATCAACTTCAACTAACACTTGTAGCAGTTGCCAAGGAGAATACTGATTGTGATTGGTTCTTTGGGCAACTTTCATATTTGTTGAATGTTCTAGGGATGTCTTGTAAAAAGATTCGTATGCTTCGCATTGCTCAAGCTGAATACATGATTGATGCATTGAAATTGGGTGAAATTGAAACCGGGCAAGGTTTGAATCAAGAGATGGGCTTAGCAAGGCCAGGTGATACACGATGGGGATCTCACTATAGAACTGTAATGCATGTTATGTTCTTGTATCCTTCAATCAAGAAAGTTCTCTTTAGGATTGGGAATGAAAGTAAAGGGGCTGAGGCTAATGGAGCTCAAACTATGCTTGCAGTATTTAAGTCTTTTGAGTTTGTTTTCCTGCTACACTTGATGAATGAAATATTTGGATATGCAAGTGACTTGTGCAATGCTTTGCAAAAGAGGGAGCAAGATATCGTAAATGCAATGGATCTTCTGGAGTTCACAAAGGTTGAACTAGATGTTTTGAGACAAGATTCGGGATGGCAAGAATTCCTTACCAAGGTAACTTCTTTTTGTGAGAAGCACAATGTTAAAGTTGTTGACATGAATGCGAAGTATATTCCTATGCAAAGATCAAAGCAGTTCTATAGAGGTGCTATTAATTATCATCGGTTTCATGCTGATATGTTTTTGGGTGTTATTGATAGGCAAGTTCAAGAGCTTAATAATAGGTTTGATGAGATAAACACAGAACTACTTAGATGTATGGCATCATTCAGTCCAACCAATTCTTTTTCTGCTTTTAACATTGAGAACTTGGTTAAGCTTGCTGGGTTCTATCCACGTGACTTTTCATTTGAAGAAATGAACCAACTTCAATTTCAGCTGCACCACTATATTAATGATGTCAAAAGTGATGAAAACTTCAAAAATTTGAGAAGTCTAGCAGAGTTGTCTATGATGCTAGTTAAACAAGGAAAGGTTGCTCGATATGAAATTGTTTATAAACTTCTCAAATTGGTGCTTGTTCTCCCTGTTGCAACTGCTGGTGTTGAGAGAGTCTTTTCTATAATGAATTTGATAAAGAACAAGAGAAGAAGCAAGATGGGACAAGAATATTTGAATGGTTGCTTGGTCACATTGATTGAAAGGGAATTCTTCTTGCAAGTTAAGGATAAGGACATCATCACTTATTTTCAAAGAATTAAGGAACGGAAAATTGTCCTGTAGCTTGTAAGTTGTAAGCTTTGTTACCATTTTGCTATTTTATCCTCTATTTATTTCACATGTTGCCACTTTATATGTTGATCATTAGTAGTTGGAAAATTCATGTTGTGATCAATTTTATTAATCAATGATGGTATCACTTGATTTTATGTTACATAACAATAATTTAGGCTGATTTTTTTTGGTATGAGGGATTTTGAATACCCATAGTTCAAATCCTGGGTCCGCCTCTGGCTCGCACTAGATGCGCCGCACGGAAATTTCTTGATCGGTAGCCGTATCACTCTACGTCAGTACTCGTGCGCTCGAATGCTGGTAGTAAAACAAAAACACGGGTGATAAAAAAGAACACAGGGGAGAAGGAAGAAATAAAAAGCAGCTTTGGACAGCATGCTCGATCTCCACGGTAGCTGGTTGTACGTCTCCTCCACAACTTCCAAATCTAGCTGGCCGCAACAAAATGCAATCTTTGACAGCTCGTGCTAAGTGAAAACGGAGCAACGTTGATTGATCTGCAACGAGGCATGCATTGCATGCATGCCTTTCTCACCGCCGGCTGTATAGTAGCTAGCAGGAGCAGCATTAACACACATGCGAATGGACCCTGGAATTCCCCTATCCTGCAACAAATTACTCCAAAGCAGCGGTACGAACCAACCAACACGAGGAGTGGCCAGGCATGGTACGTACGGTAGGGACGATCTCGGCATCTCGCGACAGCAACACAAGCTTGCGCTGTACTCAAAGCTAAGCCCCCCAGCACACGAGCCCGAAGCAGCGAGCAGCCTAGGAACTCACACATACACCGTCACACCGGTGGCTTTTCCGGTCGAGCTCCATGCTCGGCTCGGCTCGGCTCCAACATTCCACTGCTCGCGGAGTCGCGGTGCGCGCGTCCGGTTCTACGTCTTGTCCTCGCTTGCTTGCCAGTTGCCACGCAACCGTAGCCGGCCGGCCGCGCGCTGTAACTTGTAGCTATAGCTAGCTGAGTTACTGGCGGCCTTAAATTTTTCGACGGGATAGACAGAGGCGACCGGCTTGCTTGCTGCCGCGGCAGCGGGCGACGACTGGGAGGGGAGAGATTTCGGGGTCCGGAAAGGAGGCAGGCAGGCCAGCAATTGCAACAGTCAGCAGAGAAGCGTCACCGTGCAAAGGACGATCAGACGAGGTGCCAATGTGTGATGGAGAGGGGAGACAGGGACAGGGCAAGCACTTTGGACAGCAAGGGCACCCAAAATCTAAACTTCTCGACTAATATAAAGCGCCGACTACATCCGCGGATTCCGTCTACGCTACCCCTTCCCACCCACGCCTCCCCCGCTCGCCCGTGCAAAACCACCGGCCTTGCCCCGCATGCATGCATGTCCCGCCCGCAACCACCTGTCCTACCCGCATGCATGCATGCACATGGAAGAAAAACAAAAAAGGAAAAAATTGAAGAAAAATGTATTTTTGCATTTCAGTCATTCAATTTCTATATTTACGCAGAAGTATGAATTTTGCATAAAACCCCTTAAATTTCTGAAAAATCACACGGAAACTAAGAATTTTGCACAAAGGTTCTTGGATTTCTAAAAAAGCACGCAGTTTACGTATAAGAAGTTAGATTCGCTAAAAATTTTAGAAAATACTTTTTTGCATATGTTTATTATTTCTTACATCTCGTTCCAACTGAATTACGGAAAAATAATTGTTGAATCTCTATTTATAATAATATATCACATTGATTTTTATCACCGTAACAATAAAATAAGTCCCATCATAAATTAAGCACATACTAGTAAACATATAGCTAGCTGGATAGTTAGGGCGGGTGCATGCCTGCCAGGGTTGCTCAAACCACATTAGTAGAAGTGTTTGTCCCGGTTTATTTTCGAATTTTTGTGTTAGTGAACTGCTTGCGTTATTTAGATCCGTTACAATAATAACGGACAGTTAATCTATCACGGTTTAAACACAATGGGTAACATGTCCTTGAATGATTTGAAAACCCTAATGGTATCACAAAGGCAGCAGCTTTGTCCACTGTGTGCATGGGTTTAAGAGAATATCTAAGCTAGAAATACCTAAAAAATTACTCTCAATATTATTATATAGAGAGCTTTTAAATCCAATCTTTAAATTATTTTAATCTCCATCAGAATATCAATATCATATTTTACTATTTTATTATTTTATTATCGAATGATAGATTGTACTTGTCAAATCTCTTGTGTCTCATTTCTTCTCTATCTTTTGTATCATCTTCTCTGGTCCGTGCCACTGCCGGAGCAGGATTGCAGGCGAGATCGAAATGTCCGGGAGAAAAAAACGGCGGCCTACTACTGAACTCGTTTGACAAAATCTTGTCGGGTCGTCCGTGCAGCTGCCGGAACCGGATAGAAACGTCCTGGAGAAAAAACGGCGGCCAACCTTGCAATCAGCTGGACAAATGTCAATCAGTAAGTAGGAACACACATACATACACGGTTTGTAACGTGTTTAGCAGCTTGATCACATCACACGTGGCAACGTGGGTCCGGCCGTCCTGGCTGCACGACCGCACGAGCCGGGAAATATAACCAGCTAGAGCACGCGACGGCCTCTAAAAACGTCTTTCGACGCGCGACCGACCTTTCCCCGCACGTGTCGCCCGGCAACGTCCCGATCAAGCTTGCCGCTGCATCTACCGAGCTAGTAGTCGTAGACAGAGAGAGAGAGAGAGAGAGAGAGAGAGAGAGAGAGAGAGAGAGAGAGAGAGAGAGAGAGAAAATTGAGACTTGTGAGAACTGAGAAGAGTGTGTGTATGTGTGTGGCAGCTGCTGCCAAGATGCCAAGCAAACGCTGAAGCATAAACGCTCGTAGACGTAGGCTGCTAGTAATAAAGCTCCGATGAGGGTTTGGGGGGCAAAAGAGACACAGGTACTGCACCTGCACGTCCTTGCTGCTGCACGCAGCGATCGAGCGATCGGTGGATGGATGGATTAGATGCTCGTACACTGCTGCATGCTAGGCTCGTTCAAAAGAGAATTCCCCATCTCCATCCTAAAAGGACCCCTTGGCCTCCCTCCCACCAAAAGAATAGACACAAAGGGGGCTTGCCTTCTTTCCATGTATCCTTCCTGCTAGGGTTGGCAACGGGTACCCGAAACCCGAAACCCGATGGGTTTTTACTCCATTAGGGCACGGGTCTGGGTCAATTTTTCGACCCGCGGGTCTGTTAATGGGCAGAAATTTGAACCCATCGGGTTCGCGGGTTCGGGTCTGGGATCGTAGAACCCGAACCCATAAACCCGTGGGTTTTTTTTACCCGGCCCAATAATTATACATGCCTCTATTTTAGCCTTTGAGCCCATAATCCAACCCAATACCTTGACCCAATATACAGAGTATATAACAGAGAATAGCCATCCCAAACCCTAAACCCAAACCTAGGCTATATAGAATTATGGTTGGTGGCCAATGAAATTGTTATTCATGCTATTTTTATCAGTTTTGCTAGTGTCGCGGGCTCTGTGCATGGCTCTGTGGAGCAGACTAGCAGTGCATGCTTATGCTAGTTAACGGGCATGGGTGACCCATGGGCGACCGAGACCCGAACGGGCATGGGTCTGGGCTTAAAAACGAACCCGTGATGGGCATGGGTTTTTTAACGGGTCTCATTTTAGTGTCGCGGGCACGGGTCTGGACGGGCAAAACCCGACGGGTCTGTGCCCGTTGCCAACCCTACTTCCTGCTTCTCGCCCAACACTACCACAGATTTTTTCGTACACAAGTTTAATACATTTGTACTACATACAGTCAATGGCAACGGTTGATTTGAGCAGGTTTCATTTGAAATAGGGACTTTGTTATGGTTTCACTGGTGAAAGGTTTATGAATATATTTGTAGTCAAAAAAGTCCAAAGGGAAAGGGTAATTTGCAGGGCAGGGCCCTCCCACGAGAGGCAGCAGCAGATCGGCCGCGCCACGGCCACGCTCGCTCTGCCGCGCGAGCAGCCAGCAGTACGCTGCTCTTCCCACGAGAAAAGAGGGCAAGTTTAACAACCCAAAGCCAGCTTTTCCTAATCCCACACCCTTTTGTCAGGCGCTCACGCCGTCGCCTCTTGACCACCCCGCGCCGAGCACGCCCGCTTCGCTTCGATCTCGTGTATTTTTTTTTTCCAACACTACGGTGGCAGCACGGGGTCACCGGTCTCGTCCTCTCCTGTTCCTGCATTTAACCTGCACGCCGCCCGACGCCTTGGAACCGAGCCGAGCAAATCGCGGGCCGTATCGGGAACCCACGCTCCTCCAAACATCGCCCACCGCCGGCCACCGGCCGCCGGCCGGCTCGTCGTTTCATTGCAACAGTCTTCTCTCTGGACGAACGGAAGAGCAGGTTCGTCGAGCACAAGACCCAAAAAAGGCGAGAGATTAACGAATGGCTAATTACTGGTAGATTAATATCCACTAATTACCGAAGAGGGTTGGTTGCAACATGATCTCTCTTTTTCGAGATTCCTCTCGTCATCTCATCATCATAACTCTCTAAAAACCGAAAAAATAGAAAGGAAGGGAAAAAAATGGCGAAATGCAAACAAAATTGGCCCGGATTAGTAGCCTAATCTGGTGTTTTACAGTTGTTGCACTAGACGGGGAGCGGGTCGATCTGGAACAGGTCGGTTATGTCTTGGAAGAAGTCGTCCACATGTGCCGCCGGCGACGAGGCGTCGAGTTGGAGGTCCGGTGAGGTCGAGGTGGAGAAGGACGCCAGGGAGAAAGGCTCTTCGGGAAGGTTGGACAGGAAGTCCATCGGCGGCTCAGGGAAGTCGGCGAGGAGGTCGAAGTCGGTGTAGAGGGGTGGGAGCTCGCTGGCAAAGCCTTCCTCGGAGAAGGCGCAGCCGAAGACGGCGCTGGACTCGTCTGTCCAGCGGACGCGGGGTGGTGGAGATGGCTTGTTGTCTGTGTCGGCGGTGGTGACGGTGGACGAAGAGAAGGAGCGGAGAACTGAGGTCGGGGAAGCAGCAGCGACTTGGGATTCCTCGCCGGAGTCGTAGGAGGTGGCTGGGGAGTTCTTGGACGTCGCTGGCGGCTGCGGGACGCGCTCCGCGACCTCCGGCGCGACCTCCAGGTCGGCATCCCCGTACTGGTGGAAGTTGGTGGTGGCGTCGGGGCCACGCAGCTGGATGGCAGCCGAGTCGTAGACCTTGGCGGCCTCCTCGGCGGTGTCGAAAGTGCCGAGCCACACACGAACCCTCCGCCAAGGGTCGCGGATCTCCGCCGCGTACTTTCCCCACGGCCGCCGCCGCACGCCGCGGAACCGTACCTCGCCGCAGTCCCCGCCGACCTTTCTCTTCCTCCCAGGGAACACCACCGTCCGCTTCACAGCAGCAATCCTCGCCGCGGACAACTCCTCCGCCCCCTTCGCCTTCACCGGAACGGCCGCCGCCGCCGGCTGAAGCCGGATCTCCTGCACGTAGCGCTTCACCCTCCTCCGCTCCGTCGCCTCCTCCTCATCGCTAGAGGAGTCGGTCGCGTCGAAGTCATCGCAGAACACCCTCACCGTCGTCGGCCACACACCGCCGCCTCCACCTACCGCCTTCCCCTTACCCTTCGCCGCCGGCGCCACCGCCAAGGACGTCACCTCGACATGCTCCGTCCTCTTGATGGCCACGAACGCCTCCTCCTCCAACTCCATCTCAACAGGCCACATCATCACGCCAGTCGCATCTGCCGTCTCCAAGAGTCCTTCACTCCTTCACACCGACACCCCACCCCCAAAACCCCTCAAGAAACCTCCTAAAACCCAAAAGGCCAGCTGCAAGCCTGCAAAAAGCCACCACCACCAACCTACAGCTCGACGAACTCCCCAAAACACAGAGGAGAAGAGGAAGATAATAAAAGCAAACGACTTTTGGCGTGGAAGCGAGGATGCAGACGAATCGATGAGGTATATCGGCGGAGTGGGATGGGAGAGGAAGATGGAAGAAAGACGCTTGTGCTCCGTCCCAAATCCCAACAGACGGATGCGACTCTTCGCGTGTGGCCGTTGCTGTTCAAGGTTGGGAACATCGGCTCGGCTCCTCCCAGATTTATAGGATGCCAGAGCCCCGTTTCAGGAAACCTGGGTGGCTGGATTTTTTGTTTATTTTCTTTTTTCCATTCTCTCTCCAGCTCCAGAATTCCCTGAAATACTTTCCACAAAATGGTATTTCGAATTTTGAACGAGGAAAAATAGTGAGGAAATAAATGCCGTGGTTGTCTGTCCCGCACTCCAGCAGCAGTAGTAAACTATAACTCCCTGGCGCCGTACATTTTCGGCGTGGCCGTAATATGGCGGCCCCACATGTAAGTGACCAGCCAGCGGACGGTGGGATCCACGTCCACCTGTGAGCGACGCGAAGCGGGAGTGGGGGAGATTCTAGTACGCGGCCGACGTGTGAGCGCGCCCCAGCCCGCCGCATCCTGCGCTGGGCCACTGGATGCGCGACGCGTGGACCCGGACCCACGTGTCAGAGGGGTTCACTCAGGCCGTGTGGTGTGGGTGCCACGGCGGCATGGGCGAGTTGGATTTTTTTTTGTTTCTCTCGTACAGTTGTCATTTTACATCGAGGTGCTATTTTGAAATTAACGAAGGTGATATTTCACAATTTTCTTTAGAGATTTATAGCTTTTTTATTGTTTAACCATGTCCTTCGCTTCTGTCTTCGTACCTGATCTGTATTTTGACGAGGCTACTTGCGTGCCAAGGCAAAGGGTAGTCAGTAGTAACAGACGAACCGGACAACTTGGGGGTTCAAACCAAGATAGAAATTACGAACTTGGAAAAAAGAAGCGCGTGACGATTTAGGGCTCTTTGAACTTTAATGAACTTTACATTGATTTTTATAGAAATTAAATTAAATCCTCTAAAATATTAACTAATATAAAGCGGCCAGATGGTTCACCGATTCCGTCCGCACTATTCCCCTGCGCTCGTGCCGCGCGCATGCATGCAGCGCACGCCCCATCTGCATGGGGCTGTATGGCATGCATGCCGAAAAAAGAAAAAGAAAAAAATGAAAAATGAAATGTATTTTTATATTTGTGAAAAATCATACAAAAACTAAGAATTTTATGTAAAAGCCCTTAAATTTTTGAAAAAAACACACAAAATTATGAATTTTGCGTGTATGCAGTTAGATTAGCTGAATTTTTTTATCATTGTAGCAATAAAATAAGCATGTCGCAAAGCACAGATCTCTTACTAGTTTCAATTAAAATATTATGTTTAAAACAAGCTCTTAATGTTTTAAATCAACAGTGTCTTATAAATTTGTTAGCTAATAATATCATCAACTAAATTAGGTAAGTTACTTACGTGTTGCAACACAATACGTATTACATACACCCCTGCTTGTGGTAGAAATTGCTGTCAGAATGTAAAGTACTGGGAATTTGGGTTTCAAAAACATATATGTTTGTCTGAATAATGAGTTACTTTGTGGTGGTTGTTAAAATTCACTCTAACAGATTTATTTAGTCTCAAATGACTTTTGATTATAATATGATTTATATTTATTTAGATCTTCGATGTCAAATAATAATCATACGTTCAGTGTGTAATATTACCTTAGATTATAATATTTGATCTTAACCCCTCCCCTGCTCCCGTAGAGAATGGAGATATTTATAGATAAAATATAATAGAAAAAAATACTAATTTTCTTTCTAGTTACAACCGTTATTGTTGACTCTCTACACAAGATTTTATATGGACAAAATAGTAAATCCTCGTGAGAATATTGTAAAGTACATGTCTTGTCGGAGAGAACCGAAGCCCCTAGTTTTTGTCCTTAGTTTTGGCCCTTAGCTTGGAGTGGTTTCAAAGCCTTTGATTCTGCCTCGGGAACATGCTTTGGAGAGGGCTCCAAACCTAGTAAAGGGGCCTCCGAAGCAGGTGAAGGAGATCCGAACCTAGTGAAGGGGGGCCTTTGTACCTAGTTAAGAAGGGCTTCGAAGGAGGCTCCGAAGCAATCTTCTAGTCATTGTCTAAAAATTCTTAGAGGGTGCTTCGAAATTCGATGTCTCTTGATCAAGTCTTGGTCAATCCTTAAGTACAATGGGAGTTATTTCTCCTAATAGTTGTACTTCATGCGTGGGAAAACTTGTACTTCATGCGTGGGCAAACTTGTACTTCATGCATTAGCGTTATTTATTTAGATGGGAAGCAATGCTTCAAAATTTCGCATGAGATGAAATAATGCTTCAGTTTTATAGCAGTCAAAACCATGTTTCGATTTTATAGCGGACAAAACTATAATTCAGTTTTGTAGCAATCAAAACCATATTTTGGTTTGTAGCTGTCAAAACCATGCTTCGGTTTTATAGCAGGCAAAGCCATGCTTCGATTTTACGAAATAATTCTTTGATTTTTTTATAATAGACGAAGCAAGCTTCAGCTTTTATTTTTTTGTAAGGGACGAAACAATTATTTGGTTTTTATAATAGGTGAAGCAGTGCTTTGGTTTTCTTTTTTTAATAGATGGAACAATGCTTTGTTTTCTTGTAAGTGATGAAGCGATGCTTCGGTTTTCTTATGTAAATGATGAGGTGATTCTCCAATTTTGTAGGAAGTGAAGCAATGCTTCGATCTAAGATATGCTTGGGACCCTCAGACATATACTGAGGTGGGCTTGAGATACAATAGTCTGGATTTATATTACTTCACACTTGAAGTCGTTGGGAACTAATAAAGGTGGAGTGGATCACACCCAAAATTTGTTTTTGAAGTTCAAAGTCTAGGTCTCAAGTTTTTGTGGTCATCTTTGACTCTTTTGGACGCTTCTAGCTATAACTTGAAGTCTTAGTTTTTACCACTATGAGCCCATAGATACTCTGTAACGATAAGGATTAAGTGAATCATACTAAATTTTTAGGGTCTTTTAACGGAACCTAATGTACCTTCCTTCCATCATTCTCTAGGAGTAACCATTAAACATTATATTGGGCTTCAGGCCTCACTGTAAATTGGTTTTTGAATTTTCGTATACTAATTAAACGATTTTATATTTTAAGGGTTATTTAAAATTTCACAATAGTTAAAGATTGTAATTTGTACTTTCCCTTATTATATTATAAATCCTAAATGCAATAAAAAGAAGAAGCGCGTGCACGAGATTAAACTGTGCACGATGGTCATGTCCTGGTTTTAACTTTTATTTTACTCTTTGGTCCACAAAACATAGTGTAAAAGTCCACGGTAAACTAAAGTACATACACTCATCAATATGCGAATACTCCTACATGCCACTGTATAGTGTATACATACTCTTTCTTTTTGCTTTTTTAAGTTACTCCCTCCTTCCCATTATCTCTATCATCTAACAACTTGACACGATAACCAAGACGAGAGATATGAAGCTTAAATTCTCTCTTCGTATGTTGTGTTTCTTGCATTGTTTTTCCGCACTCTCAACCTACATATGCATGTGACAATGTGGAGTACTAGTAAAATAAGAAACAAAAGCGGAAGTCAAAGCTATGCATGTAGACTCTAAATCAATTCACACATAATACGATGTGTTGCTTTAATGACTCAACTATTAGATGATGTAAATTGTGGGAAATCTGAAAAACGCTTAGATGATGAAGATAATGGGAAAGAGGGAGTAAAATTCTCTAACTTATTATTTTTAAAGAAAAATATATCTACCATTTGGTAAAATATGACATATATTTTGTAAATAAAGACAGCACCGTGCATGAGACTAACTGCAAAAGAATAAGATATCATTCCTCTGGTACGTAGGTTTCTCCTTAAAAAACTTAAGTTGGTAAGATTTTTTTCCCTAGAAATTTTTTCCCAACCTCCCAAAGGAGGCCTTAAAGAAGCCACTGACTTGATGAACGGACAATGTCGGCGGAAAATCATGGCGCCTTTCGAGTCCTCTCTAAATTAATGACAAATTTACAATGATAATGATTTTAATGGTTAAGGACATGTACAACCCTGAGACGGCGAAACAGTTTTTAAAGTACAAGAGACAACAAAAAATTATATGGTACAACCCTAAGCCCCTGAATCATAAATGCAGCTAAGAGACAATCTTGTATTTTTTTCAATTAATCTTCTAAAAATCTCTCAAGACACCACCTATTAAATCAAGTTGAATGTATTTGACCATACAGACAATTATTATTCCCTCTCTCCAAATAATGTTACTTTTACTTCTTAACTTTGTGTAAAGATGACATAAATTAAAAAGTTTTATTTATTATATATCCTTACCCAGGCATTAACTATCATTTTATAACGCTATTTTCTTATTTAATTAGAAACATTTTTATCTTTTACTCTCAATACCAATTTACTAACTTTATATAAAAAAATAAAATTATACGGGATGGAGATGTTACGTTCTTAATCACTGGACGCTGACGCAGACTGCTTCGTACTATATATGAATTTTTGGAGAAAAAATGTTGTAAAAGTGTTTGATAGCCAATAGATATGCCCACGCCCAGCCACAGTCCTAGCAGAACATGCACTGTTCATTAGGGGTTTAATAGATTTGACACACTTGGACACTAGTATTATTATATTTATTTTCATATTTTTAATATATATTCAGAAACAAATACTCCAAATACTAACACAAAAATAGATATTATTAAATATAAATACAGAGTGAATACAGATAGAAACAATACATTTACGAATATTTATTGGAACAAGGAAACCTATTGTATCAATAGAGCTCTTTTATTATATGGAGATTCTAATCATTATCTAATAAATAAATATTTCCTCAGGTTAAATTCTTCTTAGTAATTGAGGCCCTATTTGGTTTAGATTTGTTGGGAGAAAATACATCATCCTCAGGACTTTAGAGATCAACAGTCAAAGATAATTCACCATCATCGAAGTTTGCGTTCATCTCCGAAGATGATGAAGTTTCTAAGCCGAAGGATACTTCGGCTTCATGGTTCGAAGGTATCCCCTGAAAGCTCCGAAGCTGCAGTGGAAAACAGCAAAATTGATAAGACGTCTCTCTTATCTTTCTTCTCCGGATAAATTTTACTATTTTAACCCTATTCGGGGTATCAAATAATTTCCACTATGTCGGTTGTAATTGAGGGGTAAATAGATCTTTTCCTTAGATTTTTACCTATAAATATCCCCTTTCTTACCCTGTAATGTGGATCTAATACTTAGCTATTCAATACTTAACATCGAACTACTTCAAGCTATTATACAATTCGGAGGCTTGAAATAGTCCGCTTCACAAACTCTTCGTTTGTTAGTTTCTAATCTTCGAGAATCTGTTAGCGTAATCTTTTACGCCAACAAGTTTACTTATTTTTAGGACTAAAATTTAATCTCATTTAGTTCCTAAAATCCCAAACAACATTGTTTATGTGGAATAAACATTAGTTCCTAAAATTTAGTTCATTAGTCCTTTGAAAGTTGATTATAGGAACTAAAAATATCATGCACAATTTATCCTGATCTCGACGTAGGGTGCTCAAGGCTTGGAGGTTGAGGGAACTACTGACTTAGGCTAGGACAAACTCGTGCAACAGTAACCATGGAGCAATCCTACTACCCCTTGAAAATGGGTTAATGAATTTATTCTCGATAATTCAAATATAAATTATCTGGTTATACGAATATGTATCCATATACGTCGGATCTCAATCAAAATTATAACTGTATCTATATTAAAAAAATATCAATATTTGTATCTAATTTTGAAATTATCTAGAAATTATCCATTATGATATATACATATCTGTTTTCAAATGTACTGAACGAAAACTATCTAATATGATTTTATCCATACTGTTTACAACAGTTCTTGGTTGTTAACAACACTAGTCTAATTTGACCGCAATACACACTAAGATGGTGTTTGGTTTCCTGGACTAAAGTTTAGTCCGTGTCATCTTGAATGTTTGGACATCAATTTGAAGAATTAAACTTGAACTGATTATAAAAATAATTGCTGAATTGGAGGATTATTTACGAGATAATTTTTTAAAGCCTAATTAATCCATGATTAACAAATATTTACTGTAGCATCACATTGTTAAATTATAGCGTAATTAGGCTCATTAGATTTGTCTCGTGAATAATCCACCAATTATAAATGAGTTTTGTAAATAATCTACATTTAATACACCAAAGAGTATCTAAACATTTAATGTGATAACACTAAATTTTAAACTAGGAAAATCAAACACCTCCCACGAAATATCGTGCTTTGGTACCACTCCTGACTCCTACTTCTCACAGGACACTGCCAATGACCCCACATTGTCAGAAGCCTGTCAGGGGTCGGGAGAAAACTCGGCAGCCCCACTGGCATGTGGGACCAGCTGTCAGCCACCCGGCCGCTAGGAGTTGGACTGACCGGAAAGTCGCCGGTCGGACCTTGTTCTTTTTTTCCCATAAAAGCTTAGTACAATGTAGTACCTGATACTGCCTAAAATTGCATCATCTCTACTGATCCTGTTCGCAACGTTAGCTGCTCACGTGTTTTACCTCGGCGTGACACTCCTCCCCGACCTGAAATTTTTATAATTTAGGACTTTTCTAAATTTATTTTATAAATAGATCCCTATAAAACTTATTTCAGGAGATCCAAAGGCATGGAGAGGTTGATGTCCGAATCATTGATGCAAACCTTCAGTCCGCGTTGGATGTGGTAAGGGAGGTTGACACCAACCTCAGAAAGAAACAAACAAATACCTACTATTGGCACCGAGTTTTAGTCTACTCCTGAAATAATTTTTAAAAGAGTTAATTTATGGAATAAATATTAAAAAAGGTCTAATTGTAAAAATTGTTGCCTCCCGAGACCACAATAATATTCATCTACTGCCATAAATTGATCGATTTTGAAAGTAATCTCACGAATTACTTATATCATACTACGTCTATTTTAGAATGTAAATTATTCAAGTCTTGCCTAAATTCGTTTATAGATCAATAAATCTAGACACACACGTCTAGATTTATTGATCTATAGATAAATTTAGGCAAGACTAAATTGACTTGCATTCTGAAATAGAGGTAATATATATGTATGCACAAAACTAAGAAAAAAATTCAAATTACCTTTTTCTCTTATTTATGCTATTTTTAAAATATAAGATATTTATTTATAAAAAATATTGTTTAATTGATAAGTTTATATATACTCTATCCATCCTAAAATACAACCGTTTCTACCATTCAATCTTTATCCCAAATATTATAACTTTTATAATTTTCCTCATAAATCTTACTCCCTCCTCTTTCCAAAAAAAAAAGTCGTTATAGAACTATATCTAAAGTTCCCCAAAAGAAATCGCTTTGTATCTTTGCGTGTATTCTATACGTTTTTACCCTTAAAGTAATACTCTAGCCTGGCAGAAAAAAGAATGCATAGGGGTGAGCATAGGATTCAAACTCAGGATGGAGTGGCTGCAAGCCTACGATGATAACCAATGGGACAGAGAGATTATTGAATCTAGTTGCCATGCAACCTATTTAATATAGTCAAATAGGTAAATATACACACTAATTAAACCTTCCACAATATTTGAAATCATGTACAAAACGACTTTATTTTAGAAATTGGATGGAGTACTATTTTATCCTTATCATATCTTGAGTACTACTTCCTAATAAATGTTTGGAGTCCTGGTTGACAAGGATAGTTCAAATTTTTTTCTTACATCTGTTTGATTTGAGATGAACAAGAACAAAAAGAAGAACACAGATTGAGAATAAGTTATTTTTATTGATTCATTTTCGGTACATATTTATAGCAATACAAGGGGTGTCAGTTTTACCGCCGTCGCACTACTTCGCTGTCGTCGCGTCCATTCATCACTGTTGCGCCTGTTCATCGCCGTCGCGCCGCTTGCTGCTGCATGCGCCTCTTCAGCGCTTCGCGTTGTCTCGCACAAAGCGAGATTAACTGCAACACTCCCCCTTAATTGAGCTTATAATAGAGATTAACTTATGTATTTATTCCTCCAAAAACCCTATGGGAAAAATAGGAGGGAATATGATATGTTGTTAAAACTCCTTTAAACCCCGTAGGAAAAATGAGGAGAAATGATACAACATATAATTTGTACTTTAATATACCATATATGTATTCCTTTATAAAAACCCTTTTTAGAGAAAAATAGGAATATGGTATACATATAGTCTTGTGTAGATATCACCTCATTAAAAACTTTTATGAGAAAGTATATAAAAACTCATAAAAGAAAAGAGTGTAATATAATGTGTATATACAGGTTAATTATTCAAGGAGATACTCCCCCTGATGCTTGCAAATCTTTGAAATGTCTCATACCAATACCATGAACATATTTTTCAAATGTGGATACTGGTAAAGAC
Source organism: Zizania palustris (assembly GCA_019279435.1). NCBI lineage: Eukaryota > Viridiplantae > Streptophyta > Magnoliopsida > Poales > Poaceae > Zizania > Zizania palustris. Next base: position 74,539,481 of record JAAALK010000288.1, on the reverse strand, counting down.
TTTGTGAATAAATCTGCGAGATTATCACATGATTTAACTTGCAAGACATTTATTTCACCGTTTTGTTGTAATTCATGCGGGTAAAATAATTTAGGAGCAATGTGCTTAGTGATATTGCTCTTTATGTAACCTGTCTGCATTTGTGCTACACAAGCTGCATTATCTTCATAGATAATTGTTGGTGATTCAATGGAACCAATACCACAAGATTTTTGTATGTGGTTGATCATTCTGCGAAGCCATACACACTCACGTGAAGCTTCATATAGCGAAATTATTTCAGAATGATTAGTGGATGTAGCTACTAGTGTCTGTTTGTAGACTTCCAAGATATAGCTGTTCCACCATGTAAGAATACAAACCCTGTTTGAGATCTGGCATTATGGGATCTGATAGATAGCCAGCATCTGTATATCCAATGATATTTGGATCTTGGTTTCTTTGGTAGAATAGTCCAAGATCTTTGGTACCTTAGAGATATCTAAAGATATTTTTGACTCCAGTCCAATGACGTTTGGTTGGAGCAGCGCTATGCCTAGCTAGTAAATTAACTGCAAATGCGATATCAGGCCTGGTGCAATTTGCAAGATACATAAGTGCTCCAACAGCACTGAGATATGGAACCTCTGATCCAAGTGTCTCCTCTTGTGCTTCCCGTGGTCTAAATTGGTCCTTCTCTATATCTAGAGATCGACCATAGGTGTTTTAGATGGATATGCTTTGTCCATATTGAATTTCTCCAATATTTTCTGGACATAAGTGGTTTGATGTATTAAAATACCTGATGAAAGGTGTTCAAGTTGAAGACCTAAACAAAATTTGGTTTTACCCAAATCCTTCATCTCGAATTCCGTCTTTAAATGATTGCAAGCTTCGTCTATACGTTAGTATTGCCGATAATATTTAAATCATCAACATATATAGATATAATGCAAAAACCTGTTGAAGATTTCTTGACGAATACACATGGGCAATCATCATTGTTTGAGTATCCCTTTGTATAAGGAACTCACTCAGTCGATTGTACCACATTCTTCCTGACTGTTTTAAGCCGTATAGAGACTTGTTGAGTTTTACACAATACAAGTTGCGATTTGAATTTGGATTCGGAATTTGGATTCCATCGGGAACCTTCATATATATGTCCGAATCAAGTGACCCATATAAATATGCAGTCACTACATCCATTAACTGCATAGATAAATTATATTGTACTGCCATTGATAAAAGATATCGAAATGTGATTCCACTCATTACTGGAGAGTATGTTTCATTGAAATCAATGCCAGGTCTCTGCGTGAACCCTTGTGCTACAAGCCTTGCTTTATATCTCACCACCTCGTTGTTTTCATTTCGTTTCCGAACGAAAACCCATTTGAATCCCACAGGAAAGGTTTTGGAGGTGTAGGTATTACTTTTGAGAATACCTCTCTTTTCTTAAGCAAGGCTATCTCCGCTTGAATTGCATCCTTCCATTGTGTCCAGTCCGAGCGTTGTTTACACTCTGCCATGGTCTTGAGATCTAGATCATTTTAAAGGTTTTGTGCAATAGTGTTGGAGAAATATGTGTCGACAATTGTAGTCTTTCTATCGTATGATTCTCCAGAATTTACATAATTGGTGGAAATTCTTGTACCCTTTGTGACTCTTCTAAGTTTCCCAATGAGTCAGGGTTTTTCGATGTTCCAGCATCATATATTGAAGGTATTATAGAGCTGGATTTTTGTACATTTACTAAGTGTCCATCAACTGAAGGTTGATTTTCTTCGGATGTTTTATCCTTTGATATTCTTTGGTGCTTGCAAGCTTGTTGATCCTCTTGAATGGCCTTTCCCTTTTTCCTTTTATTTTGGACAAGAGATTGCATACTCCCCCTGTTATTTTGAACAGGTGGATGAGTAGATTTAGCTGGTATATCTACTCTTGTAGGCACATTTTTAGCAGGATTATATGATTTTGTGACACCTTTGTAATCAGTAAATGCATCTGGCAGGTTATTTTCAATGTTTTGCAAATTAATGATTTTCTGAACTTGTGTTTCAGATTCTTGAGTACGTGGATCTGAGGCGGAAATGCCTTGGACATTCCAATTGATTTCCTGGCATTGATAGTGGTACTGTAAATCTCCCCCTAATGCCGGGAAATGTTCCTCATTGAATATACAATTAGCATACCGGGCCGTAAAAAGATCCCCTGTAAGGGGTTCGAGATACTTTATGATAGACGGAGATTGGTATCCCACATAGATCCCTAATTTCCTGTGTGGACCCATTGATGTACGCTGTGGTGGTGAGATTGGTACGTATGCAGCGCATACAAACTTACGCAGATGGGAAATATTTGGTGTATTTCCACGTACTAATTGTAGAGGAGAATTTGTGTGATATGCAGTAGGTCGTAATTGGATTAAATCTGCAACGTGTAAAACCGCATGACCCCAACAAGATGTTGGTAGATTACAATTCTGTAATAATGGTCTGGCAATGAGTTTAATCCTCTTGATTAGAGATTCTGCTAAGCCATTTTGAGTATGAACATATGGGACAGAATGTTGTACTTGAATTCCAAGGGCCATGCAATATTCATTGAAGGCTCGTGAGGAGAATTCTGCAGCATTGTCCATTCGAATTGATTGAATTCGATGTTCTGGATAGTTAGTTCTCAACCTAATAACTTGTGCAATTAACTTTGCAAATGCATGGTTCCGTGTGGATAATAAACACACATGAGACCATCGTGTAGATGCGTCTATTAAAACCATGAAATATCGAAATGGACCAGTTAAAGGTTGAATCGGACCACATATATCTCCTTGAACGCGTTCAAGAAATTTGAGTGGTTCGACATGAACTTTAAGTTTTGATGGTCTTAGTATCAGTTTTCTTGTAGTACATGCGGTGCAGATGAATCTGATGTTTGAGGAAATTTAGCATTATTTAAATCATGACCATTAGAATTGTTTATGATTTTACGCATCATCCCGATACCAGGATGACCAAGGCGATCATGCCAATTTTGGAATGCATTGACATTCTAAAAAATAACTTTGTATGCAACATTTGTTACGAGTTGAATGTATGTGTAGTACAATCCAGAGGTGAAGGAAGGAAAATTTTCAAGTATTTGTTTGCCATATCCATCAAATTTGGTTAAGAGAAGATATTCCTCTTTATTGTCACTATGGGTTTCTATATGGAAACCATTTTGACGGATATCTCTATAACTTAGTAAGGTACGAGTTGAATCGGGATATAGTAATGCATCCTCGATTGTAACTTGAGTACCCATAGGTAGGGTAATTATGGCACGACCTGAGCCAATAATTATTGCGTCTTGTCCAGCAATTGTCAAAACATTTCCTTGTCTCTTAGTGAGAGTTTGGAAATATTTTGTTTCCCTAAGTATAGAATTTGTGGTGCCGCTATCCACAAGGCATATTTCATCTTCCATTGGATTGTTTCCCGTAGAAAATCTATATATATATATGAAATAATAGATAAATTTTAGTAAATATATAGGGTGCATACAAATATCACTAATTTACATAGCATACTTGGTTCTATATTATTACAACGTTTTGAACGGACGAATATAAACATTTAGGACAACAAGAGTATTCTTTTTAAAGAAAATCTCCAAATATGTCTTGTGAAGCGAATGCGGCGAGCATGTCATCTTTGGCAGGCTCTTCTTCCTTTTGGAGATCCTTGTTGTTACTTGGTTCTGGTGAAACATGTTGTGAACAACTGGCCTCCTTTGTTGTATCCGGTTGGATATTGAAGTGCGCTTCATATTGTTGTCCTCGAGTAGCTTGAGAGCTTCCCATAGATTTTTGATAGAGATCAATTAAATGCCTTGGGGTGCGACATTTTTTGGTAATGTGATTGTAGCAACCACATTTTTTACACATAATTGTTTTGTCAAACTTTGGTTTGACAATGTTTTTCACCTTGTTTTGCACTTGTGGTTTTTGCTTCTTGTTATTACGTTTATTATTCCATTGAAGTTTGATGATTTTTTTGAAATGGCCACCAAACTTATTTTTATTCTGATCATATGCATGTACTTCAGGTAAAGGTGCGGCCCCAATAGGGCGCTGGTGATGATTTTTAATAAAAGTTCATCATGTTTTTCAGCCTGAGTTAATACATGAATAAGATCAGAATAAAGTTGGAAATTTCTAGCACGATATTGTTGCTGTAAGTTCCTATCAGCAGGTAACATTGTAGATAGAGTTTTTCTATCTTGTCCGCTTCTGTAGGTTCTCTTTCACAAAAACGTAATCTTGACCAAATCTTATGAATAGCATGGTTGTATTCATCGATTGTTTTAAAATCTTGTAGTCTAAGATGATTCCAATCGTGAATTGCACTTGGCAACAATGTTGCTTTTGTGATCATATCTCTGTTTAAGAGCTTTCCACAAAATATTAGGATCTTCTTCCGCCGGGGCGCGCGGGGCTGCTGCTTGGGCGCGCATGGCCGCCGTAGGGGCGTGCACGGCCGCCGCCCATGGCCGCACGGGGCCACCGGCGCTGGAGCGCGGGGGGCCACCGCCGCCTGGCCGCGCGGTTTGCCCACCGCCTGGGCGTGCGGCGCCACCGGTGCGAGGTAGCACGGGGCCACCGGTGCCGGAGCGTGCGGGGCCGCCACCGCCTGGGCGCGCGGGGCCACCGGCGCTGGAGCACGTGGGGCCGTCGCCGCCTGGGCGCGCGTGAGCTCCCCGGCCTAAGGCGCGGCTGGCCGGGCCGGGCGGGAGTACGGACGTCGAGGCGCGCGGGGGCGCTGGTAGGGCGGCGCGGCGTGGCGCGGCTTCCGGCGGGATGACGCTGTGCGGTTTGGCCGCCGGGGCAGGCTGGGGCACGGCGGCCTGGTAGCGCGTGGGCGCCGCTGCCTGGGCTGGCTGGGGCGCGGCCGCCGGTGCGCGCGGGGGCCGCCGGTTGGGCGGCGCGTCGTGGCGCCGGAACTCCGTGGTGGTGGCGACGATGCCATGTGTTATGCCTGTTGTATGTCCTGTAGATCTGGTAAGTGTGGATAAAATCACTTCTTCCATCTTACCGTGTGATTTCTTGTCTGTTCTTCCTCTTTTCCTTGCTCTTTGAAGAGCAACGTGCTGATAACGTGTTTGATTTGAGATGAACAAGAACAAAAAGAAGAACACAGATTTGAGAATAAGTTATTTTTATTGATCCATTTTCGGTACATATTTATAGCAATACAAGGGGTGTCAGTTTTGCCGCCGCCGCACTACTTCGCTGCCGTCGCGTCCATTCATCACCGTCGCGCCGCTTGCTGCTGCATGCGCCTCTTCAGCGCTTCGCGTTGTCTCGCACAAAGCGAGATTAACTGCAACAACATCTTATAAAGATGCTAAAGGTTAGAAATGATTGTATTTTGCGAAGGAGAGAATATGTGATAATATAAAAATATGTAAAGTTGTGGAATGACTCGATTTAAAATTTATAAATAGTTAAAATTAAAATATCCTATATAAAAATACTAAAGCAATTATTTTTACCGCATGAGTGTAAGACTGACAGGTGCGTCCTCCGGTGGCATGGAGCCAACATGGCGAGCATGGCAATGACTTGGCGAAGCATGGCCTAGTCATCAGATTCGAGTTCATAGCCGCTCACGGTAAGCAAGTGAGCAAGCCATGTGGATTGACAACATTATTCACTGTTACCCATGTAATTAAATTCAACTCTACCTAGACGAGATGACCTCAGTGGCTGCGCGTGTGGGGTAAAAAAAAGAAGAATCCGTCTCACCTCCACCCCGTGTTCCACGCGTCAGCCACATTGATGATGTGCCCCGTCACGGTTAGAAAGCTGGGGTGAGGTAGGGGGTGGGTATTCGGTCTGCAAATTTGAGTCATTTTTTTTGTCTTTTAAAAGTTTGGTTTTTCATAGTTAGAATACAAATTACCTAGATAAATTCGGTTCAGTTTTTTGTTTTTTTCCAAAATTTTAATTCGGTTTTGGTCTTATCCAAAAAAAAACTGAATTTTAGAAACATGGAGTACAGGCTACAACCCTACTCACCACCTCACCGGCACACCTCAACCCTCAAGTAGTCAGGCCTCAGTAGACAATAGTCAGCTAGTCACTCAGTTAGCCCTCACTCCCTCAGCCCCTCATGTATTCCATTGCGCCATCGCCCGCCTTCTAGTGCACTACCGACCACCACCCAAGTCACCAGTCGCAGCCACATAGGAAGCTATGAAACTCTATTCGATCAACAAAAAGAAATGCAGTTGCAGGCTTGTGGTTCGTTCCCAGCCTAGCAGTCTCTCAAGCCTCAAAGGCTCCAAGTATAATTGAATTAGTGAACAAATTACAGGCTTCTATTGAGCCTATTCGGTCTTCGGGTCAAATCAATTTTCTATGATTAATAACGAAATATCCGAATACAATTCGGTTTTCTATGTCCTAAAACCGAAATTGGACCCGAATTACTAGGTTATGTTTTTTGGGTACGGTCATGGTTTTTTTCAGGTTCAGTTTTGATCTCTGTTTTTTATGCCCACCCCTACCGCGAGGTGGATGCTCCCAACGCTTCCTCGTGTGCTTAAAATATCATTACTATTTTAAGAGATTTAATGATTCAAAATCTCCTATGATTTCCTTTTCATCAAGACTAAAAAACAAACTCTGTTAATTGCATAAAATAGTCATATTGGTATTGATGTGTGTATATTACTGCTCATTCAGACTTGCATACATGCAAACAAATGCTAAGAGCAGTCCCAACCATCTAGATTAGCTAGTATCTTATGCGAATTAATTAAGACATAGAAAAATATAAGAAATGGTTTCTTCATGAAGAAATCAGGTCGGTACAATATTAATCGTCTAATCGGAGTCGAGAAGTCCTCGGAGGGTGCTTCGACATTCGATGTCTCTTGATCAAATTTTGGTCATCTATAAGTATGGTGTTGACACGAAAACATGCCCCCGCACTTGGGTCAGTTCGACGATCCAAAAGTGTGTGGATACTTAGGGACGAACCTAAGCGTAACACAACACCGACATCGTGTTTCGACTACCCTTCACCGTGGTAAAGGGGTCTATGAACCGGCCTCACCCCTATAGTTATATAGGGGCTAGACTTCTAATCTCTAAGATTAATCTGTTAGATTGGCCTAATCATGTGTAGAGATAAAATAGCCAGAAATCAGACTCAAACTCTATCTGTGAAATCCTACCCGAAGAGGGCCTTCGGCCATACTCGCCGAAGTCTGCTCCTCGGGGTCGAAGCTTCGGTGAGGCGGGCCTCTGAAGGCCTTCGGGCCGAAGGTAGCACGCCTACTGGAAGCTTCCGAAGCCCACAACTTTAATGGGCCTTCGGCCCTGTAGGGCTTCGGCCCGATCCAGAACCATGTGTATTTTCAGCCCAAATTACCAAAACTGATATTTTGACAATCTTAACCATTAATGCCATTTTTTGCTATCAACACATGCCCCCCTTACTTCTAGTGAACTAAGTGAACTAAAAGCATAATGGGATAAGGATGATACCTCTCATATCGGCCTTTCGACATTTCAAGCTGTTTGTCACACACTTGGGAATACCTTTTCAAGTAATTATCATTCAAAGCTCTTCGAAAACCGCTCTCCTTGTAGAGATTCAACACAATGCATTACTTGGAGCAATTTCAGCTATTTTGAAAGGGCCTTCCCAACTAGGTGACCACTTACCAAATTTAGGGCTCATTAGTGCCTAAGGCAAAATCGTCTTTCAAACCAAGTCACCCACTTGAACGATTTTGGTTGAACCTTCTTAGTGTAGGCTTTAGCCACTCTCCTCTTGTCTATCTCTATAGCTTCTAAAGCCCTTAACCTCTTATCGGTCACTTATTCTAGATTATCTTCAAAAGAGTCTCATACTCATCGACCGATAAGCCATCTTGCTTTAGAACTCTTAAAGAGCCAAGATCTACTTCTACAGATAGAACGGCTTCTTGTCCATATACTAACTCATATGGACTAGCACCGTGCTTTGCAATTCTACAAGCCCATAGCGCCTCGGAAGCACTTCATGCCACCTCTTAGGGGAATTCTGTGATTTTCCTCTTAATGAGCTTCATCACAATTTTATTACTAGACTCGCCCTGACCATTGGATGAGCATAGTACGGTGAAGAGCTTACCAGCTTAATACCAGAAAGTTCGGAAAAATCTCTCACTTCTTTGGAAATACATGAACTACCTTGATTTGTAGTGAGAGTTTGGGGAATACCGATCTAGTATAATGTGCTTCAAGATAAAGTCCAGTACCTCATTGTGAGTCATATTCTTGAGAGGCACGACTTCGGGTCCATTTGGTGAAGTAATCCGTTGCATCAACACGAACTGCTGGCCCTTTCGAAGAAGGAGGATGGATCTGACGATGAAGTTTAAACCCCAACCTCAAAATGCCATGACTTGATGATAGGGTTAAGCAATGAAGCAGGAGCTAGCTGAATATTGCCAAACTTATGACATGCTTCACACCCTCTATAATATCTAAAACAATCCTCAGTCATAGTTGACCAGTAGAAACCTGCTCTTTTGAGCATCCAACTCATTTTCTAGGCTGACTTATGAGTGCCACAAAGCCCTTCATGGACTTCTCCCATAGCTACTTAGGACTGTTCATCATCTAATACCTTAAAAGTACTCCATCAACAGTTCGGCGATATAGTACATCATCAAGCACCACAATTTAAACGCTTGTCGCCAAAATTTCCGATCAACCCTTTGACTAGGGTTTCTCAAATACTGGACGATTGGAATCCTCCAATCGTCCTTATGGACCTACGAAGGTTTGCTGACTCCTTTCCTAGAGTGATGTCTAAGCTACTGATTTCGGAGTGCCCCCCGGCCTTTCCCACTTCTTCCGAAGCCTAACTGGGTTGGTTGCGCGGAGTTGATCAGGTCGAAGCCTTCTGTCGGAGGGCTCTGGCTCCCGAAGACCTCTGCTGTCAGCGGGCTTCAGCGCAGGGCTCCGGCGTGCCAGGCCCTCCAGTGGATGGAGTGTCCCGGCGCGAGGGCTCTAACACATGACATCCTCCGGTGGCTGGAGGGGTCTGACCCGTGCGGTTTGACAGACCTCGCGCCTGCCTGAAGCTTCTAGCTTCGGCAGTAAGACCCAAACATTGGCTTTTTTGTATAGAAAAATTTCCTCTCCTGACTTGATAGCCATATGCTTGCTGAGCCAAATCATTTGCAATTGAATTAGCTTCTCTTGACATGTGAGAGATTTTGAAGTCGTCAAAGGTAGCAATTATGTCTAAACATTTGTCTAAGTAACTATTTAGCATGGCATTAAAACATTGAGTGCTCTTAGCTACTTGTTGCACTACTACAAAGAGTCACCATACACATGGACATGTTTAGCACCTATAGATTCTAGCAATTCAAGTCCTAGTAATAAGAGTTCATATTCACTGGGTTATTAGTAGAGAGAAATTCTAAATTGGGCCGAGGTCTCAAAGTGCACCCCATTGGGTGATATGTGAACCACTCCAATACCTTGGCTACTCTTGCAGACGAACCATCAAAATAAAGTTTCCGTGGTACTACTCAATTAGAGCAACCACTGCCACTCAACTGACATCTATGGGTGATCAACTATGAAATTAGCGCAATTTGGCCTTTCCTAGCGCTTAGAGGTTCATAGGCCAATAATACTCAATCAAAGCGTAAGACCAATTTTGATTATTCTACTTAGAATCGGCTTTGAAACAGTATTTTATAACATTGGTTTGGCAAGCAACAATACATGTGTTTGGGGGAAATTCTCATCTTCGGGTTATTGCCGAAGATGCATGAAGGCAGTCAACCAGTTCGAAGATTCTCCGAAGATCACTTCGAAGATACCCGGAACCCGTTCGAAGCCCGAAGACAGGCATTGGTTCGAAGTATGTCCTTCGAACTAAAGCCTTCAAGATCTTTTCTTGCCAGCTAAGATGGAAGACTTATCTTCTTTCTATTAGATAGTCTTTTACCATTTTAGCCCTATTAAGGAAACCGAATAGTTCCTTAATGTCGGTTGTAATAGAGGGGTAAATAGGGCTTTTCCTTAATGTTTGGGCCTATAAATACCCCCATTTCACCCTGTAATAGGGACCGAATACAAGTGATTCAATACACACTTACGAACTATTCTAAGCTATTATCCTTTCGGAGGCTTAGAAGAGTTTGCTTCACAAACACTTCGTTTGTTAGTTTCTTTTCTACAGAAACCTGTTAGCGTAATCTTTTACGCCAACAGTTGGCGCCGTCCGTGGGGAACCTAGTCCGAAAAACTTCGTCTCTACCATTTCTTACATCATGCCTCCTAAGCGGAGCGCACCTTCGCAATCCCACTCGGAGGTCCTTCTCGGATCTCCGAGAGATAACCCTTCGACACAGTCGAAGTCGGAGGGTCTTCGACTATCCTCCACCTCAAACTCCGCAAAGGGGCTTCTATCCCTCGAGGATACCAACCTCTCCGCCAACCCCTTCCATACTCCGACCGCCCGGAGTCACTCCTCCACCCTCCATCCCCGATTCAAACTGATCATACCAGTTCTCAAGACCCGGAAGGTCCTTCCGGAGGAGATGAAGATAAGCCTTGGAGACATGGCCACTCAAATGGCCAACCTTCAAGCTGAGGTATCGAGGTGGCAGACAAGAAGCTGCGAACAGGGCTTCGCTCTCAAGCCACCCCAGCTATCCCCGAAGTGCCCGAAGACGACGATCTTGGTTATCCCGAAGCCCCGGAGAACGCCTCTTATGACAATGAATCTCCGTTGCATCCTGAGCTGCAGAAGGTTCGCTTTGATCCAAAGTTTTAAAACCTCGAAGCTCTGCAAGTATGCAGGAGATGAGATCCCAGCGAGTTCGCAGCGTTCTTATGCCCTAGGAATTGAGGCTAGCGGCGGAGTCAGAGACACTATGGCGAAGTGCTTCCCGTTAGCTCTTCAAGGAGTGGCGTTGAGATTGGTTCTGGTCTTTAAAGCCAGGATCAATCAATTCGTGGTCACAGTTGAAGAGGAAGTTTATAAGTAACTTTCAGGGCACCTTCGTGGCCTCCTATGTCAACAGGAAGCCTTTTCCAAGTGAAACAGCTCCCCGGAGAACATTGAGGCAGTACTTCAAGCGCTTCGCTCACACGAAGTCGCAAATTCGGGGGCTGTCCACATCCTCAGTGGTTGATGCGGCTCGGGAAGGCGTCATCAAAGGCCTTCTGGATAAACTGCATCGGAAGAGCATCTCACAGTATCACAGCTGATGTCATATTCGAGGAGTATCGAGGTCAGAAGAGGTTGGCTTCGGAGGACTGCTGCTACTTCGACAGTATTGCAAGAAGTTAAAGCAGAGTGAAGACTTCGGCACAGCCGCAGAACCAGTCTTCGAAGTGCAACATGATCGAGAAGAGGGCAAAAGCACCCTCGCTCTGAAGTCTTAAACATTGCACCCCCACAGAAGTTTGCACCAAGAGCTCCACAGTCTGCGGAACAAGTCCAGCGGCTGGAGGCCGCCAGGGAAAACGGCTGGCAAGGGCCAGACCCTTTTTTGCTGTATTCATGGAGAAATCGAAGCCATGCAACTGACACTTGCAAGGCTATCCTTACCCTAAGGGGAGAATACTTGGAAGAACTTCGGGTCGAGGTAGTACCGACCGAAGTCCAGCAGCGCAGCGCGCCAGCCGGTCCAGGCTGTGGCGCGATAGAAAATTTTGATGCTGCAAGGCACCCTCCGGTGGCCAATGTTATGCCACCTCCGAAGCAAGAGGAAGGGCAAGATAGAGGAAGAGAGTAGTTCTCCCTATCTCCGGAGGAGGTACCCTCGGAAGCATGTCCAAGAGACAGCGAAGAGAGTACGTTCGGAAGTAGGCATATTGGGACTTCGTCATCTGCAGCTGCAATGCCGGAGTGGTCTCATGTTCCAATATCTTTCTCTGCGGAGGATGCAGCTGGTATTAAGTTCCCGCATGCAGATCCATTGGTTATCACTGCTGATATTGCAGGGACTGAAGTCCGAAGGGTGCTAATTGACGGAGGTAGTTCGGCAGATATCATTTTGTGCAAGCCTTCGATCAGTTATGCATTTCCCGGAAGCATCTCCTCCCAGCGGCTCGTCCTCTGCAAGGCTTCGCAGGACCTCCGCTTGATGCACTTGGCCAGATAGGCCTGGAAGTAACCTTCGGAGAAGGTTTAGCCCGAACTGAAGAAGTTATCTTTGATGTGGTAGATGCCCCGTATGCTTATAATGTCATCTTCGGAGGCATGTTGAATCAGTTCGGAGCTGTGGCGCATCACAACTACTTGTGCATGAAGATGCCCACCAAGCAGTCCTACAATCTTCGGAGATCATGGCTCGGAGGGCAGAATATGGTCATCCTCCTCTTGATCCGAGGCAAGTAAATAGTCCAAGATAATGAAGAAATTTTTTCAGCCTCCTCCGAAGCTTCGAAGAAGTCATTTCCGACCAAGTCCCGAAGGAGAGATTGCAACGAAGGTCATTGTCAAAGATGGTAAAGATACACTTTTCAATTTGGTAAAGATTTACCTCCTGAAGTTGCAACTTCCTTGGAAAAGGTCGTAGAAGAAAATTTGGATGTCTTCGCTTGGTCTGACGAAGATATCACCGGAGTCGATCGGGATATTATTGAGCACAGTTTCTTGTAAACCCGAAGGCCCGGCCTGTTCGACAAGGCTCCGGAAGATGTCCGCAGAGAGAGCTGCTCTAGCTAAGGACGAAGTTGAAAAACTGTTGAAGGCTGGGATTATCAGAGAAGTGGCCCATACAGAATGGTTAGCCAACCCAGTCTTCGTCAGGAAGAAGTCTTCCGGGAAGTGGCGCATGTGCATTGATTTCACATCTCTGAATAAAGCGTGCCCACGTGACCCCTACCCCATGCCCCGAATTGATCAACTAGTTGACTCCACTGCAGGTTCGGAGTTACTAAGCTTCCTTGACGCGTATTCTGGTTATCATCAAATATGGTTGAAGCGCGAAGATGAAATCAAGACGAGCTTTGTAACTCCTTCGGGAGTCTTCTGCTATGTAAGAATGCCCTTCGGCCTAAGAAATGCCGGGGCTACTTTTTCAAGATTAGTTGCTAAGGCTCTAGGTCATCAACTAGGTCGCAATGTGGAGGCCTATATGGATGATATTGTAATAAAGAGTGCTTTAAAGCACCAACATAGCCTAGACTTAGCAGAAACATTCAATAGCCTTCGGGCATGTGGGATCCGTCTTAACCCCGAAAAATGTATATTCGGAGCTAAGGCTGGAAAGTTGTTAGGGTACTTAGTTTCAAGCAGGGGAATTGAAGCTAGCCCTACTCAAATAACTGCGCTGCAGAAGATGGCTCCTCCGGAGAATTTAAAGCAAGTGCAAAAGCTGACTGGACGTCTGGCCGCACTTAGCAGGTTTTTATCAAGGTCTGCGGAGAGGAGCTTGCCAATATTTAAAGCTTTGAAAGGGTCCGAAGATTTTGCATGGACACCGGAGTGTCAGAAAAGCTTCGAAGATATTAAAGATTATCTCAGCAATCTTGCTACACTTACGGTGCCTATTGCGGACGAAACCCTACTCTGTATCTTGCAGCTACAGGTTCAGCTGTCAGCGCAGTCCTTGTCAGAGAAGTGGATTCAATGGGAAGTTGGTCCAAAATCCTGTCTATTTTGTATCCGAAGCATTGTCAGGAGCGAAGACAAGATACTCCGAACTTGAGAAGTTCGTTTATGCTCTGATAATGGCTTCGAGGAAGCTAAGACATTATTTTTTGGCTCATAATGTAATTGTACCAACTTCGTATCCTTTAGGAGATATGCTCCGAAGCAAAGATTCCACTGGAAGGATTGGAAAGTGGGCAGTAGAGCTAGCACCCTTCGGCATATCTTTCCTGGCAAGGACAGCTATCAAATCCAAGTCCTAGCAGACTTCGTAGCAGAGTGGACTCCACCTGCGAAGTTGACTCCGGAGAAATCAGATGACGGAGTTTGGACTTTTACTCCGATGGGCTTTCCAAGCATCCGGAGCAGGCATTGGGGCAGTATTGATTTCACCGTCAGGGCAAAGAGCAATGTACTCCGCAAGACTCAACTTTAAGTCTACCAATAATATAGCGGAGTACGAAGGAATTTATTGGGACTCCGGAAAGCACGTGCTCTAGGGGCTACAAGATAATTATAAAACAGATTCTCAGATAGTAGCAGGGCACGTAGACAAAAGTTTTCAAGTCCGACATCCACAGCTTGCAAAGTACTTAGAAGAAATCCAAGATCGAAGCACACTTCAAGGGTATTTCCATTCGGAGTATACCAAGAGCTGAAAACGTGCAAGCGGACATTTTAGCGAAGGCTGCAGCCGGAGCTGTGGATGTGCCTGACGAAGCTTTCTATGAGGAGCTCAATATACCTTCGGTGCCACAAATTGCCTCTGCGAGATTCTTTGCATTCCTAGTGCAGATTGGAAAGATTCGATCATAGAACTCTTGCAAGGAGGAACAAATTTGCCCGAAGAGCCCCAATTGTCAATTAAACTCAGAGCAAGAAACTT
>JAAALK010000288.1:74361498-74523946 GCA_019279435.1 Zizania palustris | reverse complement strand
TAATATAAAAATATGTAAAGTTGTGGAATGACTCGATTTAAAATTTATAAATAGTTACAATTAAAATATCCTATATAAAAATACTAAAGCAATTATTTTACCGCCATGAGTGTAAGACTGACAGGTGCGTCCTCCGGTGCATGGAGCCAACATGGCGAGCATGGCATGACTTGGCGAAGCATGCCTAGTCATCAGATTCGAGTTCATAGCCGCTCACGGTAAGCAAGTGAGCAAGCCATGTGGATTGACAACATTATTCACTGTTACCCATTGTAATTAAATTCAACTCTACCTAGACGAGATGACCTCAGTGGCTGCGCGTGTGGGGTAAAAAAAGAAGAATCGTCTCACTCCACCCGGGTTCCACGCGTCAGCCACATTGATGATGTGCCCCGTCACGGTTAGAAAGCTGGGGTGAGGTAGGGGTGGGTATTCGGTCTGCAAATTTGAGTCATTTTTTTGTCTTTTAAAAGTTTGGTTTTTCATAGTTAGAATACAAATTACCTAGATAAATTTCGGTTCAGTTTTTTGTTTTTTCCAAAATTTTAATTCGGTTTTTGGTCTTATCCAAAAAAACTGAATTTTAGAAACATGGAGTACAGGCTACAACCCTACTCACCACCTCACCGGCACACCTCAACCCTCAAGTAGTCAGGCCTCAGTAGACAATAGTCAGCTAGTCACTCAGTTAGCCCTCACTCCCTCAGCCCCTCATGTATTCCATTGCGCCATCGCCCGCCTTCTAGTGCACTACCGACCACCACCCAAGTCACCAGTCGCAGCCACATAGGAAGCTAGGAAACTCTATTCGATCAACAAAAAGAAATGCAGTTGCAGGCTTGTGTTCGGTCCCAGCCTAGCAGTTTCTCAAGCCTCAAAGGCTCCAAGTATAACTGAATTAGTGAACAAATTACAGGCTTCTATTGAGCCTATTCAGTCTTCGGGTCAAATCAATTTTCTATGATTAATAACCGAAATATCCGAATACAATTCGGTTTTCTATGTCCTAAAACCGAAATTGGACCCGAATTACTTAGGTTATGTTTTTTTGGGTACGGTCATGGTTTTTTCAGGTTCAGTTTTTGATCTCTGTTTTTTATGCCCACCCCTACCGCGAGGTGGATGCTCCCACGCTTCCTCGTGTGCTTAAAATATCATTACTATTTTAAGAGATTTAATGATTCAAATCTCCTATGATTTCCTTTTTCATCAAGACTAAAAACAAACTCTGTTAATTGCATAAAATAGTTGTATATTACTGCTCATTCAAGACTTGCATACATGCAAACAAATGCTAAGAGCAGTCCCAGCCATCTAGATTAGCTAGTATCTTATGCGAATTAATTAAGACATAGAAAAATATAAGAAATGGTTTCTTCATGAAGAAATCAGGTCGGTACAATATTAATCGTCTAATCGGAGTCGAGAAGTCCTCGGAGGGTGCTTCGACATTCGATGTCTCTTGATCAAATTTTGGTCAATCTATAAGTATGGTGTTGACACGAAAACATGCCCCCGCACTTGGGTCAGTTCGACGATCCAAAAGTATGTGGATACTTAGGGACGAACCTAAGCGTAACACAACACCGACGTCGTGTTTCGACTACCCTTCACCGTGGTAAAGGGGGTCTATGACCGACCTCACCCCTATATTTATAGGGGCTAGACTTTTAATCTCTAAGATTAATCTGTTAAGATTCAGGCCTAATCATGTGTAGAGATAAAATTAGCCAGAATTGGACTCAAACTCTATCTGTGAAATCCTACCCGAAGAGGGCCTTCGGCCATACTCGCCGAAGTCTGCTCCTCGGGTCGAAGCTTCGGTGAGGCGGGCCTCTGAAGGCCTTCGGGCCGAAGGTAGCACGCCTACTGGAAGCTTCTGAAGCCCACAACTTTAATGGGCCTTCGGCCTTGTAGGGCTTCGGCCCGATCCAGAACATGTGTATTTCAGCCCAAATTACCAAAACTGATATTTTGACAATCTTAACCATTAATGCCATTTTTTGCTATCAACACATGCCCCCCTGACTTTTAGTGAACTAAGTGAACTAAAAGCATAATGGGCTAAGGATGATACCTCTCATATCGGCCTTTCGACATTTTCAAGCTGTTTGTCACACACTTGGGAAATACCTTTCAAGTAATTATCATTCAAGCTTTTCGAAACCGCTCTCCTTGTAGAGATTCTAACACATATGCATTACTTGGAGCAATTTCAGCTATTTTGAAAGGGCCTTCCCAACTAGGTGACCACTTACCAAATTTAGGGCTCTTAGTGCCTAAGGGCAAAATCGTCTTTCAAACCAAGTCACCCACTTGAAACGATTTTGGTTTAACCTTCTTATTGTAGGCTTTAGCCACTCTCCTCTTGTCTATCTCTATAGCTTCTAAAGCCCTTAACCTCTTATCGGTCACTTATTCTAGATTATCATTCAAAAGAGTCTCATACTCATCGACCGATAGCCATCTTGCTTAGAACTCTTAAAGAGCCAAGATCTACTTCTACAGATAGAACGGCTTCTTGTCCTATACTAACTCATAGGGACTAGCACCGTGCTTTGCAATTCTACAAGCCCATAGCGCCTCGGAAAGCACTTCATGCCACCTCTTAGGGAATTCTTTGATTTTCCTCTTAATGAGCTTAATCACAATTTTATTACTAGACTCGCCCTGACCATTGGATTGAGCATAGTACGGTGAAGAGCTTACCAGCTTAATACCAGAAAGTTCGGAAAAATCTCTCACTTCTTTGGAAATAAATGAACTACCTTGATTTGTAGTGAGAGTTTGGGGAATACCGAATCTATGTATAATGTGCTTCAAGATAAAGTCAAGTACCTCATTGTGAGTCATATTCTTGAGAGGCACGACTTCGGTCCATTTGGTGAAGTAATCCGTTGCCATCAACACGAACTGATGCCCTTTCGAAGAAGGAGGATGGATCTGACCGATGAAGTCTAACCCCAACCTCAAAATGGCCATGACTTGATGATAGGGTTAAGCAATGAAGCAGGAGCTAGCTGAATATTGCCAAACTTATGACATGCTTCACACCCTCTATAATATCTAAAACAATCCTCAGTCATAGTTGACCAGTAGAAACCTGCTCTTTTGAGCATCCAACTCATTTTCTAGGCTGACTTATGAGTGCCACAAAGCCCTTCATGGACTTCTCCCATAGCTACTTAGGACTGTTCATCGTCTAAATACCTTAAAAGTACTCCATCAACAGTTCGGCGATATAGTACATCATCAAGCAACACAAATTTAAACGCTTGTCGCCAAAATTTCCGATCAACCCTTTGACTAGGGTTTCTCAAATACTGGACGATTGGAATCCTCCAATCGTCCTTATGGACCTACGAAGGGTTTGCTGACTCCTTTCCTAGAGTGATGTCTAAGCTACTGATTTCGGAGTGCCCCCCGGGCCTTTCCCACTTCTTCCGAAGCCTAACTGGGTTGGTTGCGCGGAGTTGATCAGGTCAAAGCCTTCTGTCGGAGGGCTCTGGCTCCCGAAGACCTCTGCTGTCAGCGGGCTTCAGCGCAGGGGCTCTGGCGTGCCAGGCCCTCCGGTGGATGGAGTGTCCCGGCGCGAGGGCTCTAACACATGACATCCTCCGGTGGCTGGAGGGGTCCGACCCGTGCGGTTTGACAGACCTCGCGCCTGCCTGAAGCTTCTAGCTTCGGCAGTAAGACCAAACATTGGCTTTTTTTGTATAGAAAATTTTCCTCTCCTGACTTGATAGCCAGATGCTTGCTGAGCCAAATCATTTGCAATTGAATTAGCTTCTCTTGACATGTGAGAGATTTTGAAGTCGTCAAAGGTAGCAATTATGTCTAAACATTTGTCTAAGTAACTATTTAGCATGCCATTAAAACATTGAGTGCTCTTAGCTACTTGTTGCACTACTAACAAAGAGTCACCATACACATGGACATGTTTAGCACCTATAGATTCTAGCAATTCAAGTCCTAGTAATAAGAGTTCATATTCAACTTGGTTATTAGTAGAGAGAAATTCTAAATGGGCCGAGGTCTCAAAGTGCACCCCATTAGGTGATATGTGAACCACTCCAATACCTTGGCTACTCTTGCAAGACGAACCATCAAAATAAAGTTTCCTTGGTACTACTTCAATTAGAGCAACACTGCCACTCCAACTGACATCTATGTGGTGATCAACTATGAAATTAGCGACAATTTGGCCTTTCATAGCTCTTAGAGGTTCATAGGACAATAATACTCAATCAAAGTGTAAGACCACTTTTTGATTATTCTACTTAGAATCGGCTTTTGAAACATGTATTTTATAACATTGGTTTGGCAAGCGACAATACATGTATTAGGGAGAATATAGTGACATAATTTGGTACATGCGTAGTAAAGTGATAAACATAAGCGCTCCACAAACACGTACCTGGTTTCGACGTCGAGCAGGCGGCAACTCAAGAACGTGATGATGTACTTTTTTCCCTCCACCTCCTGGGTTAGCACGACCCCTATCACACTATACTCGGTGGCAATGTATAGCCAAAATGGAATTCCGACTTTTGGTGCTCTCACCATGGGTGGCGACGATAAGCACTCTTTAATCTTTACAAAGGCGCTTTGCTGACTTGACCCCCAAGTGAACTCGACTTCATTTCTTAGCTGGAGTATAGGGACAAAGGCATCAATATTGCTAGACAAGTTATATATAAAGCGACGTAAATAATTCATCTTGCTTAGCAACTTTTGCACATCTTTCTTTCATGTCGGTGCTGCAAAGTTTCTAATCTTCTCAAGCCTCTTAGGATCGATCTCTATACCTCTTTCATGAATCATGAAGCCTAAGAACTTGTCCGCCGACACGCCAAAAGCACATTTGAGTGGGTTCATTTTCAAGCCATACTATCACATCCTATCAAAAGCAACTTTCACATCGGCTAGATGGTTTCCCATAGCGTCTGATTTGACTACAACATCATCTATGTAAACTTCTAACATAACTCCTAACAAGTTATGAAAGATCAAGTTCATAGCACATTGATATGTAGCGCCATCATTCTTTAAACCAAAAGTCATAACGATCCACTCGAATAAACCGACAAAACCAGGGCATTGAAAAGTTGTCTTGTAGACGTCCTCTCCGGCCATAAAAATTTGATTATAACTGACATTGCCATCAAGAAAACTTAGTACCTTATGTCCTGAAGCATCGTTGATTAGCATGTCATCTATCGACATTGTATACTCATCCTTCGGAGTGGCCTTGTTTAGATCCCTGAAATCAATACAAACTCGTATTTTGCCGCTCCCTTTATTTTCTACAGGCACAATGTAGCGACCCATTCAGCATACCTGCATGGCCTAATAAACTCAGCTTTGAGCAACCTCTCCACTTCTTCTTTGACTCGGTCATAGACGACCGAATTAAAGTGACGAGGAGGCTGTTTATAAGGCCTAAATTCGGATTTGATAGGTAGCCGATGCTCCACGAGCTCGCGGCTTAATCAAGGCATCTCGCTATACTCCCATACGAAACAATCGACGTGCGACCGAAGCAACTTTATTACTTCAGCCTTTTCATCAGGCTATAAATGTTGGTTTATAAAAGTCGGCCTTGGGATGCTACCATCGCCTATGTCAATTTCTTCTAAAGGATCGACCGACGCAAAACCTTGTTCTAATTTCTCTACTTTGCTAAAGTCTTCGATGGCCTCGGCAATACCGTCTTTAGCAGACCGATATTGCTCTACACAAGACTTTAGCCAATCTAGATTACTTTTGCTAGACATGACTACTAATTTAGAAACAGCTGTGCTACACCAGCCAACTTTACAGACACCGGTATGAAACGTCCTTCGGACACGCTAACAAAGTCGTAATCCGAAAGATCCCTACCCGATAGACATTCTACTTTGTTGTGGATGGCGTCAATGGATACATAGGCCAATGCTACTGTTGACACGGAAACGTGCCCCCACACTTGGGTCAGTTCGACGATCCAAAAGTGTGTGGATACTTAGGGACAAGCCTAAGCGTAACACAACACTGACATCGCGTTCCGACTACCCTTAGCCGTGGTAAGGGGGTGGAGTCGCCAGGTAATCAGATCACAGAAAATAATCCAATTAGCCGAAGAGTACAGAAAAGTACAGATAAAGTAAATATGATTCAAAGCTAGGGCTTTGTGGTTGATTTTGTTGGGGGGGGGTCTCTGAACCAGCTTCACCTCTATATTTATAGGGGCTAGACTTCTAATCTCTAAATCTAATCTGTTGTGACTCCGCTGAATCATGCGTAGAGATAAACACTTAGCTAGAATCGCATCCAATTCTATCTCTGTCCGTAAGTGGGCCTTCGGCCAGGCCCGTCGAAGCCTGCTCCTCGGGTCGAAGCTTCAGGTGGAGTGGGCCTCCAAAGGCCTCCTGGACGAAGGCTGTGGGCTAGCTGGAAGCTTCCGAATCCCATAGCCTAGTGGCCCTTCGGCCCTGTAGGGCTTCGGCCTAACCCGGGACATGTGCATTTTCGGCCCAAATTACCAAAATTAATATTTTGACAATCTTAACCATTAATGCCATTTTTTGCTATCAACACATGCCCCCTGTCTTTTAGTGAACTAAGTGAACTAAAAGCACAACGGGCTAAAGGCGATACCTTCCATATCGACCTTTCGACATCTTTTAAGCTGTTTGCCACACATTTGGGAAATACCTTTTCAAGTATCTACCATTCAAAGCTCTTCGAAACCTCTCTCCTTGCAAAGATTCTAACACATATGCATTGCTAGGAGCCATTCCGGCTATTTTGAAAGGGCCTTCCCAACTAGGCGACCATTTACCAAACTTGGGACTCTTAGTGCCTAAGGGTAAAATCGTCTTCCAAATCAAGTCACCTACTTGAAACAATTTTGTTTTAACCTTCTTATTGTAGGCTTTAGCTACTCTCCTCTTTTCTACTTCTACGGCTTCTAAAGCCTTCAATCTCTTATCGATCACTTCTTCTAGATTGTCTTTAAAAAGTGTTTCATACTCGTCGACCGATAAGCCATCTTGCTTTAACACTCTTAGAGAGCCAAGATCTACTTCTACATGTAGAACGACTTCCTGTCCATACACCAACTCATATGGACTAACTTTGGTAGCACCATGCTTTGAAATTCTACAAGCCCATAGCGCCTCGGAGAGCATTTCATGCCACCTTTTAGGGAACTCTTCAATCTTCTTCTTAATTAGCTTAATCACTATTTTATTACTAGACTCGGCCTGACCATTGGCCTCGTTATGAGTCATGTTCTTGAGAGGCACGACCTCGGTCCACTTGGGGAAGTAATCTGTCGCCATCAACACGAACCGATGCCCTTTTGACGAAGGAGGGTGAATCTGGCAGATGAAGTCCAAACCCCAACCTCGGAATGGCCATGGCTTGACAATAGGGTTAAGTAATGAAGAAGGAGCTAATTGAATATTGCCAAACCTCTGACATGCTTCGCACCCTCTGTAATACTTAAAACAATCCTCCGTCATAGTCGGCCAGTAGAAACCCGTTCTTTTGAGCATCTAACTCATTTTTTGGGCCGACTGATGAGTGCCACAAAGTCTTTCAAGGACTTCTCCCGTAGCCACTTGGGATTGCTCATGGTCTAGACACTTTAACATTACTCCGTCAATGGTTCGGTGAAATAGTGTGCCGTCTAGCAACACAAATTTAAACGCTTAGTCGCTGAACTTTCTGATCTTCACTTTGGCTAGGGTCTCTCAAACACTGGACGATTGGAGTTCTCCAATCGTCCTTATGGACTTCTGAGGGTTTCGATAGCTCACCCCCTGAAAAAATGTCTAGGCTATTGATCTCGGGGTGCCCCCCGAGCCCTTCTTGCTTCTGCCAAAGCCTGGCCAGACTGGCTGCGCGGATCGTATCAGGCCGAAGCCCCCTGCCGGAGGGTCCAGGCTCCAGGAGGCCCTCATTGTCCCGAGGACTTCGGCTCACGGTCTCCAGTGTGCCAGACTCTTTGGTGGGCGAAGTACTATGGTCCTAGGATCTTGGCGCGCGGTAGTCTCCGGCAACCGGAGGGGTTCGACCCGGAGGGTGTGCCTGTCCGAAGTCACTAGCTTCGACAGTGAGACCAAACATCGGCTTTTCCTGTACAGAAAATTTTCCTCTCCTGACTTGGTAACCAGATGCTTGCTAAGCCAAATCATTGGCAACTTAATTGGCCTCTCTCGACACATGAGAAATTTTGAAGTCATCAAAAGTAGCTACTATATCCAGATACTTATTCAAGTAGCTGTTTAGCAAGCCGTTAAAACATTGAGCATTCTTAGCCACTTGTTGCACCACTAATAGGGAATCACCATGCGCATGAACATGTTTAACACCCATGGATTCCAACAATTCAAGCCCTAGTAGTAAAGCCTCGTATTCAGCTTGGTTATTAGTAGAAGGAAACTCTAAACGAGCCGAGGTTTCAAAGCGTGCTCTGCTAGGTGATATGAGAACTACTTCAATACCTTGGCCATTTTTGCAAGCGGAACCATCAAAGTAAAGTTTACACGGCATTACCTCAATCAAAGAAACATTGTCGCTCCAACTGATGTCTATGTGGTGATCAACTATAAAGTTGGCTACGATCTGGCCTTTCATAGCTCTTAGGGGTTCATAGGCCAAATCATATTCAATCAAAGCGTAAGGCCACTTTCTGATCCTTCCACTTAGAATTGGCTTCTATAACATGTGTTTTATAACATCAGTCTGGCAAACGACAACACATGTAGTAGGGAGAAGATAATGGCGCAATTTGGTACATGCGTAGTAAAGTGATAAACATAAACGTTCCACAAACGCGTACCTGGTCTCAGCGTCCAGCAGGCGGCGGCTCAAGAACGTGATGATGTACACTTTTCCTTCTACCTCCTGGGTTAGCACAGCCCCGATCACGCTATCTTAGCAGCGATGTACAGCCGAAACTGAATCCCGGCTTTGGGTGCTCTCACCACAGGCGGCGATGATAAGCACTCCTTGATTTTCTCAAAGGCGCTTTGCTGGCTTGCCCCCTAAGTAAACTCGGCCTCGTTCTTTAGCCGGAGTATGGGGACAAAGGCATCAATCTTGCCAGACAAGTTAGATATAAAGCGACGCAAATAATTCATCTTGCCTAGCAACTTTTGCACATATTTTTTGCATGTCGATGCCATAACGTTTCTAATTTTCTCAAGCCTCTTAGGATCAATCTCTATGCCTATTTCATGAATCATGAAACCTAAGAACTTACCCGCCGACACACCAAAAGCATATTTGAGTGGGTTCATTTTTAAACCATACTGCCGCATCCTATCAAAAGCAACTTTCAAATCGGCTAAATGGTTTCCCATAGCGTCCGATTTGACTACAACATCATCAATGTAAACTTCTAACATAACTCCTAGCAAGTCATGAAAGATAAGTTCATAGCATGCTGATATGTGGCGCCAGCATTCTTCAAACCAAAAGTCATAACGACCCACTCGAATAAACTGACAAAACCAGGGCATCGAAAGGCTGTCTTGTAGATGTCCTCTTCGGCCATAAAGATTTGATTATAACTAGCATTGCCATCAAGAAAACTTAGTACCTTGTGTCCTGAAGCATCGTTGATTAGCATGTCGGCTATCGGCATCAGATACTCATCCTTCGGAGTGGCCTTGTTCAGATCCCTGAAATCAATACATACTCGTATCTTGCCACTCCCTTTCTTCTCTACAAGCACAATGTTTGCGACCCATTCCGCGTACCTTCATGGCCTAATAAATTCAGCTTTGAGCAGTCGCTCTACTTCTTCTTTAACTCGGTCATAGACGACCGAGTTAAAGCGACGAGGAGGCTGTTTATAAGGCCTAAATCCGGACTTGATAGGTAGCCGATGCTCTACGAGCTCGCGGCTTAGTCCCGACATCTTGCTATACTCCCATGCAAAACAATCGACATACGACCGAAGCAACTTTATTACTTCGGCCTTTTCATCATGTTGTAAATGTTGGTTTACAAAAGTCAGCCTTGGGATGCTACCATCACCTATGTCAACTTCCTCTAAGGGATCGGCCGACGCAAAACCTTGCCCTAATTTTCTACTTCGCTAAAGTCCTCGATGGCTTCGGCGATACCGTCTTTAGTAGACCGATACTGCTCTACACGAGATTTTAGCCAATCTACATTACTCTTGCTAGACATGACTACTAATATAAAAACAGCCATGCTACACCAGCCGACTTTACAGACACTGGTACAAAACATCCTCCGGACATGCTAACAAAATCTTACTCCGAAAGATCTCTACCTGCCAGGCACTCTACCTTGTTGTGAATGGTGTCAACTAACACATCGGCCAATGCCACTTGGGCTGAAGTGTCTGCGGGAATAACTTCTACTTCATCGTCGTCCCATTGAATTAGGGACTGGTGCAGAGCAGAAGGAATGTAGTAGTTCGTGTGAATCCAGTCACGCCCGAGTAGCACACTGTAGTTACCTTGTACATCGACGACGAAGAATGTTGTTGGCAACATCTTGTTGCCTACTGTCAACTCCATGGAAAGCACACCCTTGGCCTCAGAACTCTCACCATTGAAGCCGTTGAGCATCAAGTTGGTCTTCTTCAGATCATCCTCGTCCTTGCCAAGCTTCTTCAACAGCGAGTAAGGCATTAGGTTAACAGTGGCGCCACCATCAACAAGCATCCGGGAAATTGGCTTTCCGTCAATGTGACCCCTGACGTAGAGAGGCTTTAGATGGCGAGCCGAGTCCTCGGGTTTCTCAAAGATGGCATTGCGCGGGCTGAGGTTCAACTGAGCGACCTCGGCCTCATACTGCGGCAGGGCGAACTCGGCGGGTAGCTTGCCGACGTTGATGTCCATTGCCTGGGGTGCGGGCCACTCGGAGACGAGCGAGTAGTCGTCGTCGAGCATGTCGTCATCGTCGTCGCTCGGACTAGGAGCCGGGTAGGTTACTTCAATCGGCTTCATTCTCCATACCTGTATCATTGCCGGCCGTGGGCGAATCTCCTCAAAAATAGCGTCGCACGCGTCTTCGGCCTCCTTCTCACGCATCTCCTGTGCCCGTAGTCATTGTAGGCGCCTCTTCTGTGATTTGGACATGCCTGGAGGAGCCCAAGATGGTTGCGGCTTGGTGCCAGGTGCCACTGCCTGGTTCCTGTTAACTCTGGCCAAAGTGATACTGCCCACCTTGGCCTCGCGCACTCTGTATTCAGAGGAGCCTTTGTTGCGGACTCCAGCAATCAGACCGGCCTCGTTCGGCCGAAGCAGGGGACTCACCTCCGTCAGACTTCGGTGAAGGGGCCTTCGGGATTGGGACTTCCTGAGACCCTACTCTGACTGTGATAGCTTCGAACTTCCTATCCTTGGCCTCTTCGCACCCGTATTCTTCGACTTCGGTCTACACGAGCTGATTCAGAGGTACCATAGATAGACTGTGGATGATGCCTTCCTCCACTGCGTCTGTTTGTCCCTGCCATTCATAACACTCTGAAGAAAAGCAAGGTATAGTGTTAAGTTGCGGAGGGTACTCCGGCTGTGATACATATGGAGCCCACGAAGTCCCCGCCTAGTTGTACGGCGGAGGCATCGGTGGCTCCAGTGGCTTCGCCCACTGTGGGCCGAACCCGTTACCCGGAGGGGGGTTTGGCAGAGTCGACGGTGTCTCGGACCATATCAGTGAGGGGTCCTGCCAAGCCGGAGGTACGTTCGACCAGTGTGGGCCGAAGCCTCCCGTCGAAGGGTTCGTCCAGAGTGGTGCGGGGTTCGGCCATTGGGGGCAGAAATCGATCCGCATGGGGTCTGGCCACTGAGGTCCAAAACTACCGTACGGGGGGTTCGGCCATTGAGGTACGAAGCCACTGTACGGAGTGTTAGGCCATGGTGGCCCGAAGTCCCCATGCGGAGGGTTCGACCATTGCGGTCTAAAGCCGTCATGAGGAGGGCTCGACCACTGTGGTCCGAAGCCACCCTCCGGATGCCTTGGTCCCTTCAGCTGACTTAGTTTCTTAGCGCGGGGCCTACTTCCTTGGCTTTTCTTTGGTGCTTGTTTAACAACATCTTATATGTTACCTTCAGCTTCTTGCGAGCCTTAGCCGAAGGGGTGCTAATGTTTTTCTTCCACACTTCCACCTCGGGGTTCTTAGGTATGAGTGTGCGTGTGCGCGACTCTCCAACAATTACCGCCTTCCCTTTAGTCGACTCAGCCTATTTTGGCCGAATCAATACCTTATTCTCAGCTGAGGTCGACGGCGTTAACGGGGAAAGGATATTTGTCTAGCTTCATCTTTGGATTGTGGTCTATTTTCAATCGTTCTTCTTCTATGGCCGATTGAACCTACCGTCGAAAAACGTTGAAGTCGTTAGTATTATGCAAATGCAAGTCATGCCACTTACAGTATGGATGTTTCTTCAACTCATGGGTAGATGGAATGACTTGGCCTTTAGGCAACATGAGAAGCTGGTTCTTTAAGAGAAAATCAAATATTTTATCACACTTGGTAATGTCAAATGAGTACTTGACCTCACTAGGCCGATTCTTTGTGGGAGACGGTCGTAACTCGGAGCAAGTGATAGGTTTACTCTTAGCGTCCCAAACCCATTCAGCTGCGTACATGTTGGCCGTATCCTCCTCTTCTGATTCCTCCTCATCGGAGTGTTCCATGATGTGGATTTCAGCCCTAGGTTTGTTAAACGTCTTAATAAACTTTTTATCTTTGGCTCAGCCTTCCTGGACCTAGAGCCACCTGCAAGACTTGGCTAACCTCTAAGAAATTCTGGTTGTTTATCCTTTCTTTAATCTCGGAACGTAACCCACTAAAAGCTAGATCCACCAAATCCCTTTCTGAAATATTAAGGCCGAACCATCGGTTTCTAGTATCCCTAAAACGCTTGATATACTCAGAGACATTCTCGTTATATTTCTGCCTAACTGATGTCAAGTGTGAAAGCCTAAGTTACGTCTCACCTGTGTAAAAGTAGTCATGGAATTTTTGTTCTAATTCATCCCACGTCTGAACGGAGTTCGGTGGGAGTGCCGAAAACCAAGTGAAAGTGGTGCCAGATAGGGAGAGAGAAAATAATCTAAGTTTTAGAGCGTCTGACCCGCTAGCTTCTCCACACTGTTCTAAAAATTGACTAACATGCTCTAGTGTGGTCTTGTTACCCTCACCAGTCGAACTTTGTGAATTCAGGAACTCTATAGCCGCGAGGGTAGGGTATTGTATCGAAGTGATCGGGATATGGCTTCATGTAAACCCTAGCCCGACCCCTATGCACGAAACCGACACATTCCCTAAATAGTGCGCGGATTCGCTCCTCTAGGTCATCTTGGCCTACTGCCTATGCACGTATCTCGTGCGGGGGCACGACACGTGGTGGGATATCAGCGTGTCGGCCATGGGCCTCTTCCCTATGTGCTAGCTATACGACGTGCTCGAGCCCAAGCTCCTGTGCATGTGGTGTGGGCAGCGCGGGCAGGGCTAGTACCGGCACAGGTGGTGGTGTGTGGTATGCGGTGCTAGCTTGGCCGTAAGCATAATGACTAGTCTCGGCCACGGGTGTTGAGGCTTGAGATGTAACGGTCTTGCCAGTGCTACCATCAGTTCTGCTTGTGCACATGATTTACCGTAGGTATACTAGCAATAGGGGCTGATGGTACAACCTCAGTAAAACCGAACCTTCTTAGTGTCACCTCTACTTGGGAGCTAACTGCCGAATCTAGACGGTTGGATAGCGAAGCGCTAACGGCCTGATCTATCGATGCGACTATTTTTTGCACAATCTCTAAAGAAGATGAACGAGGTGATACAGGTGTTACCTGGATCCGAGTAAGGTCGGGGACGACGATGTCGCGCTTGATGAAGCCCGCGCGTGTCTTGACGTAGCTCCCAAGCATCATGTCTTGGAGCGCCTTCATCTTTGCCTCGTTCTCTGCTCGGTCTTCTGCGGGAATATCTTCAAGAGTAGGTGTTAGGATGTTGTGGTTGTCGATATCCGTGCCTCCTACAGGTGTGCATCGGCGGTGTAGGCGTAGTAGTCGTTGTAGATGTACCGGTGGCCGATGTAGATGTACCCTGTCATGTTGGGGTAGCTTGTCCCTAGCGGTGTCGCCAAAAAGTGTGTTGACACGGAAACGTGCCCCCGCACTTGGGTCAGTTCGATGATCCAAAATTGTGTGGATACTTAGGGACAAGCCTAAGCGTAACACAACAATGATGTCGCGTTCCGACTACCCTTAGCCATGGTAAGGAGGGTGGAGTCGCCAGGTAATTAGATCACACAAAATAATCCAATTAGTCGAAAGAAATATATTAAACAGAACAAATCATAAACTGGGCGGAGCCTGACTGATTCAGAGTATAGTGCGAACGGTGTCATCGAAGTATACCTTCGATGTCCGGTGCGAAGTGTCCCACCGAAGGGTACCTTCGGTGTTCGGACTGATCTGGCCAAAGATGAACTTCGAACAGATCTAGACGCGACAATCACCTCCAAACAGCGGGGTTCGGCGTGAAGTCTCCGATATAGTGAGATACAGAATAATGACTCAGGCGCAACGCGTGAGCGTGACTTCATCCGGAGTGGAGTACGAGCGTGGTGAAGCCTATCATGATGAAGCGTGTTCATGAAGCGTGTTGGCATGTGGTCGAAGCAGGGATCTCGCCGAAGGGTGTTCTAGCAACCTCCGAAACTGATCTCTCAGCTCCGGACACCTCTGACGAAGTAGCTCCAAACGTAGAAACCTACAACAGAGTAGATTCGAAGTACCAATTCGGCCTGAGGACCGAATTCTGCTAAGTGTTGCACTAGTGGCGAAGGTAGCAATCTGTTATGCAGATTAGTGGATACTTCACAGGCAAAGTAACAAGGAGATAGCAATCTATTACGTAGATTAACGGATACTTCACAAGCGAAGTAACAAGGCGATAACAATCTATTACATAGATTAACGGATACTTCACAAGCGAAGTAACAAGGATTACCACTATTCCGAAAGTGGCCGTCGGAGGGCTTCCAGGCAAACCACGGAAGAGTACAGAAAAGTAAAGATAAAGTAAATACGATTCAAAGCTAGAGCTTTGTGGTTGATTTTGTTGGGGGGATCTCTAAACCGGCTTCACCTCTATATTTATAGGGGATAGACTTCTAATCTCTAAATCTAATCTGTTGTGACTCAGCTAAATCACGCGTAGAGATAAACACTTAGCTAGAATCGCATCCAATTCTATATCTGCCCGAAGTGGGCCTTCAGCCAGGCCCATCGAAGCCTGCTCCTTGGGCCAAAGCTTCGGTGGAGTGGGCCTCCAAAGGCCTCTGAGCCGAAGGCTGTGGGCTGGCTGGAAGCTTCCAAAGCCCGTAGCCTAGTGGCCCTTCGGCCCTGTAGGGCTTCGGCCTAACCCGGGACATGCGCATTTTTGGCCCAAATTACCAAAATTGATATTTTGACAATCTTAACCATTAATGCCATTTTTTGCTATCGATAGCTACCTGGACCGAAGTATATGCAGGGTATGACCTCTACTTCATCGTCGTCCCACTGAATTAGGCATTGGTGCAAAGTAGAAGGACTGCAGCAGTTTGCGTGAATCCAGTCACGCTCGAGCAGCACACTATAGTTACTTTGCACATCGACGACGAATAATGCCATCGGCAATGTCTTGTTGCCTACTGCTAACTCTATGGAGAGCACACCTTTGGCCTCGGAACTCTCGCCGTTGAAGCCATTGAGCATTAAGTTAGTTTTCTTCAGGTCCTCCTCGTCTCTGCCAAGTTTCTTCAATAGCGAGTAAGGCATTAGGTTAACGGTGGCACCACCACCATCAACAAGCATCCTGGAGATTGGCTTCCTATCAATGTGACCCCTGACGTAGAGAGGCTTTAGATGGCAAGCTGAATCCTCGGGTTTTTCAAAAATAGCATTGCGCGGGCCGAGGTTCAACTGAAGCGACCTTGACCTCAGTCCTGTGGTAGGGCGAACTCGGTGGGCAGCATGATGACGTTGATGTCCATGGCCTGAGATGTGGGTCCCTTGGAGATAGGCGAGTAGTCGTCGTCGAGCATGTCATTGTCGTCGTCGCTCGGACTAGGAGTCGAGTTGGTTATCTCAACCGGCTTGATCCTCCATACCCGTCTCATCGTTGGACGAGGGCGGATTTCCTCAAATATGGCATCTCGCTCATCCTCTGCTTTCTTATCGCGTATCTCCTATGCTCCTAGGCATTGTAGACGCCTTTTCTGTGATTTGGACATACCTGGAGGTGCCCAAGATGGTTGTGGCTTGGTACCAGGCGCCACTGCCCTGTCCCTTTTATTTTTGGCCGAAGGGGTACCACCCGGATCGGCCTCGCATGTTTCATAGTCGGAGGGGCCTTCGCTACGGACCCTGCCAATCGGACAGGCCTCATTCGGCCGGTCGGACGAAGCTTCGGCGCTGGCTCCGGCTGCAGCAGGGGACTTACCTCTGTCAGGCTTCGGCGAAGGGGCCTTCGGGATTGGGATTTCCTGAGACCCTATTCTAACTGTGATAGCTTCAGACTCCTTGTCCTTTGCCTCTTCGCATTCATCTCCCTTGGCTTCGTCCTACGCGAATCAATTCGGCGGTACTACGGATAGCCTCTGGATGATGCCCCCTCCGTTGCGGCTGTTTGTCCCTGCCAGTTATAATACTTTGAAGGAAAACAAGGAATAGTGTTATGTTGCGGAGGGTACTCTGATTGTGATACGTACGGAGCCCACGGGGTCCCTGCCCAATTGTATGGCGGGGGCATCGGTGGCTCTAGTGGCTTCGCCCACTGTGAGCTGAACCCATTACCCGGAGGGGGTTCGGCCAGGTCTACGGTATCTCTAACCATATCAGCGAGGGGTCCTGCTAGGCCAGAGGTACGTTCAGCCATTGTGGGCTGAAGCCTCCCGCTGGAGGGTTCGTCCAGAGCAGAGTTGTGTTCGGCCATTGGGGTCCAAACTCGTTCTGCGTGGAGCTCGACCACTGGGGTCCGAGGCCACTGTACGGAGGGTTCGACCACTGGGGTCCGAAGCCACCATAGGGGGTGTTACACCACTATGGCCTGAAGTCATCATGCGGAGGGTTCGACCACTGTGGACCGTATCCACCATGCAGAGGGTTCGACCACTGTGGTCCGAGGCCACCATGCGGAGGGTTCGGCCACTGTGGTCCGAAGCCACCCTCCGACTGCTCTGGTCCCTTCAGTTGACTTAGCCTTTTGGCGCGGGGGCCTGTATCCTTAGCTTTTCTTTGGTGTTTGTTTAAGAACATCTGATATGTTACCTTAGGCTTCTCGCGAGCCCTAGCCAAAGGAGATGTGCTAACATTTTCGCTTCCACACTCCTACTTCAGGGTTCTTAGGTACGAGTGTGCAGTGTGCGTGATTCTCCAATAACGACCGCTTTCCCCTAGTTGACTCGGCCTGCTCTGGCCGAATCAACACTCTCTTTTCGTTGAGATCGAGAGTGTTTAGGGGAAAGGGGTATTTGTCCAGCTTCATCTTTGGACTAGGGTCTATCTTCAATCATCCTTTCTATATGGCCGATTGAACCTGCCAACGAAAAACATTGCAATCATTAGTATATTGCGAATGCGAATCATGCCACTTATAGTATGGGTGTTTCTTTAGCTCGTCAGCAGATGGAATGACTTGGCCTTTAGGCAACCTGAGAAGCTGGTTCTTTAAGAGGAAATCAAATATTTTATCACACTTGGTTATATCGAACGAGTATTTGACTTTGCTAGGCCAATTCATGGTGGGAGACGGCTGTAACTCAGAGCAAGTAACAGGTTTGCTCTTAGCGTTCCAAACCCATTCAGCCGCGTACATGTCGGCCAAATCTTCTTCCTCTTCCGATTCTCCTCTTCGATTCTTCCTCATCGGAGTCTTTCATGACGTGGACTTCGGCCCTAGGCTTGTTAAATGTCTTAATGAACTTTTTATCCTTAGCTCGGCCTTCCTGGACCAGAGCCTGTTGTAAGACTTGGCTAATCTCTAAAAAGTGCTGGTTGTCTAGTCTCTCTTTAATTTTAGAACGCAACCTGCTAAAAGCTAGATCTGCCAAATCTCTTTCCGAAATATTAAGACTAAATACACTGATTTCTAGTATCTAAAAATGCTTGATATACTTAGAGACGCTCTCGCTAGATTTCTGTCTAACCGATGTCAAGTGTGAAAGCCTAAGTTCTGTTTCACCCATGTAGAATTAGTCATGTAATTTTTGTTCTAATTCAGCCCATGTTTGGATAGAGTTCGGTGGGAGCACCGAAAACCAAGTGAAAGCTAGTGCCAGATAGTGAGAGGAAAAATAATCTAAGTTTTAAAGCGTCCGACCCACTAGCTTCTCCACACTATGCTAAAAATTGACTAACATGCTCTAGTGTGGTTTTGTTACCCTCATCATTGAGCTTGGTGAATTCAGAGACTCTATAGCCGCGAGGGTAAGGTATCGTGTCAGAATGATCAGGGTACGGCTTCCGGTAAACCCTAGCTCGACCCCTAGGTACGAAGCCGGTGCACTCCCTAAATAGTGCACGAATCCACTCCTCAATGTCATCCTGGGCCACTGCCTATGCACGTCTCTCATGCGGGGGCGCGATACGCGGAGGTATGTCGGCGTGCCGACCGCGGGGTTCTTCTTCATGCGCTAACTCGGGACGTATGACATGTTCAGGCCTATGCGCTTGTGCATGCGGCGCAGATAGCGTGGGTAAAACTGGCGCCGGTGTAGGTGTAGGCGGTGCATGGTAGGCGGTGCTAGTTTAGCCGTAAGTATAGTGATTGGTATCGGCCATGGATATTGAGGCCGAAGAAGTAATGGCTTTGCCAGTACTACCGTTAGTTCTGCTGTAAATGTAATTTATCGGAGGTATGCTAGCAATAGGAGCTAGAGGCACGGCCTTGGTAAAGCCAAACCTTCTATGCGTCGCCTCTACTTGAGAGCTAACTGCCGAATCTAAATGGTTGGTTAGCGAAGCGCTAACGGCTTGGTCTACTGATGCGGCTATCTTTTGCTCAATCTCTAAAGAAGACAAACGAGGCGATACTGGAGTTACCTGGATCCGAGCGAGGTCGGGGATGTTGACGTCACGCTTGATGAAGCCTGCGCGTGTTTTGACGTAACTCCCAAGCATGAGGTCCTAGAGTGCTTTCATTTTGCCTCAATCTCCGCTCGGTATTCTACGGGAATATCTTCAAGGGTAGTCTTCATGATGTTGTGGTTGTCGATATCCGCTCCTCCCATGGGATCCATCGGTGATGTAGACGTAGTAGTCGTTGTAGACGTACCGGTGACCGATGCAGATGTACTTGTCATGTTGGTGTAGCCTTCCCTACTGGAGTCGCCAAAAAAGTGTGTTGACACGAAAACGTGCCCCCGCACTTGGGTCAGTTCGACGATTCAAAAGTGTGTGGATACTTAGGGACACGCCTAAGCATAACACAACACCGATGTTGCGTTCCGACTACCCTTCACCATGGTAAGGAGGGTCTATGAACCGGCCTCACCCCTATATTTATAGGGGCTAGACTTCTAATCTCTAAGATTAATCTGTTAAGATTCGACCTAATAATACGTAGGGATAAAATTAGCCAGAATCAGACTCAAACTCTATCTGTGAAATCCTACCTGAAGTGGGCCTTCGGCCAAACTCACCGAAGCCTACTCCTCGAGCTAAAGCTTCGGCGAGGCGGGCCTCAGAAGGCCTTCGGGCCAAAGGTAGCAGGCCTGCTGGAAGCTTCTGAAGCCCACAACTTTAATGGGCCTTCGACCCTATAGGGCATCAGGCCCGATCGAGGACATGTGTATATTCGGCCAAATTACCAAAATTGATATTTTGACAATCTTAACCATTAATGCCATTTTTTGCTATCAACATACGGTAGGAGTCATTTCTCTAACACCTATATTAGTTGTTACTATTTGGGGAAAAGAATCCTATAATATTTATAATTAAGTATTGTACTTCGAAGGATACTTCGAAGAAAATTCTATGGAGCTCAGGTATCTAAGCCTCGAAGCTATCTGCGAAGGCATTCCAGAGCTCTTATGACAACCGAAGGATCCAAGAGAATCACCTTCTCTTCGAAGGGATCTTATTCTGAAGGTGCGCCGCAATATATGATAAGACATATGCTTTCCAAGTGTGTTCAAACTTAAGTTTACTATTTTACCCCAACGGAGTCTTGTGTATAGACTCCATGAGAAATTTACAATTATAGCACTTAGTAGATAGGGCTTCTCTCTAATAGCACTCACTATATTTGTTTCTCTAAAATAACACTTCCGAGTATGACCAATTGCTAAAATAGCATTTTTGTTTTTTTTTTCAATTTCTTAGAATATAAACTGACCTTTTTGCCCCTCGCAGGCCTCTCACATGGTCCTTCGCCGTTGCCGCCACATGCGTTCCCCTCCTCCGATGTCACGACCAGTGGCGAATCTAGGATTTTACCGATGGGTATGCCACACCAAAATTTTATAATAAAATCCAATGTACATGTACTAAATAATATGACAAGTCATAAATCATCATAATAATAATCTCAACTATAAAACAAAAAGAGACTTACAATATTATTTGTCTGTCTTCTGAAGCCTGCGTTTTCTGAAGGACATGAAAGTCTCGATTATATCATCTTCATCCACTTCAAAGAAAATATCTCGTTCAATGAATGTGACTAGACAATCATCCAAGAGACTATCACTCATCTTATTTCTTAACTTTGTTTTCACTAAAACCATTGCAGAAAATACTCTTTCAACACTTGCTGTTGCCACTGGTAGAAGCAAAACTAACTTGAGAAGCATATAAACCATATCATACACTTTATGTCTATTTGTTTCAACAAGCTTAACTAAGAGATCAACAAGATTGTATACATCTTTGAAGCTATCAGCTTGTCTCATATCATCAATGTAATTACCAAGTTGTAATTCAAGTTTGAGCAAAGAATTGCTCGAAAACTCTTTAGGGTAGAACTCAGCTAGTCTACGTACCTTCTGTGCAACGAAAGAAGCAAATGAGTTGGAAGGATTAAATGCCGACATACAAGAAAGCAACTCTATATTAACCTCATCAAACCGATTATCAAGCTCTTGACTAATTTGATCAATGACACCAATATATATTTCTCTTCTAAAGTGATCATCACTTGTTTGGTTTCGAGAACGAGCATACCTCATTGATTTCCCATAAGGCAAATAACCACTATTCATATCAGGAACTTTAACACCATGTTTATCACAAAATGAAGTAACCCTCTCAAGGAATTCATTCCAACCATTAGATCTCAACTGTTGCATTATGTTCTTTGCCACATTAACAAGTGATATTGCATTAAGAATATCTTGCTCCCTTCTTTGCAGCCAATCAGATAATTCATTTGTGTATCCAAGAATAACAAACATCAAGTGTGTAAAGAAAACAAACTCAAATGTCTCAAATGCTCCAAGCACAAAATGTATCTTCGTCCAATCAGCTTTATGTCCAGTATCATCACCAAGATCTATGAGTACATCATGGATTGTAGAATACATAACAATGATATTGGAAACAATTTTATAATGAGATCCCCACCGTGTCTCACCAGGTCTAGGTAAACCCATCTCTTTA
Source organism: Zizania palustris (assembly GCA_019279435.1). Lineage (NCBI taxonomy): Eukaryota > Viridiplantae > Streptophyta > Magnoliopsida > Poales > Poaceae > Zizania > Zizania palustris. The sequence goes on along the minus strand of JAAALK010000288.1, from coordinate 74,502,322 downwards.
TTTAATCCACTACCAGATTCAAGTTCACCACAAGCAAGTGATTTCTTGATATTTTGCAAGTCTAGCGTTTCGAAGCATGCCATGACGCTTACAAGAAACTCCGACAATATTCAACAAGAGAGATATTTGATCAAAAAAACCAACACAATCAGTATTACCCTTGGCAACAACAACAAGAACTAATTGGAGTTGATGTGCAAAACAAAGGATATAATAAGCAGAAGGTGACTCTTGCATGATCAATGTTTTCAGTCCTTTAATATCTCCTTTCATGTTGCTAGCCCCATCATAACCTTGACCACGGATTTGAGCCATAGTTAAGCCATGACTAACAAGTATATCTTCAATTGCATTCTTAAGTGATAGAAATATAGTATCATCTACATGAACAACTCCAATAAAATGCTCACAAGGTCTTCCTAATTTATCAACATAACGCAAGCAAAGAGCTAGTTGTTCTTTATGTGATATGTCACTAGAATCATCAGCTAAAATTGCATAAGGCTCATCACCAAGTTCTTCAATTATTTTCTTTCTAGTTTCTATAGCACAACATTGAATAATTTGCTTTTGTATAATTGGACTAGTTAAGGTGCAATTGCCTGGAGCATTATCCAAAACATACTTGTTCACTTCTTCATTGTTTCCTGCTAGAAACTTCAAAAGTTCAAGAAAGTTCCCTCTATTGCTAGACTCTTCACTTTCATCATGTCCACGGAATGTTAATCCTTGATGCAAAAGAAACTTGATACATCTAAGTGAATAAGTCAACCTTTTCTTGTAAAGACGAAGATCCTCATTAGTCCACTTCTCAATGTGATAATCAATTGCTACCTTGGGATTCTTAAAGTTAATGTATCTCTCTTGAGCTGCACTATGTGCCTTAGAACCCAGATGTTTTAGGAGTTCTCTCCTATATTCCAATTTCTCCAACCATCAATAGTAAATGTATCTGATCCGGTACCCTTCTTAAACAAATAGCATACAAAGCAAAAAGCAGAATCTTTCTCGATACTATATTCAAGCCACTCCTCATGTTTATAAAACCATACGAAATTGAACCGACGATATCTATTTCCAATCTTTCTTTGTGGGAAATCATGTGTATAGGACTGGCATGGACCTTTAATAATATATGATCTTCGAATTGCATCTTGATCATTAACCGGATAACTTTTAATAGGCTTCCTTTTACCTGGATCATGTGGAAGACGATTGATGTCATAAATCGGCTACGATGGTGGTGATGGGGGCGGAGGAACATCTTCCACAACTTCATCAGTTTCTATTACTTGCTCTTGATTAGTTTGTTGTTTTGCTGTAGTAGTTTCAATTAGAAATGGGGTAGGATTCAAAGCAGTAGCCATCTTCTTGGTTGCATGTTTCTGAAAAAGTGATGCAATATCTCCGTTTCTCTTCATAACTAACAATTTCAAAAGAAAAATATAAATAAATTGTAAGTTTTATTAAAAAAAATAAAAAGTTCATACAACTCACTTCACGTCTTGTCTTCTTGCGTGACTTCTCGGCGATCTAGCGACTTCAGGACAGGAGTACAGGACATAGGTCATCGCCCGTTGGCCGGTCGGCGTCAGCACGTGGCGTCAGACGAGGCGAGAACGCGAGATCTATCCCAATCCGTGACGTAGTGTAGACGCCAGTTGCCTTCTTGCCGGAGTGCCGGACCTGGCGTCCTGTCGTCCTAGACCCCTAGCGATGAGGCGAATAGATTAGGGCAAAAGCCAATCGTTATGTTAATACATAGATTAGATTATTTTAAAGCATGCGTGTTTTACTTGTTTATGGGCCTATGGGCTGCATCGTTGGGCCTTGATCCCTATTTATGTTGCTTACACCGTTTATTTGCTGGTTTGTTGGATTAGTAAAAAATGCACATATATATAGAGGCTGGGATCTGAGACACAGGGTATGCCAGGGCCCACCCGGCATACCCTGTAGATACACCATTGGTCATGACCGGACGGAGGTTCTCGGGGTCGACAGCTCCGCGCAAAACCGGGACGGAGGTGCTTGGGCCAACGGCGGAGCCGAGCGTGGTTGGGCTCGTATGGGCTCTATGTCGATAGGATGGGGTAGCGGCAGGGGACCGCGGGATGGGGGGGGGAGGGCGTGCAGGACGACGATGGTAGGTGCCGTGCGTGGTGGTTGAGGAGGCTTCACGTGATAGCAGGGGTGGCGACGGAGACCGTGTGGAGGTGCAACACGAGGGAGGGAAGCAGGGGAGGTACATGGCTAAAAAGGTTAGTTATTTGTTTAAGAAATGTAAAAAAACCCAAAAATGCTATTTTAGCAATTGGTCATACTCAAAAGTGCTATTTTAGAGAAGCCTATATTGTGAGTGCTATTAGAGAGAAGCCTATCTACTGAGTGCCATAATAGTAAATTTCTCGAGTCTGTAATGACGGTTATAATTAGAGGGCAAAATAGTCCTTTCCTATTGTATTTTCACCTATAAATACCTGCCCTTTTTTACTGTAATGGGGACCTAGAACTTAGTTTAAGAATACACTTCGAACTAGACATAAAGCTATTATCCCTTCCAAAGGCCTGAACCATTACAAACTTCATGTTATTCCCAAGTTAGCCCTTTGAGGCTAATTGAACCTATTAACGTAAACTTTTATGCCGACAGTTGGCACTGTCCGTGGGGAAGCTTAGTACTAAATTAGCATCTCTACCACAATCCTTCGAAGTCATGCCTCCGAAGAAAAGAAAGAACACGTCCCCCTTCGAATGTCCTCTAAGACCTCCAAGGTTGTGGCCACAAACACCACTATTGGAGCTACGAAACCCTCTGCAGTACCCCCACAAATGAACACTATTCTTGAAGCCATATGCCTCCCAACGGCCAACACTGTCCCAAGGACTATAGAGCACACTTCGGTTCTCCCTTTGGCAGAAAGTGCTTTGGGGTCCGTAGGTCCTGTCTCGGCCCCTCTAGTACCCATGATCCTAGAGCTATGGGACTTCATCGTGAAAGGCCCCTTCTGCCCCCAAGGATGCTTCAAACTGACTTCGCCCGATCGTAAGAATAGGAGGGGTACTCCGGATGAAGCAGAACATCTAATACACACTTGCCTCCAAGCTGGCCCTGCTGAAGGTGGATTTTCTACATTGGTGTCAAGGCGCAACTGACAAGATATGCACCAGAGAGTCCCCATAAGAACCTCTAAAGTCACCCAAAGTCATCGCCTTGAGCAACCTTGGAGACCAAGAACCCCAAGAGCAAAGACAAAATGCCTCCTTTGACGAAGGCTCACCGTTGTAGCCAGACCTACAGAGGATGCCATTCCACTCAGAGTTCTGAGCGACAAAGCTATCAAAATACTCTGGTGACACAGACCATGATGAATTTTCCTGCTTCTATGCCGTCGCTATAGAGGCAAGCGAATGAAAATGAGATACGACGGCAAAATGCTTCCCCCTAGCTCTCGGGGGTATTGCACTTCGGTAGTTCTGGTCACTAAGGCTAGACTCCGTAAGATCTTGGGAGCACCTAAAGAAGAAGTTCACGAACAATTTCTAAGGAACATTCATCACGCCAATGTCCACCGAGAGTATTTTCCTTGTCAAGCAACAACCAGGGGAGATGTTGTGACTATATTCACAGTGCTTTGCCTTTACGAAGTCCTAGATCAAGGGGCTTTATACGTCCTCAATCATTGACGCTGCCCATGAAGGAGTCACCAACCCTTGGCCTCCTCGACAAACTCCATCGGAAGCCCATATCCTCGGTGGCTCAGCTCATGATGTACTTTGAATAGTACGCCAGATTAGAAGAGGGGCAACTTCAGAGGACTACGACCATCGCCTAGGTTAGGGCCCCCAAAGCCAAAACCCCCCAAGCTAGGTTCTCGAGCTCCCCTAGACCAGTCCCGCTAGAGCAGGGACCATCAGAACCAAGGCATAGTCACAAGCATTTCTATTCCTAAGTGCTAAACATTGTCAAGGCAGAGGCTATGAGGTACCAACAAAACCAAGGTGGGAGCTAAGGGACAGATCAAGGCCTCCTATGGGACCCTTCGCCATAAGCCAGATCTTCTTCTACAATGTCCACGGTGAGAACCAGAGCCATAACACCGACACGTGCAAATCCATACTTTCCCTAAGGGGTGAGTACCTTGAGCAGGCCAATGTCTAAGGAGCTACTTACCGAGCACAACAAACTACCTGACTCGAACTGGTTCAGACCATCGGGCAGTCTGAAGCAAACAAAGCCTCTCTATGGGTCCTGATGTGTCGGGAATACGATCCTGGGCTTCCTCCTGAGGACTTATAAGTTGGCCCACCAATGGTCGCCTTTCTCTAGAAGACTAGCGGCCAGGGGTCTCAAGTCCCTGAGTTCTATACACGGTCAGAGGCTTCCTGACCACCGGCACTCTAACGGTCACTTTTAAGAGCTAGACCATCGTTAATATCCATAAAGACGGCCATGAGGTTTAGTGGTTATATCCAACGGTTATTGCCCACTAACTGAACGTTTTCTTGGTCATTAGTAGGGCTCTTTATCCATGATTTGTAACCCTTGATCCCTCTCATATAAAGGGATTAGAGGGAGCCTATAAAAGACACACTTTGTCATATTCTCGAGGTAGAGTCCACCATTCTAACATCATACATACAACTCCCCGTCAAGCCTAACCAAATCCTTCTATAGGTACCCCCGTAGGCTATTATTGTTCATACGCAATGACAATTGTTGCGCTAGGTAGGGGAGAAGTCTTGTGATTCACAGACTGATTCAATGGCTATCATCTGCAAGGTTGATACTAAGGTCCCTGTTGGTGTCAAAATTGCCTTCGGAAGTCTAACTTTCATTGCTGATCACATGAACCAACTAGTCCTAATCGTCGCCCTACTAAGGGCGAGAGCTCCACATGCTCCTGTAGTACACCTACCGATGGACCAAGCATCAGATAAACTTGCTCCACTTAAGGCATTCTGTCAGAGCCCCCAAGTGTTTGAGCGATTAGCTCCGTCCAAGGTTTGCCCCCAAGTTGTCACCGACTCGCCCGTCGACTACGTTATATTCGCCAACTCTAGCCGGCACACCGTTCAACGACGACAATTTTCTATGGTCACGTTGACACAACCTCTCCAGTTGACCTCTTCGGTCCAACGAGTGCCACCTCCGCTCTCTATCATGACAATCACAGGGACTGTCTCTAAAGACAATCCCTGCAATGATGTTGAATCCACTGCTTGGTCTGATCGCCAAACAAGATCCCATGCTGAGGCTGAAACCTCTTGACAAGGTGCGAAAGCTACATATACCATAGAGTTTGAAGGCCATGTTGTGTACCGAATGCCCACAACAAACTTTATCGCCATCGAGAGGACATTGGATACACTACGTGATACACCTAAGCTCCAAAGGGCTTGGGCCATGACTCAAGCCAGCAGCTGCTCAGCTGGTCGAACCGGCACCTCCTTGTCAAACTCAATCCCAAGACCAGAGTTCTCACTCCCGACCATCCAGGAGGTTGGGACATACGCGTCTGAGCAAGCATGGAGAGAGCTCCTACACCGGTGACACCTGATACATCATCAATGATGGACTTGATGCGCGCAAACAGTACAGTTGGAGACATGACACACCGAGAATCAATCGGCCCGACTCTGACATTTCACGCCATGACAACTTCCTCGCCTTCTCTGACTGCCTCCGACGGGCCGAATGGCCTCATAACTTTCGCCCGACGGGGATCACGCCATATCATGGTAAGACCGACCTCTCCCAATGACTACGACTATAGTTTATGGCCATTCGTGCAGTTGGTGGAGACCAGGATGTCATGTTCAATTACCTCCCTATCATTCTTACAGCGGTTGCCGTCAGCTGGCTAGATTCGCTCCTAGAGGGCTCCATCAACTCCTTAGATGATCTGTGCGATACCTTTATCGCCAATTACCAAGGAACTTGGCAAAGGCCTGCCTCTTGGCATGACCTGCGCTAAGTTTGCCAAAGGGAAGGATAGTCCCTTCGGGAGTATATTCGCCGCTTCTTTCAGCGGTGTAACACCATCACCAGCATCTCTGATTCTGACGTGTTGTCCTTCTTTCAAGATGTCTTACACAAGCCTTCGGAGTTGTTTCGCTATCTAGTGATGCATGAGTTGGCCCTGTCTCTGGCTTGGAAATTTCAATGTACAACACAAGAGTATTCAAGGTCTTCCCGACCTCAGTGTAAATGTGCTCGACTCCCCCTAGCCACCCCGCTCGAATGTAGTCCAAATGAGCTGTCAAATATAGCGCTCGAAAAGTCCCGAGTCATATCCCGTAGGCACTCCTCCACTCCATTAAGTCGGGCAAAAGACTCATCCACCGACCAACCTGAACTGTTGGGCTCTCCATCGATCATTTTGATCATGGTCTCCGCACTCACCTGGTAGCGATCCTACTGCGCCCGTCTGTTGGCCAAACACAGCTCCAGGTCGGCAAATTGAGCTCCCAATCAGCAGGTGAAGCTCTTCAAGCAAAGCATTAACTCAGGACATGCATTAGCAAAATTGGTTGGAAGAAAAGAGTCTAAATAAAAGATCCATACTTTTTTACTCACCAAGCCACTTTTTAGTGGAGGCTTTAGACTCCGTGAGCTACCTTTTCAGCTTCTCCACTTCGGCTGAGATCCATCCCTCTCGACCATGGCTTATTTCGCCATGCTGACCGACTAGTGGGCCAACTTGGTGGCCGTCTCGAGGCGCTCGATCGACGCCGACCACTCTACAGTATAAGAAATAAATTATAAATAATCTACAACAACAAGATAATGGCATAAGGTCATCGAGAACTCACTGTGAGATTGAAGCTCAAGCTACTTGTGAATAATGTTATTCTCTTTCTCCATCGTCACCAGCTCAGCATTCTTTTGGGCCATCTGGTCTTCTAGTCGACCAATCAGGAGCTGCACAATAATACAAGTCAGTATGAATACATATGACAAAATATGCATATTTGACTGAAACTTATAGGAAAACTCAGGGTGGTCTCCTCATCATAACTGCTTGAGTGCCTCCAAGCACTTAGTCATGCTCCCTTCGACCAATCGGATCGAAGGACCACCAAAAGGCCATGGCACTTCCCAGACCATGATGGTGGACACATGGACGACTTCTGGCACCATGAGGACGGTGTCCCAAGCCATCGGGTCGGAACCCTCTAGCACAAATGAAGGCATATCCTCGCCTACCACTGCGGTAGTTTTGGCTGCTGGCGGTGGGTCAACTAGGGGTCCCCGATGAAATGGGCCCAGAAGCCACCGCACCCTCTGAGGTCAGTGCCTCAGTACTTGGTGACTCTACGCCCTCATCTCTAGTAGTCTAGATGCTAGAAGGACCTCACATCCTGACCCCTTATTGCCCTATCAGTGCAACAAAGACAACGAAATCAGTGGTTGGGGGCATCAGAGACAGTTCCGTTGATTGAATCTAGGTCGGGCAATGTCAACGAAGCGGGGCTGCACAAAAAGAAGACAAATCAAGATCAGCTACACTGATCGTACACATGATGGTACTCCTTACCACCCCGAATTGCTGGGATATCGTCCTCTTCATCCGCGATCTAGGACCTGTCCTAGGGTTGAACCTGGCCGGTGGAATTGGAGGATGCGGTGGTGGTCACGTCGGTGAAGGTGGAGGCAGTGTAGAAATGAAGAAAGATGATGCAGCGGTCCCACCAACTGCTGGTGCCGCCCCAAAAGTTTCCAATTCAGCACCTGCTTCTTCAGTGAAGGACGATGGGATCTTCGGTGGCCCCTATGGCACCATTGAACTCGCTGCAATTCTAGTCGATGCTCTGGGGACTGCTATCCTATTGTGGCTTCCACCATCGACATCTTCGTCCTCTTCGCCCGAGGAGTGCAAGGCTCCTTGCCTTTCCTCTTATCGCTAGTCGGTCCAATGCATGGGTCGATGCCTTTCGGACCAACTGTCCAAGGGTTCTACGACAATGGTGGCAGAGAGACAAATGCTTCCTGACCCTATACATTTCGAGGGTCAGCACTTGATAGGTGATGATCATCGAATCTCAAGATTGCAAAGAAGCAAAGAAAAAATAATAATAAAAGAGACCTCACCTCTGGTCGGGGAGTGATAATCTTGAAGGGACGAGGACAAGCATTGTCTTTGTTCTCTAGTTTGCTGGTGAAGACTCACCGCACTCTCTTCTCTGCCTCCATGCCCCCATTGTCTTGACCCTCTCTTGGGTCAGGTCTCCTAGGCCCGAGTACTCGAAGGCTGGGTGGAGTCGCTGCTTTAGTGGCTGGACGTGGCGGAGCACGAAGTTCAGTGCATGTGGATGCCCGTAAGATGAGCCTCCTAGAGCTGTTTTATAAGCTCCACCAACTCATCGACTTGCCCCTGCTCCTCCGGTTTGCAGTGGTCATTCTAGGTGAGTGCTAACATCAGCACTTGATCGATATCCAGAGATAGGGTTGGCTCGTGGTTGGCCATGTAGAACCAACCCAAGTGCAAACCCTTGTTAAAGGATGGAAGCGGCACCAGAATGTATTGTGCCACCTTCCCATCATTAAGTTGAAGCCCACAACCACCGATCACTTTATTGTCAGTCACCCGTAGGTAGAAGAAATGGAGAAATAAGTTGAAATGGGGCTTGTTGGCGCAATATATTTCCCCTGAACAGGGGCCAAATGACGTCAGCCTCCGACAAGCCTTCGGCCCGGAGCCCAACACTTGTCGAAGACTGTTTCCTCCCCAAGAACTGTTCCCAAGTCTCAAGGTTTATGCCGGAGCTTGCAAGGGCGAAGCCCCAGGGCCCCGTCGAAGCCCTCTGGAGTGAGGTCCTTTGGAGCCCTCCGAGGCTAAGCCCTCGAGATCCCCTGAAGACCGCCAGAAGCTGTCTCAGGCTAACTTCGAAGCCAGCCTCCGGGCCTTCTTCGGAGTTAGCCTTCGAGCCCTGTCCGGAGTTAGCCTTCGGGCTCCCTTCGGAGCTCCTCAGAGCAAGCCTCCGGACCCTCTCCGGCCAGTTCAAAGCCAAGTCTCCGAGACCTCAGTTCGGAGCCCCGTTCGGAGTATGCTTCGAAGCCCCTATGGAGTATACTTCGAAGCCTCCTTCGTAGCTTGCGCCCGGAGCTCCGGCCCCTACTCCGAACCCAATAAATATCTACACCTCGCTGCAGTATACCTCCATACCAGGGGCCCCTCTGCCCCTGGTATGTCGCTTAGCTGGTCAAAGTATGATGCTGCCTGACACGTCTGTAAAGCTGTAAAGCACTTTTGTACTGTAGCTAGCTCTTTTTTCCCTTTTACCCCTATGAGCCTAGGGCTCATAGAGGGCTTTTTGGTCTTTTCCTTAAGGCCTGCGTGCCTATAAAAGTAGGGCCAAGCCCTTGTAGCAAGGTACCTTCGCCAGGGTCATGAGACTCCGGAGCTTACTATTCCATACTGAGGCATACCATGCCAAATCCACCATAAACTGGATGTAGGGCTATTATCCCCTAGGGGAGGCCCGAACCCGTATAAATCCTTTCTCCTTCTGAGAGTACCCCTCGAGGTTCATTTTACACTCCGTATACACATATACAAAACCTGTGTTGTAGCTAACAAAATTGCTACAACAGTTGGCGTCGTTCGTGGGGACCTTAGTCCAAAAAGCTAAGTTCTCTGCTACTGTCTGCAACCCTGAAGTGCTCTTGAGGGGGGAGCTTCGAAGCTTTTTCACTTCGCGCACCCTTCGGCAAGGGGCTTCGAGTGCTGATCGAAGGCCCTCCTCGCCTTCCCTTACCCTTCGCATACCGGAGCTCACCATCCAGCAAGGGGCTCCGCTTCATGCGTCGAAGGTCGTCGAAGCCCCAGGGGTTACGAGGCCAACCTTCAGTCACTTTACGAGGTATGTCTACTATTCCGAAGTACCACTTCGATGTACAATTTTGCAATCACTTTGATATAAATTCGAAGCCCTGCTTCGCCTTGAAATTCGAAGCCCAGCTTCGCCTTGAATTCGAAGCCCTGCTTCACCTTTAAATGCAAACTTTTGCTCCATCTTATTGAAAAACTGAAGCTATGCTTCGCCTTACCAAAAACTCGAAGCCTTGCTTCGATTTACAAAATCCGGAGTACCCCTCCGAAGGCTACACAGTGCCTCCGGGCCCGTAGCAGTGGGCTAGAAAGACTCCGGGCCACTGGCCCGATGCGTCCAAGGACTCCAGGTCATCGACCTGATGCGTCCTGGATCCGAAGGCCACTAGGCTGGAGGTATCCCAGAATACTGAGATCCGTTCTCAGTATTCAGAGTCGAAGGTGGCTCAGCTATCACAGGTTCGGTGAATCCACACCAAATATCCTTTTCACTACAGGGCCAAGTTCAAGAAGCCTTGCTTCGCTATCTAAACACGCACCGAAGCCTTGCTTCGCGTGACGTGATCAAAGCTAAAGACTAAGCCTGTCGAAGTCATACTTCGCTAAAAAATCTAAGTGCGTTTCGGAGCCTTGCTCACGCACAACATTCAAATCCCAGCATGCCGAAGCATGCTTCGCTTAATTTGGTTATGTTGAAGCCCTTCTTCGCACCAAATTAGCGCATTCGAAACCCAAAAGAGGCCTCCGCTCAATGAATTCCATACATCCGAAGCCGCCAAAAGGCACACCCCTTCACATTTTTTATTATGCCCGCACCAGCAACGGCTAAGTCCCTAGCTGCCACGAGCAAGGGGGGAAGCATGAATGCGAGGTGTGCGGATATAATACGCAATACGAGCGTGACAAGCTAAAACTGATCGAAGCCATCAAACAACAGCGAAACATGCGGACGAAGTATGCAAATACAATAAAACTCCATTCATTGAATGATAATTGAGAAGTATGTTACAAATATACTTTGAAAACAAAACTACGTATAGTCTGTATCTAAGCCTAAGAAGAATCAAGTGCGAGGCCCCAACCCTCGCTTGCCTTTCTTTCGGCCAGGGCCCCCTCGGCTGGACAAAGCCTCGTCGGAGCCCGCTCTCCCGCGTCCAGCTCATCCAGACTCCGAAGCCCGCATACCTCGTCTTCTACCTTACAGGTCGCTCCGAGTTAGCGAAGCAGGCGTCGCTGTATCGAAGGCAGAAAAGTCTAAGGCTTCGTCGCCTGCTAAGGCCGTTCGCGAAGGCAAAGACAAAGGACTCTGAAGGGACTCCGTCTTCACAGCGGCTAGCAAATCCTGAGCTACTTCGGAGATGGCTTCGCCACTAGGCCCCCTCGGAAGCTTAAACCGAGGGGGGCCTTCGGACCTAGCTACTTCGAGGACCGCCCACAGCTGTCGAAGTTCTTCGGAGTCCTCGAGCACTTCGAGATCTACACTCGGAGGCTGAGCCTGGGCAGGTATAAAAAACCCCCGCATTCATATTAATAAACTGATAAAGTTTTTACAAGGCCTGCAGCTAAGTATTACAAAGGAGCCTAAGGAGATCTACACCTTCGGAGGTGGAGGTGTCGATGTAGAAGGCCTGTTAGGCGCGGCAGGTGCTTTGGATCGGCGAAGTCGTAGGGCCTTCTGGAGGTCGAGGACTGCTTCGCGGGCTTGTTCCTTCCAAGGCTCCTGCAGCCGCCGCCAGGCTCCGCGGACATCCGGAGGAGGCGTCACCAAGTGCTGGCCCCCGAAGACCACCGAGGTCACGGAGGTTGCTGCCTGGAGGTGGTTGCACCCCGCTTCGTGAAGCATGTGCAACACCCCTTGGCCCGCGACTCGGCCGGCCATGAGGGCGAAGCCCTTCAATGATTGCTCCGCCGTCGAAGCCACCGTCTTCAAGAAATCGACGCGGTCCCCAATTGGGTCCTGATCACCGAAGTCCGGAGCCCGGCATTCGGTCCTTATTTGCTCAAGGACGTCGGTCAGGCTCTGGGTGGCTTCGCCAAGGTTGTCCACGACGAAGTCTTCAAGCTTCTGAGCCCGTTGACGGAGTGAAGCGTTCTCCTTCGCCTGCCGAGCCTCGGCGTCCTTCGAAGCCTTGAGCTCCGCGCGGAGTCTATCCATCTCCGAGGCTAAGGCATCCTTAGCCTTGTCGGCCTCAGCCTTCGCCGCATCAGTCCGAAGCCTCGGCCCGCCTTCGCTTCTCGGCTTCCACTGAGACTTCGCGTCGAAGGGCCTCCTTCTCCTCAGCCAGGCGCTCCATCCACCTGTCTGCAGAAGTCGAGGCCGCAGCGTTCAGTGCGAAGGCCTGCAGGAATCCAAGAATCATAAGTATTGATCGAAGACTAAAGCACAGTTCGAAGGCTGCGAAGGGCTTCGCTCACCCGCACGAGGGCTTCGTTCGCGTTGATGAAGAGCTCCGTGGGGTTCGAGTGGCTAAGTTGAGCCACCAAGTCCCCTGCCTCCGCAGCTGCGCAGCTTTCGCGGAAGCTGTTGATTGCCACCTCCGTCACGACACCCTTCGGCCGGAAGGGATGGACCATCTCCTCTGCCGCGGCCGCCTGCAGCAGGCTTCGGCAAGACTAGGGCTTATGCCCACCACGTCGACCTCCTCGTCGCTTTGAGGGTCCCCTCCACCGCGGCCTCCGCTGCCTCTGTCTTCGGACTGAAGTGCTCCGGACTCCGAGTCACTGTCACTGCCGCTGTTGCTGCCGCTGCTGCTCGAAGCCTCGGTTGGTTTCGCCGCGGCAGGCTTCGGTCCGGCTTTGTCTAACGGCTCCGCCCTGGTGGGCCTCGCTTCGGCATCCTCTGCAGAAAGGCCAAGTCAAAATCCGCATATTGAAGAGAAGCATGTAAAAAGGGTTTACCTTCGTCGGAGATTTCTTCGAAGGAAGGAGGGGCTATGTGTGCCCCCCAATCCCTTCGCTGCGAAGATGGTGTATTAGCCTTCGCGCCCGAGGTTGTTGCCGTCGAAGCCTCCAAGGCCTTCTCGGTGGCTGGAGTAAGCATGTCGGCCTCCGTCGACGAAGGTCTCACCACCAGGGGCTCCGCTGCCTTCTTGGTAGCCGGAGCACTTGTGGGCTCCGCCGCATCCTCCCTCGGGTTAGAGGTCTCAGTCGCAGGGCCCTCCGACCGCACCCTCGAAGTCCCAAGCTCATCGTCATCCCTCCTCTTCCTCTTGGCTCCGGCCAACGAAGTTGTGAGGTGGGAGAAGTCCGGCAGAGCAGGGAGCGCCTCGAGGCCAAGCGCAGTCCAGACCCTGTTCCAATGCTCCCAGGAGCCCACCAGAGCAAGGCGCTGGGCCTGCTCCTCAGGTGTCGGAGTCCCAACGATGCGCTCTGCTGCCGCAATAGCCTCCTCCGGAGTCCTCATTTCGAGGTGGGATTCATAAAAGTTCAAGTCAGAATGAAGTTTTGCGAAGTACGAAAGTGAAGAGAATTGAAGCCTTACAGAAGCTGTCGAAGGCCAACTCGCGAAGTTCCCCTTGGCCCGAAGCCTGGAAGAGCCCCTCCGGCCAAGAGCGCGCGAGGGGGCTGAGTCGGAGGGTGATGAACTCCTCTGCGAGGTCCCTCATGCTCATCTTCACCGCCACCCTCCGAAGAAGCAAGATCCTCGAGCGAAGGATGTCCTCGCTAGTCTACACCACCCCTTCGCGTCGATATAAGATGTGGGCGTTGGTACTCCGAAGGGGAGAGTTCACGCCAACGGAGGCATAGAACCATTCCTGGTCCCACTTCGAGTACCACTTGTTGTTCACAGCCCTCGCCGGGAAGGCATCCTGGAACTCCCTCCGGAGCTGGAAGTTTGCGCTGCCGAAGGCCAGCGCCCTTTTGACGCGGTCTATCCCCTCCCTCGGCTTCGGCTGACAGTTTGGCGTTGTGAAGGGCGACGAAGATGTCCGCGCGGCCCTCACAGCCTTCGGCCCTCATGGCCCATTTGAAGACAGCAAGCCTCGCTACGGCATTGGGCGAGAGTTGAGGAAGCTCGAGGTTGTAAGCCCTCAAGACTTCGCTCAGCATCCCGACTGTTGGCAGCCCAAGGCCGGCTTTGAAGAAGGCCTCGAACACAACCACTTCGTCAGCCCGGGGCTTCGGCACGGCCTCTGACTTCTCCGGAACCCTAACTTGGATCTTCGCTGCGATCCTCCCTTCGGTGGCCCTCCGGACTGACTCCTCCATAGAAATCGAGGCCCTCATCTCCAGCGTCTGCTCAAATTTGTCGGAGGTCGTCCGAAGGTCCCTCGGCCCTAGCCGCTTGGGTGCAGACTTCGCTGCCGCAGCTGCCGCTGCCTGCACTTGGGCGGAGCCCGAGCTCGAGCCCAAGACCAAAGGCTTCGCCACTTGCCTTCTTCAGCATTTTGGTGGGACTTAGGCGCGAGGGGCTAGAAGCTAGCGAAGGGCACTCCGCGCGAAGCCAAGGAGGAGAGGAGAGCGAAGGTTGTAAGGCAGTGAGAAGGAAGCGAATGAGAGCGTGCCGAAGCCGCACGCGGTAAACCCCTATTTATAGGTGGTAAGAATTCCGACGGTCGTGGGCCGAACCCACTACCGAGTGGGCCTGCAGCGAAGGCGAAGCCGCCCAGTGCAGAGTAACGGTAATTTTTCTAACCGTTGCGGAGCCGTTTGGGCTCCCCGAGGTCGCTCTGACAGCTGGTGCAGGCATTTATTACCTGTGGTTTTCGAGGTTACCTTCGGTCCAAGCTCTGAAGGCATGTTTGTCCGAAGTTGTAATTTTTGGGTCATTTGTCCCAATGGCGCGCGCACCCCTTCGTCCCGAAGGCCTGCACGCGAGGGGCTACTGTTGGCGCAATATATTTCCCCTGAACAGGGGCCAAATGACGTCAGCCTCCGACAGCCTTCGGCCCGGAGCCCAACACTGTCGAAGACTGTTTCCTCCCCAAGAACTGTTCCCAAGTCTCAAGGTTTATGCCGGAGCTTGCAGGGGCGAAGCCCCAGGGCCCCGTCGAAGCCCTCTGGAGTGAGGTCCTTTGGAGCCCTCTGAGGCTAAGCCCTCGAGATCCCCTGAAGACCGCCAGAAGCTGTCTCAGGCTAACTTCGAAGCCAGCCTCCGGGCCTTCTTCGGAGTTAGCCTTCGATCCCTGTCCGGATGTTAGCCTTCGGGCTCCCTTCGGAGCTCCTCAGAGCAAGCCTCCGGACCCTCTCCGGCCAGTTCAAAGCCAAGTCTCCGAGACCTCAGTTCGGAGCCCCTGTTCGGAGTATGCTTCGAAGCCCCCTTCGGAGTATACTTCGAAGCCTCCTTCGTAGCTTGCGCCCGGAGCTCCGGCCCCTACTCCGAACCCAATAAATATCTACACCTCGCTGCAGTATACCTCCATACCGGGGGCCCCTCCGCCCCTGGTTGTCACTTAGCTGGTCAAAGTATGATGCTACCTGACACGTCTGTAAAGCTGTAAAGCACTTTTGTACTGTAGCTAGCTCTTTTTTCCCTTTTTACCCCTATGAGCCTAGGGCTCATAGAGGGCTTTTTGGTCTTTCCCTTAAGGCCTGCGTGCCTATAAAAGCAGGGCCAAGCCCTTGTAGCAAGGTACCTTCGCCAGGGTCATGAGACTCCGGAGCTTACTATTCCATACTGAGGCATACCATGCCAAATCCACCATAAACTGGATGTAGGGCTATTATCCCCTAGGGGAGGCCCGAACCAGTATAAATCCTTTCTCCTTCTGAGAGTACCCCTCGAGGTTCATTTTACACTCCGTATACACATATACAAAACCTGTGCTGTAGCTAACAAAATTGCTACAACAGGGCTCAATGCCCAGAAAAGCTTCACACAAGTGTATGAAGACGACAAGATGAAGAATGGAGTTGGGATTGAGGTTGCAAAGAGAAATGTCATAATGGTGAAGAACGTTGCGAAGAAAAGGGTGAGCAGGCAAGCCAAACTCGTAAGAGAAGAAGGAATCAATCACCACGAGTTCGTGGGTATCGGGAGTCGGAAGTGACTCACCGCCAGCCGAGCGACACTCTGACAACACACCTAGAGGAATCTCGCTGTGCTTCTCCAACGCCTCCACGATGGTTGAAACTCCTTCGCCCGGTAAACTAACCCTTGAGGAACAAGCGCCACCATCAGAATATCAGAAGGAGGAGCTAAAGGCTTGAGATTGAACAACCTACGTGCTTTGCGATAGAAAACAATACAGTTGCAATGCCGATTGGGGTTGCAAGGCGCCATAATATCAAAGACTAAGAGGAAGTTGAAGTGTTGCGGAAAGTTTGAGGAACGCTAGAAGGATTATTTATAAACCTCATTTACAACCGCCCAAGATCTCCGAAGCACCGCGATTACCAAAAAGCGTGGCCCGAAGCAATCCTCGCCATCAATTAGGTTTTTCAACATTTCCAAACTGACCGACAATTACAAATCATGCGGCGGAAGTTGAATAGTGAAGCGGCGATTGAAGTCATAATCACTTGCTGAAAGTGGTGTTGGAAGTTTTGCTGATCCATTTGAAACTCCCAACTCTCAGAAGCACCAGTCTACATGAGCAGACAACTGACACCCCTTTTTGTTGAAAAGCACTCGATGGTTCTAGTGGACACCAAAAACTCCAGCCAGTCAGATTTAATACGTTTTTAAGACTTAAGATTTTTTTTATTAAGAAGATCCAATGTTGGGGGCTACACTCGATAGGTGCACCTCAGCGGTGTACTAGTCAGAAAAAGTCATCGTGAAAGATTGATATTCAAAATCCCTTCCTGCCAACTCAAACCTATTTGTGCTACAGAAAGAGCTCAGGGACTGCTATCAGGAATACAATCTTGGGTTTCATCTCGAGGACTTATAAGCTGGCCCACCAACGGTCAGCTTTCTCTAGAAGACTAGCGTCCTGGGGTCTCAAGTCCCTGAGTTTCGTACTCAGGGAGAGGCCTCCTAGCCACCGGCACTCTAACGATTGCCTTTAAGAGCCAGACCATTTTTAATCTCCATAAATACCACCATGATTTTTAGCGGTTATCTCCAATGGTTATTGCCCACTAACTTATCGTTTTCTTGCTCA
Organism: Zizania palustris; assembly: GCA_019279435.1. Taxonomy (NCBI): domain Eukaryota; kingdom Viridiplantae; phylum Streptophyta; class Magnoliopsida; order Poales; family Poaceae; genus Zizania; species Zizania palustris. The sequence goes on along the minus strand of JAAALK010000288.1, from coordinate 74,485,437 downwards.
TCAGTTGGGTTATTTATCCCTGATTTGTAACCCTTGATCCCTCTCATATAAAGGGATCAGAGGGAGCCTGTAAAAGGCACACTTTGTCATATTCTCAAGGCAAAGTCCACCATTCCAACATCATACACACATGAGTAGGACTATTATCCTCCGGGAGGCCTGACCCTATCTAAAAGGCCTTGGTTTGAGTCTATTTTCTTGAGATTACCATTGAGTCATATCACAACTCCCTATTAATCCTAACCAAATCCTTCTATGGGTACCCCCATAGGCTATTGTTGTTCATACGCAACGACACGATGGAAAATTTAATACCACCACCAAATGTCGAAGATGGTTTCAGGTCACTAGAAGTCGGTGGTGCTACCCATTACGTACGGTGGAGACCTAGGTAGCATGTTCAAGTGTCAGCGATGAGACTACATGTGTGAGGTGGGCCACATCAGGACCTCGACCTCTGTAACAATAATGCCACCGTGGTCCCACGTACCCATCTCTTTCGTGTCCAACGACATGGTAGGAGTCAATTTACCGCTTGCAGACCCTCTTGTCATATCCACCGACATCACCGACACTGTTATCCATCGTGTGCTCATCGACGGAGGAAGCTTGGTGTATATAATCTTCATGCATGCCATTGATCAGCTATGCCTCCCATGAAAGCATCTTCTCCCAACTACACGACATCTGCAAGGCTTTACCGGGCCTCTCCTCAAAGCAATAGGCTAGATCACCCCGAGATCACATTCAGAGAGGGAAACCTCTCAAGATTAGGGGTGGTAGTCTTCGATGTTGTTGATGCCCCATACGTCTATAACATGATCTCCGGATAGGAGATGCTAAACCAGTTTGGGGCCATCACACATAACAACTACCTGTTCTTAAAAATGCCCACGCAAGGAGGCGTGCTCACCGTCTTCGGTGACCAGGGCATGGAACGAAGGGTCAAACATGGCCATGCCACGTCGCTCGAAGCTCAACATGTAAATAGCGTGTAGGTGTGCCCCGAAGCAACGGAGCAACCTGCTAACTCCATAAAGGGTCCTGCACTTAAGCCTTGCCATGATGAAGAAATCATGACCAAGGTCCTCAATGAAGGGGGCCTTGTGTACCCTATCTAGTTTTGAGGAGGAATGCCATTGGAAAATATGGCATCACTATAAGTAGCAATCAAGAGTAATCTGGATATCTTCGCTTGGTCCGACAAAGACGTCTTAGGAGTCAACTAGAGCATCATCGAGCACGACCTGATCTTGAATCCAAGAGAAAGACTAGTGCACCAAGGGCTATGAAAGTTGTCCGCTGAGCATGCAAGCCTAACAAACGTGGAGGTGGATAAGTTGCTTTGCATGGGGTCATCCAATAAGTAAGTCACACTAAGTGGCTATCAAACCCCATCTTTTTGAAGAAGAAGAACACAGACAAGTGGAATATGTGTATTGATTTCACCTCGTTAAATAAAGAATGTCCTCGTGATCCATATCACATGCCTCGAATTGTTCAACTCAGTCGACTCAATGGCTGGATCCGTGCTCCTTAGCTTCCTTGATGCATACTCCAGCTATCATCAGGTGTGGCTTAAGTGTGAAGACAAGGTTAAAACTAGCTTTGTTACTCCTTCGGGAGTGTACTGCTATGTAAAAATTCCCTTCAGCTTAAGAAATATCAGGGTAACTTTTTCTAGATTAATTTATAAGGCTCTAGGCCATCAAATAGGAAGGAATGTCAAAGCCTACATGAACGACATTGTAATAAAAAGTGCTAAAAAGCACAACCATAGCCTAGACCTAGCAGAGACCTCTGAGAGTCTCTAGGAAGTAGGGGTCTACTTAAACCCGAGAAATATCTTTGGGGCACAGGTAGGCAAGCTACCGAGGTATTTGGTTTTGAGCCGAGCTATCAAAGCCAGCCCTACTCAGATCAGCGCACTACAACGCATGGCTTCACCTAAAATTTTGAAGCAAGTCTAGAAGCTCACAAGCTGCCTCGCCACCCTCAGCAGGTTCCTTGCACACTATGTGGATCAATGTCTGCACATTTTCAAGGCCTTAAAAAGGTGAGAAGATTTTTCCTATACTCTGGAATGCCAAAAGAGGCTTCGATGATATTAAGGAGTACCTCAATGATCTTTCTACACTCACGATCCCCCCTAGTAGAGGAAATATATTATTATACCTCGCAAAAAACGGCCTTCGTCATAAGTGCAGTGCTCATTCGGGAGGTCAACCTTGAGGGGAAATTGATCCATAGGCCTTCGTATTTTGTCTCCTAAGAATCATCTGGTGCAAAGACTAGATACACCGAGCTCGAGAAAATTGTGTTTGCCCTTGTCATGGCTTCGATAAAATTAAGGCATTTTCCTCGCCCATGATTTTTTTGTGCCAATGCCATATCCTCTCAGAGATATGCTCCAAAACAAAGATTCCACTAGGAAAATAGGAAAATAGAGGGTGGAGCTCGCACCCTTCGGCATAGCATTCACTATGTGCACTGCAATCATGTCCCAAGTAATTGCTGACTTCGTTGCGGAGTGTATGCTCCGAATGATCTGGTCGCCGGAGATACCAAGTGAAGGGATTTGGACTATTTATTCAGACGAAGACTAACAAGCCTCTGGGTAGGCGGCAGAGTTATAATTATTTCACCTTCTAGCCAAAAAGAAATGTATTCCATTAGGTTAATTTTAAAGCTACGAATAACGTCATAGAGTACCAAGACATTTTGTTAGGCCTCCAAAAAGTGCGAGCACTCGGCACCACTAGAGTCATTGTAAAAACTAACTCCCAGATTGTGGTTGGGCATGTAGATAAGATATTTCAAGCTCAACATTCAGACCTCGCTTAATATTTACTTGAGATCCATAAGTCTGAGATAGTATTCAAGGGGATATCAATAAGAAGCATTCCGAGTGGCAAGAATCAACAAGTTGATGCCCTCGCCAAAGCAACTGCAAGAGGCCAAGATTGTCCTAGGGAGCATTTTATCAATAATTATATGCTCCGTCTGTACCGACGTACATACTAGCTGAAGTACTCTACGTACCAGTAGAAGACTAGCGGAGTCCAATTATGGCCATGCTCCAAGATGAGGGTACGCTACCTGAAGGCCCTAAGCTCTCAAGGCTGCAACAAAGAGTCCAAAATTATCACCTCATCATCAAACTACTCTACAAATCTGGAGTATGCTTGCCACTGTTTCGATGCATTCCATGACAAGATGGTCAAGATATACTCTGAAGTATTCATGAAGGCCTGTGCGGTAGCCACCTGGCCCTATGTGATCTCGCAAGCAAGATGCTTCAACAAGAACTCTATTGTCCCACTACAATGACCGATGCCGAAGCATTGGTCCGCACTTGCCAAGACTGCCAATGGAAGGGAAGACGAAGACACCGACCACCCACTCTCCTTCAGATTATTGCCCTAGTATGGCCCCTCGCTAGATGGGACATGGCCTTAATCGGAGCATTTCCACAAGCGAAGGGGAATCTAATGTTTGTTGTGGTGGCAATCGAGTATTTATCAAAGTGGATCAAAGTAGAGCCCCTAACTGCAATCTCTTCCAAGAATATCTAGAGGTTTTTCTAGCAGAACATTATCTGTAGGTTTGGAGTACCCAAGAAATTGACGATTGACAATGTTAATCAGTTCGAGGCAGAGCTATTCATGGAATTATGCGAAGGTTTAGGCATTGAGGTATGTTTCGCCGTGGTTAGGCACCCACAGTCTAACGAATCAATTGAAAGGGCTAACGAAAATATTCTAGCAGGCCTCAATAGCCACATCGTAGGCCTCACCAAAGGGCTTTGGGTCGACAAATTGTCTAAAATCTCGTGGTCTATTCGGACCACTCAAGCTCGGTCGACATGTTTCATCCCATTTAGACTATTGGTAGGGACAAGTGAACATGGTAAAGGGGAACGTCTTCCACAGTTGTCCGTGGTAGCTCTGAATCGACTCACGCAGGACGAAGCCAAGGAAGACGGGCGCGAAGAGGCAAATGACAGGAGTTTGAAGCGATCACAGTCAAGGTAGGGTCTCAGGAAGTCCCAATCCCGAAGGCCCCCTCGCCGAAGCCCAACGGAGGTAAGTCCCCTAGTCCGGCCGAGGCCACTGCCAGAGCATGGTCTGATCGGCCTAACAAGGCCGGTCCGACTAACAGGTTCCGTAGAGAGGTTCCTACTGAGCATAAAAAATATGAGGCCGACCCGGGTAATACCCATTCAGACAGAAATCACAGAAAAAAATTGGTGGCATCTGGTACCAATCCACAACCATCTTGGGCACCTCCTTGTATGTCCAAATCACAAAAGAGGTGCCTACAATGCCTGCGGTCATAGGACATGCACGAGAATAAGGCCGAGGATGAGCGAGACGCCATATTTGAGGAAATCCGCCCTCGACCAGTCATGAAGCATGTATGGAAGCCCAAGCCGGTTAAGACGAACAACCCGACTCCCGTTCCGAGCGATGACGATGACTACACGCCCATCTCCGAGGGACCCACACCTCAAGCAATGGATGTAAATGTCATCATGCTTCCCGCCTAGTTCACTCTACCACGAGACGAGGCCGAGGTCGTCTAGTTGAACCTTGGCCCACGAGATGCTATTTTTGAAAAGCCCGAGGATACAACTCGTCACTTTAAGCCTCTCTACGTCAAGGGGCACATTGACGGAAAGCCAATCTCCAGGATACATGTTGATGGTGGTGCCACTATCAACCTAATGCCGTACTCTCTTTTGAAAAAGCTTGTCAGGGGCGAGGAGGACCTAAAGAAAACCAACCTAATGCTCAACGGCTTCAATGGTGAAAGCTCTGAAGCGAAAGGCGAACTCTCCCTAGATTTTACGGTGGGCAACAAGACATTGCCAACAATATTATTCGTCGTTGATGTGCAAGGTAACTACAATGTGCTACTTGGGCATGATTGGATTCATGCGAACTGTTGTATTCCTTCTACTTTGCTCCAATACCTAATGCAGTGGGACGACGGTGACATAGAGGTTGTACTAGTAGATACTTCGCCACAAGTAGCATTGGTCGATGTATCTATCGACACCATCCACGATAAAGTAGAGTGTCTATAAGGTAGAGACCTCTCGGATTACGACTTCGTTAGCGTGTCCGAGGGATGTTTTGTACCCGTGTCTATAAAGCCGGCTGGTGTAGCACGACTATTTCTAAATTAGTAGTCATGTTTAGTAAAAATAATCTGGATTGGCTAAAGTCTCGCGTTGAGCAATATCGGTATTGCGGAAGCCATCGAAGATTTTAGCGAAGTAGAAAAGTTAGGTCAAGGTTTCGTGTCGGCTGATTCTCTAGAAGAGATCTATATAGACAATGGTAGCACCCCAAGGCCGACTTTTGTAAATCAAAATTTACAAGCTAATGAATAGGCCAAAGTAATAAAACTGCTTCGGTCGTACGCTGATTGTTTCGCATGGGAATATAGTGAGATGCTCGGGCTAATCCATGATCTCATAGAGCATCATCTATCTATCAAACCCAGGTTTAGGCCTTATAAACAACCCCCTCGTCGCTTTAATCTGGCCGTGTATGACTAAGTTAAGGAGGAGATAGAACAATTACTTAGAGCTGAATTTATTAGTTCATGCAGGTATGCTGAATGGGTTGCTAACATCGTTCCTATAGAAAAGAAAGGGAGCGGCAAAATACGAGTTTCTATTGATTTCAGGGATCTGAACAAGGCCACTCCGAAAGAAGAATATCCCATGCCAATAGTTGACATTTTGATCAATGATGCTTCAGGACACAAGGTACTAAGTTTTCTTGATGGCAACGCTGGTTATAATCAAATTTTTATGGTCGAAGAGGACTTCTATAAGACAGCCTTTCGACGCCCTTGTTTTGTCGGCTTGTTTGAGTGGGTCGTTATGACTTTTGGTTTAAAGAATGCTGGCACTACATATCAACGGGCTATGAACTTGATCTTCCATGACTTGCTAGGAGTTATGCTAGAAGTCTACATAGATGACGTTGTAGTCAAATCAGATGCTATGGGAAACCATTTAGCCGATTTGAGGGTCTCTTTCGATAGAATGCATCGTTATGGCTTGAAAATGAACCCACTCAAATGTGATTTTGGCTTGTCGGCAGGCAAGTTCTTAGGATTCATGATTCATGAAACAGGTATTGAGATCGATCCTAAGAGGCTTGAAAAGATTAGAAACTTTGAAGCACCGACATGCAAGAGAGATGTGCAAAAGTTGCTAGGAAAATAAATTATTTGTGATGCTTTATATCTAACTTGTCTGGCAAGATCGACGCTTTTGTCCCCATGCTTCGGCTAAGGAATGAAGTCGAGTTCACTTGGGGGGCAATTCAGCAAAGCGCCTTTGAGAAAATTAAAGAGTGCTTGTCATCACCGCCCGTGGTAAGAGCATCAAAAGCCGGAATTCCATTTCGGTTGTACATTGTTGTAGAAGATAGCGTGATAGGAGCCGTGTAACTCAGGAGGTGGAGGGGAGAGAGTATATCATCACATTCTTAAACCACCGCTTGCTGGACGCCGAGACAAGGTACGTGTTTGTAGAGCGTTTTTGTTTGTCACTTTATTATGCATGCATCAAATTACGTCATTATCTTCTCCCTAGTACATGTATTGTTTCTTGTCAAACCGATGTCATAAAATACATGTTGCAAAAGCCGATTCTAAGTGGTAGAATCGGGAAGTGAGCATATGCTTTAATTGAATATGATTTGGCTTATGAACCTTTCAGAGCTATGAAAGGCCAAGTCGTCGCTAATTTTATAGTTGATCACACATAGATGTCGATTGGGGTAACAGTATTGCTCTAATTGAAGTAGTTCCATGGAAACATGTAACATCTCAAATTTTAGAGCAATAAAATAAATTCTAAAAATATGAATTTTCAGAAAAGAATTATTTTTAATTCTCATAAAGACACAAATGCTCTTATATTCAAGAATCTAGAAAAATAACTCCAATCAAAATCTGAAAAAATTATATTATGTTCGAAGACCAAGATACAATTTTGAGAATTTTTACAAATTTTTCCAACCTTTGCTACTAGCTCATAATTTATAAGTCAATTTCTACAATTATTTTTATTCATAAAATCAATTTAAAAGCTATTGGGCCGAAACCCTCCATTCTCTCTCCCCGGTAGGCCCAACCCATCCACCACGCCAACCACGCACTGACAAGTGGAGCCTGCTTGTCGGCGCGCTCGGCCTAACCCGAGCCAGGCCCACCTGTCAGCCTCCTCCCCTCACAACTCCATGCCCATGCCCCACCTATCGGCGCCGACCATTAACCCCCTCGTGCTCACTAACCAGCGGGCCCCATCTGTTAGGTGCTTCGTCAACCTCGAGCGCCTGAGATCCCCGGCCACCGTCTTCACTCTGGATCGTCTCCGTCATGGGCCCGAGCTCCGTTTAACGCCGGGGAATTAACCACCATAATCCTCCGCGCGTTTTCCCTTGGATCCCATCCCGTTTACTGTATTAATCGCTGCAATCACCCTCGCCAACATTAAGAGGTTTTATCCCTTGGTCTTCACTGCGCCTGGCCCCCTCACCCTCGCTGGAGCACTATAAAAGGTCCCTGGCCACACCGTATTCTCCACACCATCCAATTGCTCTCCCTCGCCCAAGCCCGAGCGCTAATATCCATTTTAGCGTCACCCCTCTATCCTGCCTCCAGCCACTGCTCACCATTACCAGAGTGCTCCCCTCGCCTCACCGATGCCACTAGAGTGATCCACATCGCCTCCCCGACCTCGGCCACCGCTCCATCCTGGCTTATCGCCGCCGGAAGACCATCGCCATCAAGGGCCCAAAAGATCGCCGCATTTCTGCATTTAGATTGGGCCTAGAGTCACTGTCGCCGCCGCTAGCCCCCTCACCATGCTCGGCCGTCATCGGAGAAGATGACCGGCATAGTACCTAGACTGTGTCATGTCGGATTCAATCATGGCCGCACGATATCGATCAGACGACCGGGATTATAATGCTCCATGGTTTAATCTTGGCCATCCATCTGAGCGAAGCAGTATCGAGTGATCTTGGTCGTCCATCGCTATTTAAAATCCAATCGAGAACCAGGCCGTAGATCGATACCAGTTCGCCATGTTTTAATCACAGCCATCGATTTCTATTTAAAACATCCCCACGTACTGTGACATCCGGATTTCGATCCAACAGAGCAGATCCATCCTGTCCACATCACAGTGTGCGGGTTTACGGTGGACTCGGTTTACCGTGGACCGAAGTCTGGTTTAGGATTTAAATAAATTCCAGAAAAATGATTTAACCTTCAAAAATTCATAACTTGCTCAAATTAACTCCAAATTTGACCATTCAAATTTCAGAAAATTTATCTTTTTATTCTCTTCATGTTTATGCAATAAAATTTATATGTTTATTCTAGACATTTTATATTATTAAATTAGGATTAAAATAAAATTGAAGAAATCATTTATTACTTTCAAAAATTCATAACTTCATTAGATTAACTCTAAAAATTACCACCTTAATTTTAGAAGCTTTATATTTTTATTATATTCAAATTTGCCCAATAAAATCCATATGCTTGTATTGTGGTGTCGTATTGTTTTAATTGAATGCTATTTCTCGTTTTACGTGTCGAGAAGATTACGACGTCGTAGAGGAGTAGGAGTATTTTCCCGAAGTTTCCCCTGCCTCCTTTGCTAATCAAGGAAAGTCACCAACCCCATTTTGAGCATATTGAGCCTAGTTTTCAATTAAATATCGCTAAAACTCATATGTTATATTTGTATTAGTCAAATGGATAACCCTACATTATAATTATTGAATCCCCGACCTTTATTTGCAAACCCAAGCCATGATATCGAGCCTGAATTCCTTGTCACCAGTATACTTATTAATATTAGAAGTGTCCAATGTATCGAGACAACTGCTACAAGCTTAAAAATGAGTCATAGGTACCTGAATTCTGATATATGATCCCCTATGTCTCTCACCCCTGGTATTCTGTTGGTCGTGGAATTGGTTTGATAAGTTAGCATGGTGGGTTCCGGGTGCAAGCAAGGGCATTGGTTAGTCGCACCTGGGACACTATAAGGACTGGTCTACGGGATTCATCGCAAAGCACTTCCGTACCAACCACAAGTCTAGTGGGTAAGTCTTAACTAGAGGTATGGGTCATTCCAACACAAGGCACTATGTGGAGAGGGGCAAGCAGCACCTACGGGTGACTTGGGCCATGTGGCACAAAAGGGGGCACGACGTTGGTCCGGTGCGCCGGCATGCCGACGAAACCTATAGTGTGTGTCATTGAGTTGGAGCGGTTCATGCTAATGGTTTCAGAGGCGTACTATGATGAGGATGGTTTGGAGTAGTGACCTAGTCAAGGAAGCGACCCTAGAGAAGATGTTCATCGAGTTTATTATTTTCATAGTTTCTTTTATTTTAAATTTTTATGTAATAATGTGGTCTACAAGCCACGAATGTTTTACGTATGTACGTCGTCGTGTGATGAACATCTTATGATTATTGATTTTCTATGAAATTTCAATAAAGTCTGGGTTTTATTAAATCTAGGCGCGACAAAACATTATTTTGATAGTTCGGCTTGCAAGAGTGGCCAAGGTATTGGAGTGGTTATCATATCACCTAGTGGCATGCGCTTTGAGACCTCAGCCCGTTTAGAATTTCCTTCTACTAATAATCAAGCCGAATATGAAGCTCTATTATTAGGACTTGAATTGATGGATTCCATGGATATTAAGCATGTTCATACATATGCTGATTCCCTGTTAGTGGTCCAACAAGTAGATAAGATTGCTCAATGTTTCCATGGCTTGCTAAACAATTACTTGGATAAATGTTTGGACATAATCGCTACTTTGATGACTTCAAAATCTCTCACGTGTCTAGAGAAGCCAATTCAATTGCAAATGATTTGGCTCAGCAAGCATATGGCTATCAAGTCAGGAGGGGAAAATTTTCTGTACAAGAAAAGCTAATGCTCAAACTCCCTACCGAAGCTAGAGGCTTCGGACGGACGCGAGGTCCGTCGGGCCCTCCGGATCGGACCCCTTCGCCCACCGAAGGATGTTGCGTGCCAGAGCCCTTCACCCTTTGAAAGACCATGCACGCTAGGATCCTCACGCCGAAGACTCCCGAGCATCGGAGGCCTTTGGGTGCCGGACCCTACGGTCGGAGGTATTCGGTCTGATTGGCTCCGCATAGCCGATCTGACCAGCCTTCGGCAGAAACAGGAAAGGCCCAGGGGGCACTCCGAAATTCACAATTTACACACCACTTCAGAAGAAGAATTGACGAACCCTCCGAAAAAACCAGAAGGATGATTGGAGAATTCCAATCGTCTAGTATTTAAAAGATCCCAGTTAGAGGGTTGATCAAAAAGTTCGGCGGCATGCATTTAAATTTGTATTGCTTGACGATGTGTTATATTGCTGAACTATTGACGGAGTACTTCTAAGGTGCTTAGATGCTGATCAATCTAGAGTGGCTATAGGAGAAGTCCATGAGGGACTTTGCGGCACTCATCAGTCGGCCCAGAAAATTAGTTGGATGCTCAAAAGAGTGGGTTTTATTGTCCGACTATGACTGAGGATTTTTTTAAGTATTATAGAGGGTGTGAAGCATGTCAAAAGTTTGGTAATATTCAGTTGGCTCCTACGTCGCTACTTAACCCTATTATCAAACCATGACCATTCCGAGGTTGGGTTAAGACTTCATCAGCCAAATCCATCCTCCCTCCTCAAAAGGGCATCGGTTTGTATTGATGGCAACAGATTACTTCACTAAATGGATCGAGGTCATGCCTCTCAAGAACATGACTCACAATGAGGTAACTGATTTCATCTTGAAGCACATTATACATAGATTCGGTATTCCCCAAACTCTCACTATAGATCAAGGTACTTCATTTATTGCTAAAGAAGTGAGAGACTTTGCCGAACTTTATGGTATAAAGAAGTATGTGATTTTGCTGAATCTTATGGTATAAAGTTGATAAAATCTTCACCATACTATGCCCAGGCCAATGGTCAGGCCGAGTCTAGTAATAAAACTGTAATTAAGCTCATTAAGAATAAAATTGAAGAGTTCCCTAAAAGGTAGCATGAGGTGCTTTCTGAGGCATTATGGGCTTGTAGAGTTGCAAAGCATGGTGCTATCAAAGTTAGTCCATATGAATTAGTGTATGGACAAGAAGTCATTCTACCAGTAGAGATGGAACTTGGCTCTTTAAGATTTCTTAAGCAAAGCGGCTTATCGGTTGATGAATATGAAACCCTTTTGAAGGATAACTTGGAAGAAGTGACCGATAAGAGGTTGAGGGCTCTATAAGCTATAGAAAAAGATAATAGAAGAGTCGCTAGAGCCTACCACAAAAAAGTCAAACCAAAATCGTTTCAAGTTGGTGACTTGGTTTGGAAGATGATTTTGCCTTTAGGCACTAAGATTCCCAAATTTGGTATATGGTCGCCGAGTTGGGAAGGTCCTTTTAAGGTGGCTGAAATCGCTCCATGTAATGCATACTTATTGGAGTCTCTACAAGGAGAGCGATTTCGAAGAGCTTTAAATGGTAGATATTTGAAAAAAAAATTCCCAAGTGTGTGGCAAAGCGCTTAAAGTGTCGAAAGGCCGATATGGAAGGTATCGGCCTTAGCCCGTTGTGCATTTTGCTCACTTAGTTTGCTAAAAGGTAGGGGGCATGCGTTGATAGCAAAAAATAACATTAATGGTCAACATTGTCAAAATATCAATTTTGGTAATTTCGGCCGAAAATATACAAGTCCTGGCATAGGCCGGAGCCCTAATGCGTTGGAGGCCAACCTGCATGGGGCCCTGATGCCTTTTAGCAGTCTGCTCCACAGGCCTGCCTTCGGCCTAGAGGCCCCTTCGGTGGCCTGCTTCACCGAAGCTTCGGCCTGAGGAGCACCCTTCGGCGGGCCCGCCGAAGGCCCACTTTGGGCTGGCTCCGGATCAGGAGTCCGATACAGATTCAGGTTGTTTTTATCTCTAATCTTGATTAGGATGAATCTTATCATATTAGAGTTAGAGATCAGAAGACTAGCCCCTATAAATATAGGGGTGAGGCCGGTTCATAGGACCCCCAACATAGATCAATCACAAATCCCTAGCTTTGAACCGTACTTTTACTTTCTTTACCTTTCCGTACATCCTGATCCGTAGGTTGCCAGAACATCCTTCGGCGAGTCCTCACTTTGTCCATCCGTGCCGGATCCGTCACACTATTGTTGGTCTGGTCGAATTCCTGCGCACCAGAGCCGCTTCGCATCGGGGTTGCTTCGCACCAGAATCACGCCAGAACGCTCCACACCGGACTTCGTCGCATTAGTATGCTCCGCACCGGAGTTCATCACACCAACGCTGTGCATTGGATTTTGTTGTGTCAAGAGGCTTCGCACCGAACCCTGTTGTTTGGAGGTGATTTCACGTCGTGATCTGTTCGGAGCCTGCCTTCGGCTAGATCAATCCGAACGCCGAAGGCTATCTTCGGCATACCCTTCGCACCAGACGCCGAAGGCTCCCTTCGGTGACCCTTCGAATGGTACACTCCAAATCAAACAGGCTCCGTTCGACCGATTGATTTATTTTATCTATATATATTTCGGCTAATTGGATTATTTCTGTTTGATCTAATTACCTGGCGACTCAACCCCCTTGTCACTATTAAGGGTAGTCGGAACGCGACGTCAGTGTTGTGTTACGCTCAGGCTCACCCCTAAGTATCCACACGCTTTTGGATCATCTAACTGACTCAAGTGCATCATTTGTGCATTGATCATCAAATTTTCTCTAATTTATGTGTTTGTTGTCAATGCACTCATCAAGGGGGAGATTGAGAAACCAAGTTGAGATGTCTCTAGGTTGTTTGTGATGAGTTATTGACCAGTATCTGCTCTCCCAAGGGGTTTACCAAAGGGTTCAGTAGTTTGGAGTTGTGCACCGAAGGTGGCAACTTAGGCTTTACCACAAAGGGTTTCTTTATCGAAGGGATCAATATTTGAGTTGTACACCGGAGTGTACAACGGAGAGTCTACCGAAGTGGTCAGTAGGTTATTTGTGTACAAAGTACACACCAAAGTGTTTTACTCCGAAAGGTACACCGTAGGGTTCGGTGCGCCCCGAAGGGTGTTGATGATGATGTCTATTGGTTCTGTGGTTTTTAGGAAAGCAAATGCAACTTGGCTGTAAATAGCAAGGGATCAAGACCAAGTAGGATACTTGGTACCAGAGGATCAAGCAAGCTAGGTAAAGTCAAGTGTGGTCCGAGGGGTATTTGAAAATAGTTGCACTAAGCGGAGGCAAGCAAGCATTCCAAATATGCGCTGCGTATGGAGGCATTTCGATGGGTTACTTCGAAGGATGGCTGCTGAAGATCTCCTAGGAGAGGAACTCCAAAGGTGTGTTCCGGTCGGAGTCACTTCGGATGCATACTTCGAAGCACTTCAAAGTATGGAAGGATTGTCGTGGTATCGGCCATGTAGGCTTCGGTATACGGACGGACGAATATTGAGCTAGGAGAGCTACGGAGACATGATGGTCCACTCCAAAGGCATGGTGCAAAGACGATAAGGGCATTGCCAGATTTAGCTCAAAACCATCATACTTGAAGACAAGACTTCATAGTAGTGAAGTATCTAAAGATGTGAAGGCTACTACCAAAGAAAATAATGCAGTTCGTCAAGTGTTACAAAGCTCCGTTGAAGCGAAGGCATAAAATTGATACAGTGCGGAGCTTCAAATAAAGTGTAAAGTGGGACTTCCTGTAATACCCTCTAGACCGTGTGAGTCCAAAAATATGTAAACCCTATGGGTAGGGTACTCCCTTCGTATGTCTGAGTAGGCTATAAAAGCAAGAGTAGGCTAAGGTTTAAGGTAGAACACTTTTGCCTAGGTTTAGAACCTTCTATTTTATTATTCTCCTTGTGCCAGCCGCCACAAACTTTGTACTAAGATTTGTGAGTTTTTGTGTTCTCTGCGCGTTCAATGAAATATTAGTTTGAGATTTGATTCATCTCATGCATTTCATTTCCGTGCTGTTTTTATTTCATGCATTTGTAGTCTGGTTGTGGTTGAGTTTATTTGTGCTTTTGCTTAGACGAGAAGAATCTCTTTTCTGATGCATGAGTAACTGGTTCATCATGGATTATTTCTGTCACCTTGTGTGAAACCACAAAAATCCATTTGCAAGTGTGGATGCAGTTCCTTTTGTTGATTTTAGTAGCACTTTTGCTCTGTTGTGCCTCATTTATTCACTAGCAAAGTACTGCTTTGAATCAGGTGTGTAGAACTTGTTTTTCAAAGTCCTCCTTCCAGTTGCAAAGCCTGTTTTTGTAGTCCCGGTCACAGTCTTTTTGCGGGGTCTTTCCTTAGTATTTTGTTCTGTGTGAAGCCTAGTGTGAGTCGCTAGTGTTGAGCCCTAGTTCGAAGTACTTTGAGAGGGTGCACTATGTAGCGAAGCATTTTTCATGCGGAGTCTGTATGAAGCACCTTTGAGTGCGAAGATAGTTCTTACGAAGCCTTGCTACAAGTGTTTTGTGTGTCCAGGGTGTGAGCGAAGTCTTTTGGACTTCGAAATATAGACTAGTGGGATGTCCTAGTTCGAAGTATTTCAATACCTCCGGACTATACAACTCGAAGGTTGTATTCATAGTATACTTTTCAGAAGAAAATTTTTAGATCCCATTCACCCCCTCTGGTCACCTGTTTTAGTCCTACAGTATTGACTGTAGGTTCCATTAAAGGACACTAAAAAATAGTGTGACCTGCTCCACTAGCCCATTGGAAAGAGCCCCTGGGACCGTAACGAGGTGAATAAAGGATTCTGAGATCATGCTAGAAGCATCCTAAAAAGAGTCCAAAGAGACCAAAAAGAATGTGCAAAGAGCCATCGGCCTCGTAACACTATGAATAAAGGATTCCGGGCCTCAGCTCGAAGCGTCGTAAAAAGAGTCAAAAGAGACCAAAAAGCATGTGTGATGAGCCACCAGGCCCATAATAATACAACAAAGGATCCCGAGCCCTTGATCGAAGCATCCTAAAAGCACCCTTGCCAGAGCCGATACATGTGAGCAAACAAACTCAAACGCTGCTTCCGAGCAAGTACCAATAAATACAAAATTACAAACTCAGGCAATAAGACGAAGAACAATCATGAAAAAGGAGTGTCTAGCCCAAGAAGGAACCAAAACCCCCTTTGCCCCGCTGGTCTAGAGGAGGTTGGATCTAAGAGCTACCATCAGAGCCAGGTACTCGAGGAATCAACTAGTTCGAAGGAAGCTTCATTTGTTCTTCGACCGCTTGCCCTTTTGGAAGCTCTCAAAATCTTCGATCCTCCTAGAGATCTGCCCACATGTGAAGCCTAGGTTGGTTCAACCCAGTTTGAGCCTCATGACTGTGATGCCCGAAATTAATAAATTTAGGACATTATTGAATTTCCAAGGAAAATCAATAATAACAAGCTGTTCATCACATGACAACATACGTATGTCAATCATTCGTGGTTCACAGACCACATTATTACACAAGTTTAGAAATAAAACAAACTGATAAAAATAAAGCTTCGGGATGAACATCTCCTCCAGGGTCGCGTCCTTGACTATGTCGCTACTCTAGACCATCATCGTCGTAATACGAAGCCTCTGAAGGGGGTTTTCAACGGGTATGAGTACAAAAGTACTCAACGGGTATGATAATGCAGGATAATAACAAAGGGGGATGATGGTTTAAAGTGCGAAAAAGTACATTTTTATGTTGCGACATTTAATGTAGTCAAGTTTAATTTATTCAGAATAATAAATCATGAATAATGTAACACTTTCTAACTCGAGGAGTACTGGCGACACTCCTAGCTCAACAGTCCTTATATGCCATTTCATCATGCAACATTTCACAAGTATAAATTAATTGTGGGATGTCACGCAACCCGCCCTTAATCGTGGGCTCGGCTCATTGAAAAGATTTAGCATTGGACCAACGTGACAGATGATCCAAGTCACAGGAACTCATGCCAAAACCTTTAGCATTAAATGCTCCAACCCAAAGACACACACTATAGGTTTTGTCGGCGCGCCAGCGCACTGGACCAACGTCGCACCCCCTTTTGTGCCTCATGGTACAAGTCACCCGCAGGTGCTACTTGCCCCTCTCCACATAGTGCCTCGAGTTGGAACGTCTCATACCTCTAGTTTGGACTTACCCACTAGACTTGTGTTTGGTATGGAAGTGTTTTGCAACGGATCCCACAGACCAGTCCTTATAGTGCCCCGGGTGTGACTAACCAATGCCCTCGCTTGCACCCGGAACCCACCATGCTAAATTAATAAACCAAACTCCATAACTAATAGAATTCTAGGGGAGAGAAATCACGGGGATCGTATAATAGAACCAAAGTATCTACGACTCATTTTTAAACCTATAGAAGTTGTGTCGATACATTGGACACTATCTAATAATACTACTATTATGGTGACAAGGAGTTTAGGTTCGATAGCATGGCTTGGGTTTGCACATCAAGGTCGGGGATCTAAATAATTATATTGTAAGGCTTTTGATTTGACTAATGCATTTATAACCTATGGGTTTTAGCAATATTTAATTAAAACTAGGTTAAATATGCTCAAAAATAGGTTGGCGACTTGCCTTGTTCTGCAATTGATGAAGGTGGAAGCTCGGGAAAATATTCAGGCTCCTCGATGAAGTCGTATAATTGTAGGCACGCAAAATGAGAAGAATAAACAATTAAAAACAATAAAATAAATAGTACAAACATATAAATTTTATTGGCTAAACATGTAGAGAATAAAAAGATAATTTTTCTGGAATTTGAATGGCCAAATTTTTAGTTAATTTGAAGAAGATATGAATTTTTGAAGTTTAAAGAAATTTTTGGAATTTATTTTAATTTTAAATTAGTCGCTGGTCCACGGTGAACTAGCGCACTGTGCTGTGAGCCGGATGAACTAGGGCAGTCTGATCCAGATCTGGTGGCCATAGTGCGCGCGGGGGTTTTATGTGATGATGGACGACTGAGAGTGCCTGGTACCGATTCGCTCAGGATGGACGGCTAGCATTAAACACATTCACGATATAACCTCGATCGTCTGATTCCAATCGCGCAGCTGTGGAGGGATACGACATGGCACGGGGTATTTACCCATGTCGGTCGTCTTCTCTGGCGACGGCCGAGGGTGGTAGTGGTCACAACGGCGACGACGGTGGTCTAAATCCCTATCTAAGCACGAAAACAGAACGAGGATAGGGATGGGATCTTAATTATATTGGATTTTGGCTCGTGGACAGCTGGATGTGACCGGCGATGAGTGAGGCGGTGGCGTTGCTTTGGTTCATCAGCGACGGTGGTGTTCCGGCGTTCTTCCATACGATTGGAGGCATGGCCGAGGTCGGAGATGCTCTGGGGAACACAACGGGGTCGACGACGAGGAAGGCGGGGGGCACAGTCGACGGTGAGTGGCGGCTAGAGACAAAACCGAGCAGGGGCACAAAATGGCAACACGGAGTGCTCAGAATACGAGGGCTTAGGTGATTCGAGATGGCTGAAGTGCGGTGGGAGTAGGGTATTTATAGGGGCCACCGGCGAGGTGAACACCGGGCGCAAAAGGGGGAAACCGGGGAGATAACACACATTAACGCTAGCGAGGTTTAATGTGGCGAATTAAGGAAATCCAAGGCTTAACGGTGAGGGGATCCGAGGGGGAAACATTCACGGGAGTAAGGGGAGTTAAATGGCGGGGGCAATTAAGCCGAAGGAGGCCGGCTAAGGCAGATTCGGGAGTTAAGGCGGCGGCCGGGGATCTTGGGGGGTGATGGCACGGGGAAGACAAAGCTGACAAGGTGAGTCCACCGGTCACTAATGGGCGTGCCGCGAGGGAGCAACAATCGGCGCCGACAGGTGGGCCAGGGCGCACACGCTAAGAGGAGAGGAGGCTGACAGGTGGGCCAGGGGCTTGGACGCGAGGCAGAGGGCGCCGACAGTGGGTTCCACCTGTTAGTGAGGGGGTGTGGAGGCAAATGGGCTAGGCTGGCCGGCGGAGGGAGAAAAAGGAGGTTTCGGCCCACTACTGTTTGGAATTCATTTCTGAATAAAAATAATTGCAGAAAATAGTTTAAAAATTATGAGCTACTTGCAAAGGTTCTAAAAATTTGTAAAAATTCTCAAAAATATATCTTGGTCTTAAGAACATAATGTAATTTTCTCAGATCAAGATTATGATTATTTCTCTAGATTTTTATTTATTTGGAAATTTTCATCTTTATTGAAAATAAAAAATAATTCTTTTCTAGAGAAGTTATATTTATTCATTTATTTTTACCTTTGAAAATTAGGGATGTTACAATCCTACCCCCTACAGAAAATCTCATCCTCAAGATTCGGAGAGCTCCTCGAATAACTCGGGGTATTAGGTTTTCAGCTCTTCCTCTTTTTCCCATGTAGCTTCCTCGACGGGGTTGTTACTCCACTAAACTTTGCATAAGCGGACTACACGACTCCTGGTTATCCTTTCGTTGACTTCTAGGATCTAAACTAACTTCTCAATATAAGTCAGATCTTCTTGGATGTTGAGCTACTGAAGGTCTGCCTGCTCGGTGGGTACCTGAAGACACTTCTTCAGTTGAGAGACGTGAAACACATCATGCACTCTTGTCAAAGAAGGTGGTAACTCCAACTGATATGTCACTTCTCCTTGCCGACTAAGGATCTGAAAGGGTCCAACAAAGCGGGGAGCTAGCTTTCCTCTCATGTTAAACCTCTGGGTACCTCAGAGGGGAGTGACTCGAAGATAAACATAATCGTCTTCCTCAAATGCCAAATACCTACGTTGGTTATCAACATAACTCTTTTGGCAGGACCGTGCTATCTTTAATCGGTCCCTGATGACTTTAACCTTTTCTTCGGCTTCTCGCAGAATGTCTGTCCCGAATAGTTGAGACTCACTAGTCTGATCCCAAAGTAGCGGGGATTCGAATGATTGGAGTACAGGGTCTTATGTGCTTCATTGAGAATGAAAGTCTTCAGCTCTGGCTTGTTGGGCACACATAGCCTATTCCCAAACCATACAGTGCCAATTTCATCTTCGAAGAAGCCTGGGGCCTTTCCTCTCCTCATGTTTTTCTGAATGTCCAAAATGTCGGGGTCTTCCTTCCAGGCTTCACGGATTTGGTACATTAAGACAGGTCTTGCTTCTAGGGTGTCGAGGTATTCCCTGGTAGCAATTCCTAGGTTCAACCTTTCCATCTCCTTGTATAATATAGGAGCTTGATCCTGCACCATGATGGCGTTGCAATATTCTTTTCGACTTAAAGCATCGACCACTACATTTTCCTTGCCTGGATGGTAGTGGATGCCTAATTCATAATCTTTGATCAACTCCAACCATCTTCTTTGCCTGAGGTTCAGGTTGGGCTGGGTGAATATGTATTTGAGGCTCTTGTGATCGGTGAAGACTTCACACCTGTTACCAACAAGGTAACGCCTCCATATCTTCGGCGCATGAACTACTGCTGCAAATTCCAAGTCATGAGTAGTATAGTTCAATTCATGGGGTCTCAATTGACGAGAGGCGTATGAGATCACCTTCTCATCTTGCATCATAACACGCCCTAGTCTGTGACGAGAGGCATCACAGTAGACACGGAAGTCCTTATGGATATCTGGTAGAGTCAAAACTAGGGCTGACACAAGCTTCTTCTTGAGGGTCTGGAAGCTCTCTTCGTAGGCTGGTGTCCATTCAAACTTTACTTCCTTTTGCAAAAATCTGGTCATGGGTTTGGCGATCTTGGAAAAGTTTTTGATAAAACGGCAATAATATCTGGTTAGTCCCAGAAAACTACAGATCTCAGACACACTCCTTGGCTGCAACCATTTGGTTACTGCTTCCACGGCTGTTGGGTCCACTACTATCCCTCTGGCAGATATGACATGTTCGAGGAATTTCACTTCAGATGACCAGAACTCGCATTTGTTGTACTTAGCATATAATTGCTGCTCTCATAACTTTCCCAAAGTTAGGTGGAGATGGGTTTCATGCTCGTCCTTGCTCTTGGAGTAGATGAGGATGTCGTTGATGAATACTACAATGAACTTATCCAAGAACTCCATGAAGACATTGTTCATCATATTCATGAAGAACGCGGGGGCATTCGTGAGTCCGAATGACATCATAGTATACTCATACAATCCATACCGGGACGTGAATGCAGTCTTGGGAATGTTCACCTCTCTCATCCTTAGCTGATGGTATCTTGATCGGAGATTGATCTTGGAGAAGACTGAGGATCCTTTCAGCTGATCGAATAGGTCATCGATTTGTGGCAGTGGGTACTTGTTCTCAATGGTCACCTCGTTCAAAGCTCTATAATCCACACACATCCTCTTTGTATTATCCTTTTTCATGGCAAATATGACTGGTCCACCCCAAGGTGAGGTACTCGGTCGGATATATCCCTTTTTATTAATCTCTTCAATATTACTTTTTACTTCGGCTAACTCATTCGCGGCCATCCGATACGGTCTCTTGGAGATGGGTGAGGTTCCAGGGACAAGTTCAATCCTGAACTCAATGTCCCTCTTTGGTGGCATCCCTGGTAATTCCTCTAGAAAAACGTACAGGTACTCTCAGACCACAGGTACTTCTTCTACTGCCATCTGGTGGAGAGAGGTTCCTCTCGAACCCTAGGTGGCCATCTTAAAGGTGACAGTGATTCCATCCTTGCTGGTCACTGTGACGGACTTGCTGGCGCAATCTATCATTCCCTTTTGCTTCATCAACCAGTCCATACCGAGGATGAAGTCTAGGCCCTTGAAATCCATGAGGATTGGGTCAGCCCAAAATGACACCCCTTGGATCTCTGTCCTTGTCCTCGGGATAAATAGGTTGGCTAGAGTTTGGTTCCGTGGTGTTTAGGAAAGCAAATGCAACTTGGCTGTAAATAGCAAGGGATCAAGACCAAGTAGGATACTTGGTACCAGAGGATCAAGCAAGCTAGGTAAAGTCAAGTGTGGTCCGAGGGGTATTTGAAAATAGCTGCACTAAGCAGAGGCAAGCAAGCATTTCAAATATGCGCTGCGTATGGAGGCATTTCGATGGGTTACTTCGAAGGATGGCTGCTGAAGACCTCCTAGGAGAGGAACTCCAAAGGTGTGTTCCGGTCGGAGTCACTTCGGATGCATACTTCGAAGCACTTCGAAGTATGGAAGGATTGTCGTGGTATCGGCCATGTAGGCTTCGGTATACGGATGGACGACAATCGAGCTGGGAGAGCTACGGAGACATGATGGTCCACTCCAAAGGCATGGTGCAAAGACGATAAGGGCTTTGCCAGATTTAGCTCAAAACCATCATACTTGAAGACAAGACTTCATAGTAGTGAAGTATCTAAAGATGTGAAGGCTACTAACAAAGAAAATAATGCAGTTCGTCAAGTGTTACAAAGCTCCGTTGAAGCGAAGGCATAAAATTGATACAGTGCGGAGCTTCAAATAAAGTGTAAAGTGGGACTTCCTGTAATACCCTCTAGACCGTGTGAGTCCAAAAATATGTAAACCCTATGGGTAGGGTAGTCACTTCGTATGTCTGAGTAGGCTATAAAAGCAAGAGTAGGCTAAGGTTTAGGGTAGAACACTTTTGCCTAGGTTTAGAACCTTCTATTTTATTATTCTCCTTGTGCCAGCCGCCACAAACTTTGTACTAAGATTTGTGAGTTTTTGTGTTCTCTGCGCGTTCAATGAAATATTAGTTTGAGATTTGATTCATCTCACGCGTTTCATTTCCGTGTTGTTTTTATTTCATGCATTTGTAGTCTGGTTGTGGTTGAGTTTATTTGTGCTTTTGCTTAGACGGGAAGAATATCTTTTCTGATGCATGAGTAACTGGTTCATCATGGATTATTTCTGTCACCTTGTGTGAAACCACAAAAATCCATTTGCAAGTGTGGACGCAGTTCCTTTTATTGATTTTAGTAGCACTTTTGCTCTGTTGTGCCTCATTTATTCACGAGCAAAGTACTGCTTTGAATCAGGTGTGTAGAACTTGTTTTTCAAAGTCCTCCTTCCAGTTGCAAAGCCTGTTTTTGTAGTCCCGGTCACAGTCTTTTTGTGGGGTCTTTCCTTGGTACTTTGTTCTATGTGAAGCCTAGTGTGAGTCGCTAGTGTTGAGCCCTAGTTCGAAGTACTTTGTGAGGGTGCACTATGTAGCGAAGCATTTTTCATGCGGAGTCTGTATGAAGCACCTTTGAGTGCGAAGATAGTTCTTACGAAGCCCTGTTACAAGTGTTTTGTGTGTCCGGGGTGTGAGCGAAGTCTTTTGGACTTCGAAATATAGACTAGTGGGATGTCCTAGTTCGAAGTGTTTCAATACCTCCGGACTATACCACTCGAAGGTTGTATTCATAGTATACTTTTCAGAAGAAAATTTTTAGATCCCATTCACCCCCTCTGGTCGCCTGTTTTAGTCCTACAGTACTGACTGTAGGTTCCATTAAAGGACACTAAAAAATAGTGTGACCTGCTCCACTAGCCCATTGGAAAGAGCCCCTGGGACCGTAACGAGGCGAATAAAGGATTCTGAGATCATGCTAGAAGCATCCTAAAAAGAGTCCAAAGAGACCAAAAGAATGTGCAAAGAGCCATCGGCCTCGTAACACTATGAATAAAGGATTCCGGGCCTCAGCTCGAAGCGTCGTAAAAAGAGTCAAAAGAGACCAAAAAGCATGTGTGATGAGCCACCAGGCCCATAATAATACAACAAAGGATCCCGAGCCCTTGATCGAAGCATCCTAAAAGCACCCTTGCCAGAGCCGATACATGTGAGCAAACAAACTCAAACGCTGCTTCCGAGCAAGTACCAATAAATACAAAATTACAAACTCAGGCAATAAGACGAAGTACAATCATGAAAAAGGAGTGTCTAGCCCAAGAAGGAACCAAAACCCCCTTTGCCCCGCTGGTCTAGAGGAGGTTGGATCTAAGAGCTACCATCAGAGCCAGGTATTCGAGGAATCAACTAGTTCGAAGGAAGCTTCATTTGTTCTTCGACCGCTTGCCCTTTTGGAAGCTCTCAAAATCTTCCTTTCCTCCTAGAGATCTGCCCACATGTGAAGCCTAGGTTGGTTCAACCCAGTTTGAGCCTCATGACTGTGATGCCCGAAATTAATAAATTCAGGACATTATTGAATTTCCAAGGAAAATCAATAATAACAAGTTGTTCATCACACGACAACGTACGTACGTCAATCATTCTTGGTTCGCAGACCACATTATTACACAAGTGTAGAAATAAAAGAAACTGATAAAAATAAAGCTTCGGGATGAACATCTCCTCCAGGGTCGCGTCCTTGACTATGTCGCTACTCCAGACCATCCTCGTCGTAATAATGTAGGATAATAACAAAGGGAGATGATGGTTTAAAGTGCGGAAAAGTACATTTTTATGTTGCGACATTTAATGTAGTCAGGTTTAATTTATTCAGAATACTAAATCATGAATAATGCAACACTTTCTAACTTGAGGAGTACTGGCGACACTCCTCGCTCAACAGTCCCCATATGCCATATCATCATGCAACACTTCACAAGTATAAATTAACTGTGGGATGTCATGCAACCCGCCCTTAATCGTGGGCTTGACTATTCGAAAAGATTTAGAATCTGATGAGAGGTGTACCACTATACCCACAAGGCACTTACTCCTGCAAACCACAGTGCGTTCAGATGACCCAAATCACAGGAACTCATGCCACTACCTTTAGCATGAAACGCTCCAACCCAATGACACTCACTATAGGTTTCGCTGGCGTGCTAGCGCATTGGACCAACGTCGCGCCCTCTTTTGTGCCTCATGGTATAAGTCACCCGCAGGTGCTACTTGCCCCTCTCCACATAGTGCCTCGAGTTGGAACATCCCATACCTCTAGTTAGGACTTACCCACTTGACTTGTGGTTGGTACAAAAGTGTTTTGCGACAAATCCCACAGACCAGTCCTTATAGTGCCCCGAGTGCAACTAACCAATGCCCTCACTTTCACCCAGAACCCACCATGCTAAATTAATAAACCAAAACTCCATAACTAAAAGAATTCCAGTGGGAGAAAAATCACAGGGATCATATAATAGAACCAAAGTATCTACGACTCGTTTTTAAACCTATAGCAGTTGTGTCGATACATTGGAAACTATCTAATAATACTACTATTATTGTGACAAGGAGTTTAGGCTTGATAGCATGGCTTGGGTTTGCACATCAAGGTCGAGGATCTAAATAATTATATTGTAAGGCTTTTGATTTGACTAATGCATTTATAACCTATGGGTTTTAGTGATATTTAATTAAAACTGGGTTCAATATGCTCAAAAATAGGTTGGCGACTTGCCTTGTTCTGCAATTGATGAAGGTGGAAGCTCGGGAAAATATTCGGGCTCCTCGACGATGTCGTATTCTTCTAGGCATGCAAAATGAGAAGAATAAACAATTAAATGCAATAAAATAAACAGTACAAACATATAAATTTTATTGGCTAAACATGTAGAGAATAAAAAGATATTTTTTCTGGAATTTGAATGGCCAAATTTGGAGTTAATTTGAAGAAGATATGAATTTTTGAATTTTAAAGCAATTTCTGGAATTTATTTTAATTTTAAATCAGTCGCTGGTCCACGGTGAACCAGCGCACTGTGTTGTGAGCCGGACGAACCAGGGCCGTCCGATCTAGATCTGGTGGCCACAGTGTGCGCGAGGGTTTTAAGTGATGATGGACTGCTGAGAGCGCCTGGTACCGATTCGCTCAAGATGGATGGCCAGGATTAAACCCATTCACGATATAATCTCGACCGTTTGATCCCGATCGCGCTGCTGCGGAGGGATCCGACACAGCAAGGGGTATTTACCCGTGCCGGTTGTCTTCTCCGGCGACGACCGAGGGTGGCTGCGGTGACGGCGGTGATGGCGGTGGTCTAAAGCCCTATCTATGCACAGAAATGGAACGAGGATAGGGAGGGGATCTCGATTATATCAGATTTGGGGATCGAGGACAGCTAGACGTGACCGGCGACGAGTGAGGCGGCGGCGTTGCTTCGATTCGACGATGACGGTGGAATTCCGGTGGTCTTCCGTACGATTAGAGGCATGGCCGAGGTCAGAGATGCTCTGGGGAACATAACTGGGTCGATGGCGAGGCAGACGGGGGGCTTAGTCGACGGCGAGCGGTGATCAGCGATGTGGAGTGCTTAGAACACGAGGGCTTATGCGATTTGGGATGGCTGGAGTGCGGTGGGAGTAGGGTATTTATAGGGGCCTCCAGTGAGGTGAACGGTGGGCGCAAAAGGAGGACACCGGGGAGATTACACACATTAACGCGGTGAGATTTAACGTGGTGAATTAAGGCAATCCGAGTCTTAACGGTGAGGGGATCCAAGGTGGAAACGTTCACGGGAGTAAGGAGAGTTAAATGGCGGGGGCAATTAAGCCGAAGGAGGCCGGCGAAGGTGGATTCGGGAGTTAGGGCAGCGGCCGGGGATCTTGGGGGGCGATGGCGCGGGGAAAACAAAGTTAACAAGGCAGGTCAACCGGTCATTGACGGGCGCGGCGAGAGGGAGAAACAGTCGGCGCTGACAGGTTGGCTAGGGCGCACATGCTGAGAGGGGAGGACGCTGACAGGTGGGCCAGGGGCTCGGGCGCGAGGCAGAGGGCGCCGATAGGTGGGTTCCACCTGTCAGTGAGGGGTGTGGAGGCAAATGGGCTCGGCTGGCCGGTGGAGGGAGAAAAAGGAGGTTTCAGCCCACTACTATTTGGAATTCATTTCTGAATAAAAATAATTGTAGAAAATAGTTTAAAAATTATAAGCTACTTGCAAAGGTTCTAAAAATTTGTAAAAATTCTCAAAAATATATATTGGTCTTAAGAACATAATGTAATTTTCTTAGATCAAGATTATCATTATTTCTCAAGATTTTTATTTATTTGGACATTTTTATCTTTATTGAAAATCAAAAATAATTCTTTTCCACAGAAGTTATATTTATTAATTTATTTTTACCTTTGAAAATTAGGGATGTTACAATGACCTTCATCAAACCAGTCAATTGACTCCGATGATGAGGACTAAGGTGCTAGTGGCTCCTTTTTATTGACACAAGTACCTCGCTAGCTACTTCGGGCATTATTCTACCTAAACTATCGTGAGGAATGCTAAAATTAGCATGCCTATCAGCCTTAAGGGCTTCGAAAATGGCCCACTTATGACGAAGACCCTTGATAGCTTCAAGTATCTCCACATCAGGTACAAAATCACCGGCTAAGTCCTAAAGAAACTCAAAAGTGTTGCTTTCATTGATAAATGTGGAATATTACAAAGAAAAAGTGTCATTGGGGGTCCTAGGAAACTACACCTCAGAGTGGTCCTTCGGTGGATTGTCTAGGGGCTTCGAGGATGGGCTTACTTGTAGCATTTGTCAGCGATGGGCTTCATCCATCATGGCCTTCCAAGCCTCCTAGAATATTTTCTAAGAGGCGGCAACATTCGAAGATGGCATCAGGAGACGATCACCTCTAAATTCAGCAAGCGCCACCTTCGTCACCGATTGGATGTTGCTGCCGACGTCTTCAAGGTGGTGAAGGATGCCTTAAGCCACGACCCATTATGAGACTTCCCCGTAAGTCACCATGGTGACTTTTGACATATTGGAAGTGGCTCGAATAAATTTGAGGCAATGGGCTAAGGGCTAGGAAGCCATCGCTGAAGCTGGCGGACCAGACGTACCAAAACGCTCCAACATGCTAGTAAGTGCCTTGATATCTCATCCGCCACCACTGCACCCTCAGCCTGTTCGGCCTTTAAGGCCTCCTCTGAAGCCACTAGCACCTCATAGGCCTTTAAAAGGTCAGAGGCCCCACTTTCCAAAACATGCTTCTCTTGAAGAAGCCTCCTGACCTTCGCCACCAAGGCCTCTTTTTCGGGGCGAAGTCCCTAGACTTCGACCTCTAAGGCTTCCTTTTGTGAGCAAAGTCACCGGACTTCCACTGCCAAAGCTTCCTTTGTAGCTCGAAGGTCATAAGCCTCGGCCTCAAAATCAGCTCTCCTTTCTTGCCCATGATGGAGGTTGTCTTCTAAGTCCAAGACCTTCTCTTCGAACATCGCCAATCGATCCAAGAGAACTGCGACCTCCTCCCCCAATAGAACGAACAGCTAACATGACATAGGAAATGAAAATAAGTAAGGATTACAGAATATCAAGTATTTATGAAGTCGTGGTTTGAGCTACGAAAACTACATACCTGGTAAAGAGCACTTTCGGGTGCCCCTACTAGATCAATCTCGCTGTGCTAGCTAACTTTGGTGACTAAATTGCACTATTCCATGACACGCTCGGCCTATACTAGGGGGTCTAGCATCACCCGTCTATTCGCTTCTAGGGAAATGAAGGGTCGGAGCAAGCGGATTTGCTCTAAAATCCTGGCTGCATCACTAGGGATTCGCACCACGACATCAGCAGGATGTTCCACTTAGGGGTGGCTTCCTTCGGAGTTCCCCTTGGAGTGAGCCCCATTCTCCTCCTCCGAGTCATCCTCCACATTAATAGGGGCTTCACCCCTCGCATCTGTAATCATTGTGCCCACATTGGTGGTTTCATCCTCCACCACCTCAACAACAACGACATCACCAGTATGAAGCCCCTTTGGGCTAACCACCATAAGGATGCCTAAGTGTAAATGAAACCCATAAGAAGTTTAGCAAAAAAATGTGTAACTTTGCAAGTCTTGTGTACAGAGTCTGTAATGATGGTTGTAACTAGAGTACAAAATAATACTCTCTTGTTGTATTTTCTCCTATAAATATATGCCCTTTTTACTGTAATGGGAACCTAGAACTCAGTTTAAGAACACACTTTGAGCTGGACATAAGGTTGTTATTCCTTCCTGAGACCTGAACTAGTACGAACTTCAACTTATTTCTAAGTTAGCCATTCGAGGCTAATTGAACCTGTTAACATAAACTCTTACGCCAACAGTTACCATGTTCATTATAATGTAAAACGGTGCTACAATAATTTTGGTTGGCTTATAAAGTTCTGTTTGGTTAGGGATATCATTAACAGGGATGGCAATTGGGTATGACGAGTATGGGTAGTGCATACACATACCTGTACTTGTATTCCCGATGGATAAAAATATGTGCCCATACCCGTTACCCATGGGTGATGTGTGTGACCACGTGAAGAGGGGAAGGAGCAGTATGCCGTCAGTACGCCGTCAAAGAAAGATTTGAGGGCTCGAGGCTGGCCGAAGGGCACGAAGAGGGCCTTCCACCGAGGTCAGAGAACCAGGGATGGAGTGGGAGGGCAGTGCGAGTTGGTGCATGTAACGACGTGAGAGGCGACGTGCGGAGTTTCGCGTCGGCGCAACGAGACTTCGCACAGGGCGATGCAATGGTCGGTACACGACGTAGCATCGCAGAATGGCACGCAGGTCGGCGCAATGGGGTGATGCGCGGGGCAGCGCCTTGGCACATGAAGATGGAGAGGAGAGATCTGCACAGCACAGAACTGGGAGAGGTGGCTGGTAACAAGGATTACAGGTGGAGAGAGGAGAGAAGGAAGAATAGAGAAGGGAAGAGAAGGAGCTAGTATTTTTGAATTCATTTTTATATTTAGTGTAATTGGGTAAATGGGGTAAACGAGTAAATGGGTATGGGTACTCGTATTTGTTTATTCATCGGGTATGATATTAGGAATATACCCGAACCTAATAAGGTTTTTACTTGCAAGTAAATAGAGTTGCCATCCCTAATCATGAAGTGGCCAGATTTTTTGGGTGTTTGATTTGTCGAGAGGAGATGGATGACATTCGGAAATATCCGAATTTGTTTTACAAATGTGGATATGGAAACGGATATCCGAATTTTGCTGAATATGGATATGAAAATGGATACATCCGTATTCGTTTTACGATTTCACACAGATTAAACTTAGACATAATATATTATCTCTATATTAATGGTTTGTTTATTATTTATATAATTATGGAATACTTAAGTTAGTGAATATTAATAAGTTATGGTTTAAAATAAATTGATGGTTAAATATTTGTTTGAACTTGGATTTTTTTTATAATCAAAATACAACATATCTCATTTCATGTATTTTTTTGTATTTTTCTAGATACATTTTCTATTTTTAACTCATTAATTGTGTTTCTAGGATTTAAATTGAAATATGTGAAATTTGAAATGCAAGTACCTAAAATAATGCACTAAAATTTATAGAAAAATTGCATTCACTATTTTGTTTCCATTTTTAGTTCTTATCCATGAAATTTAAAGAAATATTAAAAAATTTATGTTACACACTTCATTGGTAATGTAGAGCTTAAGTTTTTTTTAATTATAAAAAAACAAATAAAGTCTGAAAAATACAAGACTTATCATGGTGTTATAATATTATACGTAGATACCATGATAAAATTTTGAAAATGTTTTGAGAAATTTATCATATAGAATGTTAAGAAATCTGAGATTTACTTGAGAGGAAATAGAGTTTTGAGAAGGAATAGGCTATGGTTTAAAGTAAATTGATGGTTAAATGTTTGTTTGAACTTGAATTTTTTTATATAATTAAAATACAACATATCTCATACCATATAAATTTTTTGTATTTTTCTAGATCTATTTGCTATTTTTAACTCATTAATTGTGTTTCTAGTATTTAAATTGGAATATGTGAAATTTAAACTGCAAGTACCTAAAATAATACACTAAAATTTATAGAAAAATCGCATTCACTATTTTGTTTATATTTTTAGTTATTATCCACTAAATTTAAAGAAATGTTGAAAAAATTATGTTACAACACTTCATTGGTAATGTAGAGCTTAAGGGTTTTTTAATTATAAAAAAATCAAATAAAGTCTGAAAAATACGAGACTTATCATGGTGTTATAATATTATACGTAGATACCATGATAAAATTTTGAAAATGTTTCAAAAAATGTATCATATAGGATGTTAAGAAATCTGATATTTACTTGAGAGGAAATGGAGTTTGAGAATGAATAAGCTATGGTTTAAAGTAAATTGATGGTTAAATTTTTGTTTGAACTTGAATTTTTTTATATAATTAAAATACAACATATCAAATACCATATAAATTGATTGTATTTTTATATATTTATTTGATATTTTTAACTCATTAATTGTGTTTCTAGTATTTAAATTGGAATATGTGAAATTTGAACTGCAAGTACCTAAAATAATGCACTAAAATTTATAGAAAAATCACATTCAATATTTTGTGTCCATTTTTATTTCTTATCCACTAAATTTAAAGAAATTTTTAAAAAAATTATGTTACGACACTTCATTGGTAATATGCAGCTTAAGGGTTTTTTAATTATAAAAAAATCAAATAAAGTCTGAAAAATATGAGACTTGTCACAGTGTTATAATATTATACGTATATATCATGATAAAAAATTTAAAATGTTTCGAAAATTTTCTCATTTAAGATGTTAAGAAATCTGAGATTCTCTTGAGAGGAAATAGAGTTTTGAGAAGGATTAGACTATGGTTTAAAGTAAATTGATGGTTAAATATTTGTTTGAACTTGAATTTTTTTTATATAATTAAAATACAATGTATCTCATACCATATAAATATTTTGTATTTTTATAGATCTATTTTCTATTTTTAACTCATTAATTGTATTTCTAGTATTTAAATTGGAATATGTGAAATTTGAACTGCAAGTACCTAAAATAATGCACTAAAATTTATAGAAAAATCACATTCACTATTTTGTGTCCATTTTTAGTCCTTATCGACTAAATTTAAAGAAATGTTAAAAAATTTATGTTACGACACTTTATGAGTAATGTGGAGCTTAAGGGTTTTTTAATTATAAAAAAATCAAATAAAGCCTGAAAATACGAGACTTGTTACAATGTTATAATATTATACGTAGATATCATGATAAAATTTTTAAAATGTTTCGAAAAATTTATCATTTAAGATGTTAAGAAATCTGAGATTCTCTTTAGAGGAAATAGAGTTTTGAGAAGAAATTGGCTATGATTTAAAGTAAATTGATGGTTAAACGTTTGCTTGAACTTGAATTTTTTTATATAATTAAAATACAACATATATCATACCATATAATTTTTTGTATATTCTAGATCTATTTGCTATTTTTAACTCATTAATTGTGTTTCTAGTATTTAAATTGGAATATGTGAAATTTGAACCGCAAGTACCTAAAATAATGCACTAAAATTTATAAAAAAATCACATTCACTATTTTGTGTCCATTTTTAGTTCTTATCCACTAAATTTAAAGAAATGTTAAAAAATTTATGTTACGACACTTCATTAGTAATGTGGAGCTTAAGGGTTTTTTAATTATAAAAATCAAATAAAGTCTGAAAAATACGAGACTTGTCACAGTGTTATAATATTATACTTAGATATCATAATAAATATTTTAAAATGTTTCAAAAATTTTATTTTATAGGATGTTAAGAAATCTGAGATTCTCTTGAGAGGAAATAGAGTTTTGAGAAGGAATAGACTATGGTTTAAAGTAAATTGATGGTTAAATGTTTTTTAAATTTAATTTTTTTATATAATTAAAGTACAACATATCTCATACCATATAATTTTTTTGTATTTTTATAGATCTGTTTGCTATTTTTTAACTCATTAATTGTGTTTCTAGTATTTAAATTGGAATATGTGAAATTTGAACTGCAAGTACCTAAAATAATGCACTAAAATTTATAGAAAAATCACATACACTATTTTGTGTCCATTTTTTTGTTCTTATCCACTAAATTTAAAGAAATGTTAAAAAATTATGTTACGACACTTCATCAGTGATGTGGAGCTTAAGGGTTTTTTAATTATAAAAAATCAAATAAAGTCTGAAAAATATAAGACTTGTCACATTGTTATAATATTATACTTAGATACCATGATAAAATTTTGAAAATGTTTGAGAAATTTATCATATAGGATGTTAATAAGTTTTTGAAAATGTTTAATTTTTAAAAACAATAAAATTCAGCCAATTCTTTCCAAATCGCCGTCTGTTTTTTCTGCATTTGCGTGCTTGGACTCAATTTGTGTGTTCTTGTTGGTTGAAATGTATGATGAATTTCGGTTCAAGACTTTATGTAGTTCTTGTTGGTTGTTGTGTATGATTAATTTTAGCTAATGTTGTTTAAAAATTTAGTTTGTGCATGGTTTATTGTGTATCATTGTTTCTTATTAATTCTTATTCTAATTTGGTATATTGGACCCTTTGGACTTTTAAAATTTTGTGAAACAACGAACATTTGGAGTTAAACCAAGTAAACATCCAAATACATATTCGTATTTAAAACATCCGTTTTGTATTCGTATTCGAGAACATCCGAATCCGTATTCGAATTAAAATGTGGTAAATAGTGCTATCCAGATTCGTTCCATCCATATCCGATCCGAATCTATCTCTACCTTGAATCCTTCCCCAATCCCATGGGCCTCCTGGCCCCGTCCGCCCGTGTTGTCTTGTGAGGCTGACGTGTACGAAACGCCTGTATCTGAAGTTTCCTTCTTCTCGGTTTTTACCCCCTGCTCGGTTTCTCTTTTTACTCGTACCGTAAAAACACTAGGGCAACCCCTGAACCCCACGACACCGTTTACCTCAAAGGGCGCGCTAGTGCTGCTGCTGCAAGCTAGTAGCTACTAGCCTGTTGCATTGGGTAACGGTATTACGGTTCACCCCATTGGTGAATGCACCTTCTTCGCTCGATTTGGTTCCGTACTCAGTTCAGAGAGAGGGAGTGGTAATTTGCTTACAATACGTATAGGATTTGTATGTTATTTCATCTTGGAAATTTCCAAGGCATCTGTACACACGACTAAATTCACAGCACATTCTTGGCATAGATGTTGTACCCTAGCAATGTCCGTATAAGACAACTGTTTTATATTGTGTATGATATAGTACGTGCGATGTACCGTAGTACCGTACCTATATATTGGGTACACGTAGGTGTGCGTGTGTCGTCTAACTTTGCCCTGTGTCGTGTCTCTGGGTCCCGCGCACTCGCGGTCAATCACAAGCCAACCTGACACGGATATCCAGGGAAGATCACGCTCTTTCCTCAGGCGAACGGTCGCGATTTGTCGTGTCACCCGTTGG
This sequence comes from Zizania palustris, assembly GCA_019279435.1. Taxonomy (NCBI): domain Eukaryota; kingdom Viridiplantae; phylum Streptophyta; class Magnoliopsida; order Poales; family Poaceae; genus Zizania; species Zizania palustris. The sequence goes on along the minus strand of JAAALK010000288.1, from coordinate 74,452,221 downwards.
CTTCGTTTCGACGGGCAAGATGATCCGCGTTGGGTCCCGGCGTGCCTGGCCGCTTGCGCGCATGCCGCATGCGTGACCCTACACAAGCCATGGCACGGCACCCTCCGGCCCACCGCCTCGTCGTGCATCGAATCGAGACCATCCGAACCAAATCGAACGGCTCGGTCAGATCTATCGCCGTCGCACGTCGGCGTCGCCGCTACGTGCACATGTCCGGACACGGCCGGGTGGGCACGCACTAGAAATATTAGTCGCGGGCGATGCATGCGGCCGGCGGGATAGACAAAGCGGGGTGGCCACCGGCCGGAATCCGCCCACGGAACACGGCGCCCGGCCGGCCGGCCGCTCGGCGTTTGCGTTTTTTCTATTCGACCAACGCCCGCGCGCGCAGACGCGCACACCCAAACACGCGGGCCGATACATAACCACTCCTGCCTACTAACCTCACCTACAACTTGCCCGCACACACGTCGCCTACATCTCCCCGAATATATCTCCAATAGCTTCCCATATAATTCTCCCACTCCGCCACTTCTCAAAGTATACGCATGTGTATAGTATCACACATGCAAATGCATGTAGTACAAGCCTAGCTGCAGTCTACATGGCTCGGCTCGTTCGGCTAAAAGCTGTAGCTAGCTAGGCATGCATATGTAGCATCATAGTGAAGTGACTTGGAGCATGCAGTATATGTTGCAGCGGTGTGACTGTGTCAGGTAGCGTGCGTTAGGTTTGTCGCGGCTGCGTGCTGGGCTCTCGGCGCCCGTGCGGGCGAGCAGAGATTATTAAGCTATAGCTTTAGAGTTTAGCTAGCTTTGCTAGGTGCCCATAAGCTAGTAAGCGCGCGTCATTAGCGACAGGGTCAATGGATCACCGCCCCCTAAATGTTCCTGCAGCCACTGCGCGTTTAGCCTCTTCCCAGTTGTTTCCTTGCGTTTGTTTAATCTTGGCTTTAGCAGGCTAAGCTTATGGTATCTGCTATCTACTAGACTACTACTCCAGTCTCCAGCTCGATCGCAAGCTATCTTTGCTACTCTCAACAGTCGGTTGGTAGCTAGATCTTTTCATTCCAGGCTCCACCACCTGATGACTAGCTACCTGACCATCCATGCATGCACCTGTACACGTCCATTTCGTCTCGGGAGACATGTTCGCGAATAACGCATATATATGCTGCATATTTACTTGTATTATGGTATATTTATACTAGTTCTAATACGCCCTGATCGAGTCATCGCCGACCGCAGTTGCTATATACAGTTATACACTACTCTAACAGTAGAAGTTGCAGAACTTAAATTGTAGATGGTTAAAATTTTATGCTCCACTTGTCATGCATCCAGAAGATCATTAAACAAAGCTGCTTCGGTTTGGGTTTTCAACTCTGCATATCTCTATACGCTGGTGTGTGCAGTGGAACCTTGCAAAGCCAAAGTAACATGCATGTTTTATAATCTCAATAAATGTACCCTTGGTCTTACGAGGCCTCATCAATCTTAATCATTTGGATCAAAATAAGCCCCTGTGTCTTGCCTCGAACTCCTAGAGACTTGTTAAGTCTGAATGTCCGATTTTGTCGTAGTAGCGATCGATCGAGCAGACGGAGAGCTGGTGATTCGTGATCGGTGAGTACGTGGTAGCAGCTTAATTCACTACAAGCTTTCTTGGGATGTAGCAGTACTACCAACAAAATCTTAAAACTTGGCATGGGAATGCACAAAACCAATTAAGGCGCACATGAAGGACGCATGCATCCTTCACAAGTTCGCAGTTGTTAACCTGCAATTGACATCCAGCTCTCGATTAAACTTGATTCCTCTTCAGTAAATTAAAAGAACAGTGACGAATATGGAGCACGATTAGAGCACATGACACCTTGGAAATCGACGAGATTTCAAATGCTAAAACATTGATGTGTTACGAGTACCCCAATTTAGACGGATATAATACTGATAAACGTATGTTTTACGTACGGAACTCAGGAAATTTTTACGTGCAAAAAGAGGTACCAATCCTTGGTAACTTCTAATATCATCGTTCTCATGTACTTGTGATCTCAAAATGGATAAGATATATAATATTCATCAAAAAAATTATAATCGAGCACCGAAAAACATCTTGTTAGTCAGAACTATATATGGAATTATTATACAATATATACTATTTATAGTTTTAGGAATGACAATTGGGCCTTATGGTACAGGCAGTGCTTGATTCCACGCACCCAAGCATACGCATCACTACGGGGAAAACTTATTCGTTTCGTGTCTGTGTACTCAGCGAAACGTGTCTGTGTACTCAGCGAAACTTTTTTTGTACTCAGCTAAGGGTTCGACGAATGCCACACTCGGCGAAGATCAGTACTTGACAAACCTACTGTCAGTGAATAGGAAGTTCGTCGAGTGTCTTTTATCAGACACTCGATGAATGAAGCCTTCGCCGAGTGCCGGCTTCACCAAGTGCACATCATGATACTCACCACAAAAAAGCATGTAACGGACAGGGCACGTTGATGGTGGCTTCGCCGAGTGTTTTACATGACACTCGACGAATCCAGGATATGTTCGCCGAGTGCCTTACTATTTTCTTGTACAAAAATCTTTAAAAATAGAAAAAGTAACCACAACCTCTAGTTTTATATAATGACACCACGACAAGTCTCATGTTTTTCACTTTGTTGAATATTTTAAAATTAAAAACCAAGAAACTGCATGTTGTCGATCGAGTTTCGTCATTGAGACATCTCCAAATTTCTGCAACTTTACTAGGTAAGGCCTAACATAGCACTCAAAATACAAGTATTATTTTCCGGACAATTTGGTTAATTATTTCATGCACTTGCATTTCAAAATCAACCTCTTTCAATTTAAATCCTAGATACAAATTTAATTAACTAAAAATAGCAAACTGACATTAACAATTGCCAAATATTGGCATGGTATAAGATACATAGAGTTTTCCTTGTAAAAAAATTTTAAGTTCAAACAAAAATTTAACCATCAATATGCTTTCAAACCTAGCCTATTTCTTTTCTAAACTCTAAAACTTCTGCCCAGAATCTTCAGATTATAAACATCATACAGCATGACATCATAACACCATGTCAAGTATCATATTTTTTTAGAATTTAATTAAATTTTCTATAATTAAAAAATCATTAAGCTCCACATTGCCGGTCAACTTTTGATCCCTAAATTTTTCAAAAATTTATTTACATTTAGTGGTCAAGGATTCAAAATGGAGTCATGAACATAAATTTGATTTTTCTACAAATTTGGGGTTATTATTTCATGCACTTGTAGTTCAAATTTGACGCGTTTAGATTTAAATCCTAGAAAAACACTCAATGAATTAAAATTAGCAAACTGACCCATAAAAATGTGAAATTTTAACATGGATTAATATATGTTTTATTTTTAGTGTACAAAATATTCAAGTTCAAACCAAGTTTAAAATATCACATGGGCGAAAAATAGGTTTTCACATAAAATAGTGGGTATTTGCACTTTGCTGAGTGTTTTGGCATAACACACTCGACAAACTCTATGGTTCATTGGGTGTTACAAAGGGGCACTTGGAAAACGATGCCTCAGGTCATGTGGTGCAGTAGCTGGCTCAACTGACATAGCAACTTTGCTGAGTGCCAAATATGGCACTCGACAAATCATAGCGTTTGTCGAGTGTCCATTAGTGGCATTCGGCAAAACTATCATTTTTGACAAGCTATGGACGCACCATCAAGAACTCAGGGAGCATCTAGTTTTCTATTTTTTTACCGAGTGTTTAAAGTTCTACGGAGTTTGTTTGCTAGGGGCACTCGGCAAATATTTCATTCGCCGAGAATAAACTATTTGCCAAGTGATTTTGTATGACACTCAGGTGCTCTTGGCAACCCAGAGCACCCTGGTGGCGTTCAAAGCATCTTTAGCTCGCAAGGATGGAAGCATGGTTATTCAGAAAATGCTGACATGTACAATAAGCAAAGAAGGTCTGGGGGAGTCGATGTGGAGGTTCTCTCTGCGAAGATCAAGAAAGATCTATATGCAAATATCATGAGAAGCTTAGGTCAACATGTTATTGTCCTTCGAGACCAAGCTACATTAGATAACCTTGTTTGTGTCAGAAAAAACAGTTGTGCATCAAGTGAGGTTGAGCAGCAACAATCTTGCAGTGGTTTGGATGCACCATCGACCGGTTAACTGAACCAACCATGTGCAATATTATCATAAAGCCCGCAGATGTTCAGATTGAGGTGGGAAAGAGTGTGGTCTTTCCATATCAACACGAGCTACACAACTTACCAATAATTGAGGGATTTATAGTGGTGTCTATTGATTTTGTGCACCGCAACGCGGAAACAATCCCATTACTTATTCCTTTGAATGATGAAATCACCACTCTGCGCACTACAATTCTCACAAGGGTACAATAGAAACAAGTATATATTTTGGCCGATGTCGAGACTATTACATGCCAAGCTCGTGCTCAACCTTATACTACTCAATCTCCTACTACTTAGTCACTTATTACTAAACCTTTAGATACTCAACATAACATTGTTGTGTTGTTTCCACTACTCCTATCAACCAAGATGAAAATGCTGCTACCGTGCTGCCATTGAATAAGCCAACAACTATACATAAAAAACAAAGAAGGTTGATGCCAAAAAGTCTAAAAAAGTGGCGAAGCCTAAGGTGGTATTAGTCTAGACTCTTGTACATTCTAAGGACCAACCTGGCAAGCCCATGCTCCCTCAAGATCAGCTAAGAAAGGTTGGGCAAGCCTTAATAGACCTCCATGTAATATAACTCACTAGTTGTCGCAACAAGAAAACTTCAGTCATGGTAACATACAAGCAACAAATTTTTGGATGAATGACGACTATTTTTAGTTTGCTTTGATGATCTATATGATCTTTTCAACTTGGACGCTCTTGATATCAGCTTGCTACGGTGCTGGACATTGTAAGTTACTTAACCTATTTTTTCTATTAAAGTCGGCACAACATTATGTGGTATTAACTACTCTTTCATATGTACTAGCTAATGTGGCAAGAAATCAAGAAGCAAACATTCAGATTTTTGGACTCACAAATGTTATCAATGTCAACAATTGAGAATGTTAGAGAGTCGTGCGTCAACTACCTATATAAGGTACTTGCCACATGCATCTCAAGAGAGCAACCTATAATGGTCATACACCACTTGAATGGACATTATGTCCTACTACTCCTCGCCCCCAAGTGGAACATTGTATGGTACATTCACTCAGAAAGACCAAAAGGACCGAATGACAAATGCAGCGAAAGGGACTTCTCGATAGTCAAAAGTTTAATCAACGAGTAAGGTTTTCTTCACTTTATTACAAGTTTAACCTTTAATGTGGGATCGGAATGGCGACTAGAGGGGGTAAATAGGTGCCTCAAAAAATTCTTGTGAATATGATGGCCTTTTTAAAACACCCAATGCACCTCTAAAAGATTGCAGAAGCACAATTGAGAATAGCAGTGCAAATCCAGAACTAGAATCAACTCAATTTGAAATTTCCTTCTAGATCGGAGTTTGAATTGCCGAACTGCTCTGTTGGTAATTGATTTTCCAATCTACAGACTCTAGATTGGCAATTGAAATACCGATAGGAGGCTATCGGTCACTAATGTGCCGACAGGGTTCAGAGATAACAAAAACAGACAAAAACTCAACTTTTGCAATTTGAATTTGCTTAGATCAGGATTACTCACTCTGAATAGATGATCTGGATGATGAACAGTACACTAGTAAAGTTCATACACAATAAACAAACACACTGAACAGATCCATCTAGATTATAACTGACTATCAGAGCTGAAAAGTTTAACCAATTCACAAATGTTCAGCAAGTCTCTCCCGCTCTCGATCCCCTCGAGCCGCCTGGTCACTTGCACTGGCCTCCCTTTCGCTGACTTGGTCGACATGCTGTCTTGATCATCTATCCATCCATGTCATTCTCTATCTCCACGTGCACTCCTCAAATCATCCCCAACTTCACTCAGCCTCCTTGATCCTCTGGCATCAAGCTCCCCGCTTGACCCTTGATCACCTGCCGTTGACAGTTGGCTAGCATCTCCACCCTGCACACATGAGACAAGCCAAAACAAGAAACGTGACGCACACCGATCCCCTCGGCATACAATCTCCACTCACACATCAATCCCATTGATGCAAGCAAACCACCACTCACTCATCACTCCAGATCGAGCAACCTTGTCAATAACTCATCACCAAGACAAAAACCACAGTGCAACCTCACTTGGTTCACAATCTCCCCCTTGATGAGTGCATTGACAACTACAAAAAGAAACATGATGAAAGTTTCAAGTTCAGCGCACAAGTGACCATAAAAACTCAGAAAAGAGCCAAAACATGTCACTTGATAAAAGATCTCCCCCTTTGGCAAAAACTCATGTAAAACACTCTCCCCATCTTAAAGCATCAATGCATCATGTAAGTCATTTAAGCCATTTCTCTCCCTTAACCAAGCAAAAACATCATGTAAACCATTTCTCCCCCTTTGGCAATGCAAGCATCAATGTGATAAAAATGATGCAAAGAGGGGTGTGAGGGTAAAGTATAGATGCAAGCTTCTAAACATGAGGAACTCCAATTACAGTACAAATAAGCATTTGCCTTTAATATTGTCTAAAACTATTGTATGAAACACTCAGATGAATACTATCTAAACAAAAGCATGAGCAAGCATTTTTAGATTTTAGCAAAATAAAAGCATCACCACTCAACCTGGCATACTAGACATGGCAAGGCATGAGATGCAAAAGCTAACAAATAGTAACCACATAAGCATATCCCACTACAAGGAGCTTCAGTAAACTTGATATGAAATTAATTCAAGCTTTTTGATTTTATTTTTATTTTTCATTTCAGTGCCATGGGGGGCATGTCAACCTTATGCTAACTGAACAAGCTAAGCCTAGGTTGAAACCATCAGAAGCTTAAAGCAATTGTCATAATATACAATTCAATGTCCTAGTTCATACCAAAGTGCTATGGTAAGCAGTCTAGAACAAAGTAGTGCGACAAAGCAAACCCACCTGGATCTTTTCAATTTTATCACAACACAACATAAATATCAATCATTTTCATTTTCATTTTTTATTTTTAATTTTCAGCACAAAATTTTGATAAGATCAAGTTGTGTATTAGCATCCAAGTGAAAAGGACCTAGTTACGAGGTATGTAAAGATAGCAAATGCACTCAACCTATTCATGCTAGTTTCTAGACTAAGAAGTGATCATTTTTAAATTTTCACAAATAAAAGCCATGGTCAAAATAGATATCGGATGTATTCAAGCCAAATGTAATTAACAGTTTTAAAGACAATATTCCAAAGCATAATACAACATGTACATGTAAAAACAATTAATCGTATTACAGAAGCTCATGTAGTAATACAAAACTCCCCCTCAAAATATGCCAGAAAATCTCGAGTGCTCAGTGTCAGTGTGAGTGAAAAACTGTTTAGGAATCCATCATTGTAAGACTCGAGAACTAGACAAAGCAGTAGACTGTTTATGCATAGGGTATGAATTGTGATAAAAATGTGCGGTCTACCTACAAAGCGCGATCCTAGAAAATGATGAGGACTCCTAATATATCGAGAATCAAAACCTCTTACACACGGTCTAGCACCATATGAAGCATGGTGTACACCACGACTGGCAAAATCTCTCATGGGACTATGGGGAGCCTCAAAATCTGAATAAGAGTGAAAAACAGACTCATGCATACCTAAAGATGGGTAATGCATGTCCTGAAAGCTCATCGTATGAGAACGTTGTTTATCCTAGATACGATGAAAGTAACACCCAACCAAGTGACCCACCCGCTGACAATAAGAACAATGATACACTCTCTTGGGGTATAAGTATGGATCTCAGGCGCAAATCTCACAGTTTTCTTGGGGTTTTGCTGAGAAGTTTCTTTGGTGGAGGTAGGTCTTTCTTAATAGGTTGAGTAGGATTCTCGGCTTTTTGTGTGGTGTTTAACTGGGCTCTTTCTTTCTCAAGGGTAGCGGGTGGAGTGAATACAGTTTCGCTTGAAGTGTGATAATCATTTTCACATTTTAATTTTTCGACTTGATCTCTAGCAAAGTTGAGTTGGTTCTTAAGGGTGATGCAGGTGGGACACGCTGGATGCACATCCTTAGAACACTCAACACTCTCCAATCTAGCCTTAAGTTCATCAACATGCCTATCTCTCAAATTAATGATTTCAACAAGTAAAGGACAATTCAAGTATTCATTGATGACAACAGGACTGGACTCCACCTCCAAAAGCTTCTTCTGAGTAATTTCAAGTTTTTCAACAATTTGAGCATGTGTAGAACGCAGCTGAGCAAGTTCACTCATAACAACAAGACATGACTCACATTTAGCATCATCAGACTTAGATTTTAAAATTGCAAGTTCAGTGGAAATATATTCAAGTATGAATTTTAGTTCTTTTTGTTCTTAAGCAGCAAGTTTAAGTAATCTATCCTAAGAACAAACATCATCATATAATTCATCATTTTTAACAAGAAACTGGTCATGGGATAGATATACCTCAAATGTGTCGAGCTCGTCGCTGCTATGGATGCTGTCGGCCATGAAGCAAAGGCCGGTGAAGTCAATTTTATTCTTCTCCTTCTTCTCCTCTTTCTTGGGAGGCTCCTCCTCCTCTGATCTTGGCTCCTCACTTGATGAAGTGTCGATGTCGCTGAGGGAGGCCACAAAGCTCTAGCTACCTTCTTAGCCACTTTGTCGTGCTTCCCTTTAAAGAAAGGCTTTTTGTTCCACTTCTGGTGCTTGTGCTCATTTTCATTTTTCAGTTTTAGTTTAGGGCAATTAGCTTTTATGTGAGAAAGATCTCCATACTCAAAACATCCCTGAGACCCTCCTTTCCTCTGATCTCGTCTATCGTTGTAAAAGCGGGTGAACTTCTTGACAATGAGAGCTAGCTCCTCATTATCTAGAGTGACCACCTGTTCTTTTGTGACAGAGACCAAGGAGGACAAGTCAAAACCACCAGAAAAGGCACAAACTCTAGAACCACCAGAAAAATTCCCTCCATATGAGGTACCACTGCCAGGACCGAAAACTAAAACAATAGCTGGCAACAAATAGTTTCCAAATCCTGGACGAGACGCCTTGGAAATCTCGATGGACTTAAGCTTACTTAAGAGTTCTTCGCAAGTCAAAGTATCATAGCTTACCGACTCTTCAATAATAGAGATCTTCACCTCCCATATGCTACGATCAAGAGCATAGAGAAATTTGATGGCTCTATCATGATCCGAATAAGCTAAAGTCCCACTGGAGCGCAAGTTGCTCACAATCCCATCAAATCGAGCAACATGGCATCTACAGATTCACCAGGGCCTTGCACAAACATTTGATATTCTTGATTATATGTGCTTTGGCGCCTAGCCTTAATCTGAGTAGTGCCATCATGAAAAGTTTTCAAAGTTGTCCAAATATCACGTGCAGTTCGTAGGTGTTGGACCCTATCAAACTCATGCCGACTCAAACTCATGAACAATACATTTCTTGCCTTGCTGTTACAATCGTACTGTTCCTTTTCAGCTTGAGTGGTGCAAGTTTCAGGGATCACATATCGGGAATCAACAATGTCCCATATAACACTTCCTTGGCTTAGTAGATAAGCCTCCATGCGCACCTACCAATAGGCAAAATCACGACCATCAAACACTGGAATTTTAGTATTTTTGTCCATGTCGCCAAAAGGATCACTAACCGGTTAAGGTCAACTGGTGATCTAACCGGCTATGATACCAATTGTGGGATCAGAATGACGACTAGAGGGGGTGAATAGGTGCCTCGACAAATTCTCGTGAATATGATGGCCTTTTCAAAAACACCCAATGCACCTCTAAAAGATTGTAGAAGCACAATTGAGAATAGCAGTGCAAATCCAGAACGAGAATCAACTCAATTTGACATTTCCTTCTAAATCGGAGTTTGAATTGTCGAACTGTTTTGTCGGTAATTGATTTGCCAATCTACAGACTCTAGATCGGCAATTGAAATGGAGATAGGAGGCTATCGGTCACTGATGTGCCGACAGGGTTCAAAGATAAAAAACAGACATAAATTCAACTTTTGCAATTTGAATTTGCTTAGATCAGGATTACTCACTTTGAATAGATGATCTGGATGATGAACAGTACACAAGTAAAGTTTATACACAATAAACAAACACACTGAACAGATCCATCTAGATTATAACTGACTATGAGAGCTAAAAAGTTTAATCAATTCACAAATGTTCAGCAAAAAACTTTTTCAGTAGTAGTACTAAATTAAGTAGAACAAAGTTACTTGCTGCATCTTCTTCTAGATACCACACATTTGTTTTGAAACCACAAAAACCAACACTGAACACGGAATAGTGGTCATTTAGGCAATCAAATTCTTGAAAAATAGTAGATAACCCTTTCAGCAAAAACTTCTCTATAGCCACCCTGATAGCTCATGCCAAAACAAATCTCAACACTATTGAAAGTCTGGGACAGCAGCACTGAATTAATTCCCAGCAATAAAAACTTTCAGCAGCAACAAACCATAGAAGAAAAACTTCAAGTATCAGAAATAAATAAGTGAATAGGAACTCCTTTGGAGAACCACACCAGAACCTATATGCAGTGGCCACTGTTGTTCTATTTCAATCACTACAAACAGAATTAACTATGTTCCAGATGTGGCAAAATGGTATTCCTCACATTAGGAAACAACCAAGCACAAACTGAACCAAATCAAAGACTCAGCAAGAACCCTTGTACACTAAAGTATCAGTTCGTAACAGCAGTAAAACAGAGAAGAACTGATGAACAACAACACATAGAATACTTCTATTAATTGAGATCAGAACTCAATCAAAAGTGGCAATAAACATGATTCAACATGAGAAGGCAAAAGAAGATTATATAGAGCATCCAACCAAAAGAACTTTGGTTCTTAAGCCTGCAGCTTGTTCTAGATTGGCTGCTTCTCAGTATAGGGTGAAGATGATGTCTGCTGCTTTACCACTTCTGAAAATGAGCAGTACAGGACTCTAGATATGATTCAAATTTAGCAAAGAATAGAAGTAGTCTGAAAAGATCTCAACTAAATCGGTGCAAATATTCTCAAAGAACACCATACAAATGATCCATTTCCATAAAGAACTGAGGCTCAAATCAAGAATCAAACTCCATGCAAATACCTGAAACTTGACACATTTTCAGCGCCAACAAAGAACAATCAGAGCTAGCGCTACTCCCTGTAGCATATCTGGGACGCCAAAACATGAATCATATGGTGAACAGTGCACGCATAAGAAAAGGAGCAGCAAAAATGGCAGAGCAAAAATGAAATTTGTGGTTGGTAGCCCCCAAGAGTTCAGCAAAAAAAGTTCCGCCTAACCCTTAGGCATGGGTCCTTTATATAAGCAAGTCCATCAAGGTATTCCCCAAAATGTCATTAGGGTTAAAAGACCAAGTATTTACCTAAATACCCTTATGTATTTTTAGAAATATTAATTCTGAAAAATACACAAAATTATACTCCTAATTTATTACATCATTGACCCTATTCTTTAATATTTTTTTTTCAAAATTAAGAATTCCGAAAAATACTAAAAGATTACACTTAATATAGACGACTAAACAAAAAAATAAACTCTTATTTTTTGGAATTTAAAAACACTTTCTGATATGACGGTTTTTAGCCAAAACCGACAAAGTCTTCCCGATCGCCGATGACACGTGACACCAATCCGTGAACTCGACCATCAGCAAGTATCTCCCGCTCTCGATCCCCTCGAGTCGCTTGATTACTTGCACTGGCCTCCCTTTCGTTGACTTGGTCGACACGCTATCTTGATCATCCGTCCGTCCATGTCTTGATCTATCTCCACGTGCACTCTTGAGATCATCTCCAACTTCACCCAGCCTCCTTGATCATTTGGCATCAAGCTTCCCGCTTGACCCTTGATCACTTGCCATTGACAGTTGGATAGCATCTCCACCCTGCACAAATGAAACAAGAAAAAACAAGAAACACGACGCACACCGATCCACTCGGCATACAATCTCCACTCACACATCGATCCCATCGATGCAAGCAAACCACCACTCACTCATCACTCTAGATCGAGCAACCTTGTCAATCACTCATCACCAAGACAAAAACCACAGTACAACCTCACTTGGTTTCACATTTAACCTATTCTTGCTTAACTCAATCTTGTTCTACCTCGTTACAGAGATTTTGATTTAGCTCTCCATCTCAATAAATCAAAGCAATGGAACACCGACAATTTTTCATAAAACTATAATGCCGGTAACTCTCTAAATGTTTAGACTTTTAAATTTAATGTGTCGTCTTAACTAGTCATGTATTTCCATAATAGTGCTACAGTCAATCTCCTAGAAACCAATGCAGGTTTTATGTTGCACACCATATGATGCTAGCCCTAAAGACAGTGGATCTTATATCACCCAATATAAGATATTATCATGTGCTTTGTTTTGTGTTTAATTTACTTTTCGCTTATGTAAATATTGACTAATATCAAAAACTCAATTTGTAGGAATTCAACATACCTGAAGGCAATGTTAGAGACACCGAGTTGTCGAAGATCCGTTGATGGCAAGCGGCATTCCTTGTGACCCAAGTCTTCACGGCGACTAGGGCTTTCATTATAAAGGCTTGAATTAATGTTTGAACTTGTCTTGTAACACTTACAAACATTTGGTGAAATATATGAAATACATTTTTTGATGTTATGCTTTGTTTGTGCAATGCAATTTGTGATGATGGTATTCTGTGATGAATTATGTGTTGATTCAGGATGTAACCTAAAAATATTTTTTTATGATATGACCATAACATTAGTGACAGGTAAACATTGGTGACCATCCCTAAGGTTCACAATAGTGATAGGTGTCAAATACTCCCTGTCACTACAACTGTACCTTTAGTGACGGGTGAACATGGTGACCCATCACTAAAAGGGGACATGTCAGATGTGGCACGAGTCTAGAGGGATCCCTTTAATAACGAGTGTTTACTCATCACTAATGCTAGGGTTTTATTGACATGATAATAGTGATAGAGGATATGACCATCACTAATGTATGTTATAACCTATCAGTAATGTACATTTATGTGGTAGTGCAAATCATAGAGTTTGACGAGTGTTTGATGGATTGCACTCGACAAAGCAATGGGAAATCGGTGAACTCTCTGTTTCCTGTAGAGCATGTGAATTTCGCTCATACAAGTGACATACGCAAAGATGTCTACGGGCAGAAACAAAGGAACATATCCTTCTTCCGAGGTGTTAGGGTTTCAAGGCTCATAAGCATCATGAATAACTACTAAGTACATATAATGTTTGTAATTAGTATTTAGAAGTTTTTTTTGATCTAAATCCTCTTGCTTGTCATCTGTCATACGAGTTGGTTTAACACCTAATATATTTCAATCAGCAATTTTTATAAGAATATCTTTTATTTGACCTACCATATGGAAATAAAAACTGATCTTGTCATCAAACTTCTTAAAGTCAAATTTTGTAAATGACATATTTGAATACATAAATAAATAAAAATATATGTTAGGATCAAAAAGAATAAAAACTTTCCGGTGCACTACCGTGAATATGAAGTAATGTGCTAAAATCTTCTAATACAATGGCTATCACTATAGCAAACATTCATATAGAGACATCTTATTTATAGGATATAGATATTTTATTTCGTCTTCCACCAAGAACCGAGGCAATTTTACAGAGCATCATAGGAACATATCTGTTACCATATGTACCGTATTAAAAATTGTACCTACGTTATTTAAGATGTTGTTAGAGACATACAAATTACATTGCAACAAGATGATTTATAATATCACATGTATAACATCTGAATTAACATAGAATCACCTCTAAAGTCATTTTGTGATGTCTCAACAAGAGTGCTTCTAGAGGTTTGCATATTTTTTCTAGTTTGTACAATGTATGTATTTATATACAAGCGTGTACTATGAATTTAATATTTCATATATTTAGTATTTATATGTATGTGTAACAATTGCATTGACAATAGCATAATTCATGATTGAATACAAGAAAAAATCATATATTAAAATTGTAAACATTATAATAATTAGTAGGTTATAGATAAATAAAAATATCCATGTAAATAAATAGAGTTCACAAACTAACTAGACTCTAGTTTCTTTTTCTAAATTAAACTACTAGAATCAGATTGTATTTGGTTGAGTTGTATATTTTGAAAAAGCCACTCTGAGCTAAGAGATTTGGAAAAAACTATTGTGAGCTATGAGCTATGAAAAAGTGAGAAGCTATTTGGTTGAAATAGCTGTGGATTTATGTTTTGGTGGCCCATGTTATTTGGTTATATTATTAATATGTGATTTTGCATGCAAATCATTGTAATCATGAAATTTTGTAATGTTTATACTAAAAATATACATTTTGAATTACACTAAAATGATACATTTTACTAAAACTCCGTGTTTTCAATTTTTACATGACAGTATGTTGTAATAGCATGGTAGTTAATTTTCATTCAAGTTAAACTAAGAACCTATGAAAGTTGGGGTCCTTGAGCTTTCAGTTTATATTGCAAGAAAGTTATTGCTTTTGAAAAAGTTGGTTGGCCCTTACTCCTATTGGGTTCATCTTCCATCTTCCTGATCAAGAAGTTAGATAGAAAAGCTAAACTAAACACAACCTCAATCTAAAAGATTTCTTCAAATAGAAAGTTGAGCATTAGGCCTTCCTCTTTTCCTTTTCCTTTCTTTTCATAGTCATCCATTAATTAACCTACAATGAAGCAATAATAAATTTAAAGTTCTGCACATGAGTGTTGATGTTTAACTGAGCAGTCCACCTATGGAGGTACGAGATATGGTATTCGATATATAGGGTTGCGTTGTGATCTAACTCTATGGTCAACTCAAGATAAAAGAGCCAAGAGATTTATATAGGTTTGGGCCTTCACGAGAATAATACAATTGTATCTTGTGTTTTGTGGATTTGTAGACTATAAGCCTATGGAAGCATAAAGCATAAGAGCATGCCTCTAGGGTACCTTGCCCTCTTATATAGTCAAGGGTTGAGTTATATAGAACTAGGGATCTTACCTAAGTCAGTTTCCTAGATATTAGGATTATTTAGAAGAACCATGCACGTGAGGGATCATGAATCATTACCTACTAACACGAGACACGCTAGGAGTAGTGGAAGAAGATGTTGGGGAAGCGCGTCCTCGCTTATCCTCACCTTGCTCCGGCCATTCCCCGACGATCCAATCGATGAAGATGATGATTTCCACGTGATGAAGACGATGAGCATCGCTATTCGAGAAACGCCTCCATGGAGTGCAAACGTATAGGGATGGGATCCTTCCCACGCCGGCATGCTAGCACTGCTCATGAGAAATGGAGAATCCTCAATCTCAACTCTTAAGATCAAGAAGGAAGGAGAGGAGATCTTGGTGGCTAGGGTTTAGATCTAATCTAAACTATGAATAACTTGATATCCAAGATCTCCTCCTCCTCTCCAATAATTCGCGACCTAACAAATCAACCTCAAACAATTGAAGACCCAACAGATCCAATCTGTTATGCCTACTTCAGAACTTCCGATCAGGGCTCTCGGACTACAATTCCAAGTATCATCGTAACTTCCGATACATCCTATCGGAACTTCCGATCAGTGCAATTTTTCTCAATACGCATCAGAACTTCCGGTTTCAACTCTCTGTCTCTAAATTACAAATTATTGGAACTTCCGATACCATATCGGAACTTCTGATTTAAGCTCTCTGTTTCATAAACTATAAATTATTGGAACTTCCAATACCATATCAGAACATCCGATTTGAGCTCTTTGTTTCCAATTCAAAAAATAATCGGAACTTTTGATTCAAATCAGAATTTCCGATCCAACCGGAATTTTCTTGGCCATTGTTCCTTCAATCTCTCACTTGCACAAGAACTAATTCTTTGAAATTTTCTTAATCCATCCCCTTAAGTGTGTGACTGATAGGTTCATACACTGACGACTACTCACTAGAAACCTTTTCTGACTCATTGATCAATAGCGGTACCTAGCAACACATATTGACCCCCGAAAGCGTACAAAATCAATTTTCACTAAACCTTGATATGCGCATGCACCAGTCCCTTTAACACATGACATCAGTCAAGCTCATGGCGAGATTCGTGCCACCCTTGTTGGACAGCTCGACATTTCACTCGATCAAGTAACAGATTCAAATCATGACTAACTATTTAGTCATAATGGCATGGCCATGCACTTTCCAATACGATTACCTCGAGGGGCTAGAGACATCTCTCCATTATTAGGAGGGGTAAATTCCATATTGACCGCTCACATCCCAAGACATGTTTCACAACACACCAGAAAACAACCCTTATAACTACCCGGTTACGGAATAGCATTAGGAAGCATCTAAGTGTGTCACTACGCATTCTGGAATCAAATGACGATCTCGGGTCCGAGGACTCTGTATGAACACCATTTGAGATGACAACTGATGGAACATTACAATAACAATCCCAATAGTATCTCAAGTGGGTCTATCCAACACCATGTTCACCAACATGTGTCCACATCACTGATTTGACATCTCTATGTCTAGATATGTAAAATATGATCATCAATCAATTGGATGTGCTAATCTATGTATCATCACTGTCCCACATGATGACAATATCAGGGATCCTTTATGACCAATATTATTATAAAACAAATAGTTTCACATAACAAGTCATCAACTCATTAATTAAATGTGTATGGACTTGCTGAGTTCAGTGTATGGACTTGTGATTGTCTGATTAGTTCACCGAAGGGTTTAGTGTGTGTGGAAGAGACATGTTTGCTTGTCTTATGGTGTACAAGACTTGGATGCTATTAGACTGTTAACGGTGGGTGATTAGGGTCAATTGGGAAGCTTGATGTCGGATGATCAAGGAGGTCAGGTGAAGTCGAGGATAATCCCAGTCGTACACGTGGAGGTAAAGCAAATCATGTAATGAAGGTTGATGAAGACAACATGTTGACCAAGTCAAGCGAAGGGATGCCAGTGCAAGTGACAAGGTGGCTCGAGGGATCGAGAGCGGGAGAGACATGCTGGCAATCAAGATCGTGAGATGGTTGACACATGTCAAGATCAGGAGAGGCTTTGTCGGTTTTGGCTCAAAACCATTAGATCAACATTGAAGGGTCGTGATTCGAAGTGGTGGCAGCTACGAAAGCTCTGCATCAGGACAAACTATCGAAGATAGGATTTTATATTTTTGCCTAATGGGCCTTGAGTCTATATTTTGATCCCTTGGGGTATTTTCATATTTTCCTATTTTGAGTTGATGCTATAAATAGCCATGTGTACTTAGGATTTCAACCCACACATTCAGAAGTACATTTTTCATTTTCTCAAAAGTTTAGGTCACTTTCCCTTTTGTTTTTTCTCCTCCATCTTTGATTGTGCAGCCGTCATTGTTCTTTGTTCCGCGAGAAGAAAACTCTACGCCGCCCATTTTTCTCTTGGGTTTTGTGCTAGCGTGTTTGGATTTGTTTAATCACGCTTCATATGATTCTCCGTCTTGGACAATAGCTTGGTTTAATCATTGTTATCTAGCATTTTCTTCATCTTGCTTTTTCAGTTCATGTGGACATGGTTCAAGCTGGAGCCAAGCTTTCCATTACTTATTTGCTTAACTAGTTCTATCAAGCCAGCCTGCATGCTATTCTAAATTTGTTTTGGTCTCCACGAGATTTTGTCGCAAGAATGATCAACCACACCGCACAAGGCATTGCCTCGGTTTGCATGTCTTAATTGGGCGCTACCTTGAGTGCACGAAAGATTGCCGCCGGAAATTTTCTTTTCTGCATCGTCGATGGTTTTGGTCATGGGTGCTCTGTCTACTACAATTTTTATTTATTTCCTTCATCATTTAGACAACGCTTTTTCAACATCTACTACTGCTACAACAGGTAACTAATTCATCTGTTTTATTCCTGCATTTTACCTAGTGTTTGTTTGATGATATATTTGTGAATGTGTGATGTTCAGTATGATTCATCTGTGAGTTTTATCTTTTTAGCCTATTCTATATATTGCGATTAAATATTAGTGAAATCTATGTATTTTCCATGAAATCAATGAAATGCATGAGAATTGTTGAAATACTTTGTGATATGTCCATGTGATCTATGAGTAGTCTTGGTCTATCTTTAAGCACTATGTAAGTGACATTTCAATTAGTGCATTGGTTGTTTTTTGAAGGCTAGATTATTTCATAGTGAGTGTGATCTCTCAGTCTGTCACTTCACATCAAATCAGATAGAAGAGTGATATCACTAGCTTTATCTATGATTTGCATCTCTATTTGCTTCCAATTCACCACCGTTATTTCCAATTCGCTAGAATACCATTAAAATTTAGTATTTCCTCATATGCCATTACAATTTCAAATTAACTCTTTTATGCCATTTGAGTCCAAATATTCATAAAAGAGTAATGGCATAAAATGATGAATTGGAAATAGTAATGACATATGAGAAAATATTCAGAGTCTGTAGGTGGGCCCAAATGGCATAAAAGAGTGGATTTGAAATAATAATGGCATATGACCAAATATCAAAATTTTAATGGTATTTCTAGCGAATTGGAAAATAACGGTGGCATGGAAGCAATTAACCTAGTTTATTTGGAGGAGCATTGGGTGTTAAGAAAGGGAAAATTACTCACATGCCATTATAATTTTCAGAAATTGCTTACATGCCACTGTCAGTGACTGTGGCGGCCCCCATCTGGCAGTGACACAATGATGGCATTTTGGCAAACCGTAAAAATCGTAATGGCACAGAAAAAATTAACCGTTAAGAAAGGCCATCTATTCAAAAGAATTTGTTAGGCGCCTATTCACCCCCCTCTACTCGCCTGTTTCGGTCCTATAATTGGTATCAGAGTAGGTTAGATAACCAGTTGACCTTAACCAGTTTTGTGATCCATAGGCGATATGGACAAACACGACAAGATTCCTCTGTTCGATGGGAATGATTGTGCATATTGGAAGGTGCTCATGGAGGCTTATCTTCAAAGCCAAGGAGGAAGTGCTATTTGGGATATCGTTGATTCCCAATATGAGATACTTGAGAATCGTACTACTTAGACCCAGAAAGAGCAATATGATTCTAACTACAAAGCTAGAACATATTGTTCACAAGTCTAAGAAGAAATAATTTTGATAGGATCCAACACCTTTGTACTGATCGAGAAATTTGGACCACACTTGTTGTTTTCCATGAAGGATCTACCCAAATCAAGACCGGACACCAAAACACTTATAACCAAGAATATCAACTATTTGTGCAAGGCTCTGATGAATCGATAGATGCCATGTTTGCACGCTTTGAAGGCCTAGTTAGCAATTTTCACTCCACTAGGACTCTAGCTTACTCAGATCATGATAGAGCGATCAAACTTCTCTATGCTCTAGATCGTAACATATGGGAGGTGAAGATCTCTAGCATTGAGGAGTCGGCAAGTTAATACACATTGACTTGTGACGAGCTCTTCAATAAGCTCAAGTCCATTGAGATTGCTAAGGCATCCCGTCTAAGACATGGGAACTCTTTGCCCCTGTCCATGACACTAGTTTCTAGTTCTAGCAGTAGCTGCCCAGTTTGACCAAGTACATCTGGTACTTGTGCTTTTGTGGGTGGTGGACACTTTGGATGATTAAGAGCTTGCTTTCATTGTCAATAAGTTCACGCGAGTGATTTGAGTGTGGTGACACATCTCACTTTAAGGTTGATTGCTCAAATCTCAAGAAGAGAGAGGAGAGTGACAATACCAAACACCAAAAGAGAGACAAAAAACGATTCCACAAGAAAAATTGAGACAAGTGGCTAAGAGAGTAGCCAAAGCGGCGTCTAGATCTTTCATGGTAGCTCTTAGTGATATTGACACTTCGTCAAGTGACAGGCTCAGCTCTAAGGAGGTTGATCCAAGAGAGGAGGAGGAGAAGAAGGTGAAGGACTTCACCGGCCTATGCTTCATGGCCGACAGCATCAACGACAGCGCCAATGATCCAAATTCCACCGACGGTAATGCTATCCTATGACGAACTTGCATTTAAATTGATAAATTGAATGATGCACTTATCACTCAGGATAGATTACTTATGAAAGTTGTGCGTGAACTAAAAGAACTTAGACCTAGATATGAATTTTCTTCTACTGAACTTGCCATGATTATGTCTAAGTTGAATGATGTTGAATGTGAGTCTTGTTTAACTATCATGAGTGAGCTTGCCGAGTTGCACTCTGTGCATGCTCAAGTCATCGATCGGCTTGAGAGTGCAGAGAAGAAGCTAATTTGGAGTAGTCTAGACCCTCTTATTTAGATGCTTGTTGAATTGTCCTTTGCTCATATAAAGTATTGAATTAAGAGACAAGCATATTAAGGAACTAGAGTCTAGATTGGAGAGTTTCGGGAGTTCGAAGGATGTGCAGCCTAAATGTTCCACATGCACTATCCTTTAGGAAAAAGTCAGCTTTGCTAGAGGGCAAGTCGAGAAACTCATGACAGAGAATGAGTACCTTATTTCTATAATTAACAAGTGCTCTAAGGGGAACGGTAGATTGGATTTACTCTTGGCCAAGACCATGATGTGTGCTTATAGGGCTGGTTTGGCTTTAGAGTTGGGTTTTGAGAGAACTACACTAAATAGGAAGGGGAAAACATTGTTCACTCCACCTACTACTCCTGGAAGATCATTATGGTTCTCCAGCCTCACCTCGACCCAGTGATGTGAGTATATCACCTTCGGAAACAATCAAAGAAGTAGAGTGAAAGGTAAAGGAATGGTAAGGATCAATGAAAATTTCACTCTTAAATATGTCGCATTGGTTGAGAATTTGAAATACAATTTGATGTTGGTATCACAGCTTCTTGATGATGGCTTGCAAGTGCATTTTAGATGCAATACTTCTCAAGTTCTTGATTTTTCTTGCTCTTTGATTTGTAAGATCTCAAGAATAGGGAGAGTTTTGGAGCTTACTTTTTCTAAGTCTCTTGGTTCGTCTCATTGTTTAATTGCTAGATCTTCTTCTAAGCTCTGGATGTGGCATAGGAGACTAGGGCATATGAGCTTTGACTTGCTTGCTCATCTTAGTGCTCTAGGATTGATCCGAGGATTGCCAAAGCTCAAGTTTGAGAATAATCTTGTTTGTGCTCCTTGTTGACATGGAAAGATGGTGGTTGCCTCTCATTCACTAATTAATCTAGTGATGACTGAACAACTTGGAGAATTATTTCATATGGACACTATTGGTCCATCCAGAGTTAGTTTAATCGGAAGCAAATGATATGTCCTTATCGTGGTGGATGACTACTCCGTTATTCTTGGGTCTTTTTTCTTGCAAGCAAGGATGAAGTGTTTTCACACTTTCGGAGCTTAGCTTTGAGACTATTTAAATAACTCCCTGGTGTATTGAAAGCAATAAGAAGTGATAATGGCATCGAGCTCAAGAATAGTCTCTTTGATGATTTTTTGCCTAGAGCATGGCTTAGAACATCAGTAATCTACTCCGCAGGTTCCTCAACAAAATGGAGTTGTTGAGAGAAAGAACCACACTCTAGTGGAAATGGCTAGGACGATGCTTGATGAGCATAGGACTCCTAGAAGATTTTGGGCTGAGGCCAGGAGCATCACTTGTTACATATCCAACCAGATCATCTTGTGCTTATTTTTGAATTTGACATCTTACGAGCTATGTTTAGAAGGAAGCCCAAGGTGACACACTTGATAGTTTTTAGTTGTCGGTGCTTCATTCTAAACGCGACAATCTTGGTAAATTTGAGTCACATTCTTCTAATCGTATCTTTTTGGGGTTATTCTCCTCATAGTCATTCATATTGTGTTTTTAACCTTGACACTAACACTATCATCAAGTCATGCGATGTAACTTTTGATGAATATTCTCCATGTGTTAGCACATCTTTTGACCTTGATAGTGAGCAGGATATGGATGAAACCATTTTTGAAGAGGAAGATCCATAAGATTTCAGAGAGCATGAGGATGATCCCCTACTACCCACTACGGCAACCCCTGAAGCAGATCATGTGTAACGCCCGGATTTAATAAATCGGGATTTATTGAAATTCCATAGAAAATCAATAAAACAAGACGTTCATCACACGACTGCATACAATACGTCAATCAATCATGGTTCGTAGACCATATTATTACAATAGAGTTAAATAAAATAAAAACTAATAAAATAAATCATCTAGATAAACGCCTCCTTCCAGTCTTGTGCCTTGACTGGGTCGCTACTCCAGACCGTCATCCATGCCTTATATTTGACATTATAGTCTAAATGATTACATCTTATTTCTAACTTTTATTTAATTCTCACCCATGCCTTATATTTGACATGAGCAGCACTACAAGCATAGCAACTCAAAGACAATCAATCGTAAAGTAGCGTCTAATCCTTGCACTACTAAATCAGATCACAGCTCGGGGGAAGGCTCGATCATCGGCTCAGCAGGGATGGTCGGTGAAGGATTCGTGGTGCAGGATGGTCCGGCGGACGATGCGGTGCATGAGATCCTCTTGGGCTTGGTCGAGGGGGTCATAAGGGCCTTCCACTTTCGCGGTGCAAGGGGAACGACCTCCTCGAGATCCTTCTTCAGCTCCTCGACCTAGCGATGAAGCTGGGCGTTCTCGCGGTTCAAGCTCTCCATTGTGTGGCGATAGTAGTCGATCGTATCATGCTGGCTGTCGGTGTCGAGTACCGCCTCGGTATGAAGATCGTCCATCGCCTAGAGTAGACACATGTTGCAGGCGATGACGGAGTTGCACTAGGAGTAGGTGCTGATGTAGACGCTGCGGTGACTCCCCGGGGTGCGCATGGGCATGAAGCAGTAGGCGGTGTCGTATAGCTGCCCGTCGTAGACCATCCGGAGCTCGGAGAGGGCCTGGAGTGCAGCGCGCTAGCTAGCCACCTCAAAGGTAGGTCCTCTGACTCCGTGAGTGTAGAAGGCTGGGTGCGTGCCGGAGGAGCGGATGACGATGGTGACCTCGCAATATCCCTCGTTCACATTGGGAAAGATCCCGTGGAACGCGGGCTCGTGCTCAAACCCGAGGAAATCCACGAGCATGCGGAGCTCGCAGACGAAGTTGGCGCGACCATAGAGGAAACCACCCATGGTGTGAATCAGCATCTACAAGAAAAAGAGAGAGTTTGTAAAAATTTTGGAAGACGAGATATTAAGTAGTTTGTAAAAATACTGGTAATATAAATCATAAGGTTTGGTCTGTTTGGCTTCCTACAGTCAAGTCGGTCTGATACCATCTTGTAACGCCCCAGATTTAATAAATCAGGACTTTATTGAAATTCCATAGAAAATCAATAAAACAAGATGTTCATCACACGGCTGCGTACAATACGCCAATCATTCATGGTTCGTAGACCATATTATTACAAAAGAGTTAAATAAAAGAGAAACTAATAAAATAAATCCTCTAGATGAACGCCTCCTTCCAATCTCGTGCCTTGACTGAGTCGCTACTCTAGACCGTCATCGTCCTCGTAGTAGACTGCCTCTAGTGGTGTAAGTCAACGAGGGTGAGTACAATCGTACTCAGCAAGCCACCGAATGCAATTATAATGCAAGCTAATAACAAGGAAGGCAGTGGCTCATGTTTTGCGGAAAAGTACAGTTGTAAACCATTTAATGAAGTCAGGTTATTAGTCCAGAATGTAAACATGTGTAATGCATCATCTTCTAACTCGAGGGGTACAGTCAGCCCACCCTCGTTCAACAGTCCTTACTTGCCATGAATCACACGATCATTCAATCAGAAGTAAACTAACTGCGGTGAACATTGGCCAACCCGCCCTTGACCGTGGGCATGGCTTTTCGAAAAGATTATACTCTGATCAGAGGCGTACTACTGTACCCACAATGCACTCATTCCAGCACACCACAGTGTGTCGAGATGACACCACATCACCCCGAAGGAACTCATGCCAAAACCTTTAGCATGGAACGCACCAATTCGATAACACCCTCTTATTGGTTTCATACGGTGCCCCAGTCACTTCGGACCGACACCGTACCCCTCCTTGAGCCTCGTCGGTACAAGCCACCCACAGGTGTCACTTGCCCCCTCCACTATGGTGCTTCAAGTTGGAATGCTCCATACCTCCAGTTAGGACTTACCCACTAGACTTGTGGTTAGTACGAGTTTGTTTTGCAATAGATCCCACAGACCGGTCCTTATAGTGCCCCGGGTGCGACCAACCAATGCCCTAGCTTGCACCCGGAACCCACCATACTTATAACATAGCCAAAACTCCAATAGAATCCAGGGACAAGAATAACGGGGAAATCATATAGTAGAATTCACTATCTACGACTCGTTCTTGTATCCTATAGAAGTTGTGTCGATACATTGGACACTAGCTAATATAATATTTATAAAGTTACAAGGAGTTTAGGCTCAATAAGCATGGCTTGGGTTTACACAACAAGGACGAGGATCTAATAAATATAATTTAGGGATTGTGATTAAGCTAATGCAATATTGTAATTCATATGTGTTATAGCGGTAATTATGAAAAATTGGGCTCAATTATGATCAACTTAGGGTTTGTGACTTGCCTTGCTCAGAAAACGGTGAAGGTGGAACCTAAGGGTAAAACTCCAGATCCTCGACGGTGTTGTAGTCTTCTCGATACGGAAAAATAAACACGACATTCAATAAACATCCCAAAAATAACAATACAACATGATGGGTTGGAATAAAATAGAAAAATAAAGTTATTAAATCCTATGAAATTATTATCTGAATTTTTAAGATGGTTTTTAGAGGGTTCTGAATTTTCATTAAATGAAACAAACATTTATCCTAAAGGGTTTTTGAATTATTATTAAATAAGAATAAAATGTGCAAAATAAACATACTATTTTTATTGCATAAATGTGTAGAAATAAAAAGACAAATTTTACAAATTTTGAATGGTGAAATTTGGAGTTAATTTGAGCAAGTTATGAATTTTCAAAGTTTAAACAATGTTTTGGATTTTTTATTTACACAGAAATTGGTCTCTGGTCCACGGTGAGCCAGGCTCACCACGGACCCACGCACTGTGCGCGTGTACCGGACTAATCAGGACCGTCCGATCCAGATCGGGTGGCCAACAGCGAGGCGGGATTCTTAAATGAAATCCGACGGCTCAGATGAGCCCATACCGGTTCACCACAGATCAATGGCCCTGATTAAATCCCTTCAGTGTTGTTCGATCACAATCGTGTGGCCAGGACTTTGTCTGGCATGGCACGCGCTGAAGGGGGTAATTTACCCCTTCTTCTCCGACTCCGATGACGCGATGGCAAGCGATTCCCGGCGACGGCGAGGTCTATTGGCGTGGCTACTAGCAAAACAGAACTAGGGGAGCGAGGGGGCGCGAGGGTATCGGCGGTAGTGACGGCGGTGGGCTGGCGGTGACCGACGACGAGGAGGGGCGATGAAGCTTCTCGGGTTCGACGATGGCGGCGGTTTCCGACGGTCTTCACGGCCAACGGAGACGTGGCCGAGGACGGGGCAGTGACGCTGGTCCTAAGGGTGGCGACGGTGAGGGCGGTGGCAGCCTGAGGCATCCGTGATTGGCGGTCGGAGTAGAAGCAGGGGGAAAGTGGTCTTCGGTGTCGCAAGGTGTCGTGTGAGAGCGGCTAGGGCTAAAATGGGGAGGGTGGAGTGCGGCGAGTGTAGAGGTCTTTTATAGGGGCTCGTCGGTGTCTAATTGGAAGGAAACCGAAGGTTTCCTTTTACTCTGGTGAACTTTCCATAGTTTGCAACCTTGCCATACACGGAGAAAACACGTCGGATTTGGGGGAAAGTAATCGTCGGCGCGAGGGGATAAGGATCCTGGGCTCGATTCGACGATACGTGGTGGCCGGCGGTGGAATTGAGGAAAGGGGGCACCGGGAATGGAAGGGGGGATCCCCTTCCATCGAAGACGATGGATATGATAGGTGGGTCCCACCTGTCATCAGCCGAGCACAAAGCAACTACGCCGACAGGTGGGCCCAAGCGGTCAGCGGTCGAGGGGCGCGGGTGAGGGGATGACTAGTGGGCCAGGGTAGGCGCAGGCGTGGAGGAGAGAGAGGGGGTGCACGCCGACAGGCAGACCCCACATGGTGGTGAGTGAGGCACTAGATTGGGCTGGGCTGGGGAAGATTGGAGGGTTGCGGCCCAATACCGTTTAAAATGTATTTTCGATTTAAATTAATTCCAGAAAATAAATTATTTGTTTAGAGCTTGAATCACTGTTGCTAAAATTTGGTAAAAATTCCTAAAAATATTTCTTGGCTGGTAGATTCCACCAAAATTTTATTAACTTTAAATTTGAATTATCTCTCCATGTTTTGCTTTATTTGGGTTCTTTCATCCTTTTCTTTAATAAAATAATTCCTTTTTATTCAGAAATTTTATTTCCCTCATTTTTATTTTACTTTTAAATTTGGGATGTTACATCATGCATCCTCTACTTCAGCAAGAGGGCCTGAAGCATAGACTTTGGCAAGCATCGAGCACACTCCGACAAGTGTTGAGGGGAAGATTCTCTCTCGACGAGAAGCCCCTCTTCGCATTCAGTGATATCACCCTCCTGAGAAGATTATCGGTGAGCTAAATGAAAGGGAAACTCAATCTCATAGTCATTTTATAGATTAAGCATTTGTTACTTCTTTTGAGCCCCTAGATGTTAGTCATGCTTTATCTAATTCAAGTTGGATCAATGTCGTGCATGACAAACTTAAAAATTTTGAGAGAAACTAAGTCTGGGTTCTTTTAGATCCACCCACAAATGTTCACATCAGAGGAATAAATGGATTTTCAAAAATAAAAAGGGGGAGGATGGGTCTATTGTGAGAAACAAGGATAGACTTGTTGTTCAGGGTTATTCTCAGATTGAGGGGATTGATTTTAGGGAAATGTTTGCACATGTTGCTTTGGCCATTAGGAATTTTTTTGCTTTTCCATCTTTTCGTGGTTTCAAACTTTTTCAAATGGATGTCAAAAGTGCTTTCCTAAATGGTTTTATAGGAGAGGATTTTTTGTCAAACAACCTCCTGGCTTTGAAATTCCCAAGTACCCCCATAGAGTCTTTAAACTTCATAAAGCTTTGTATAGACTCAAGCAGACACCTAGGGCTTGGTATGACTGGCTTTGGTCCTTTTTGCTTGAGCATGGGTACAAAATGGGCTCTGTTGATAAACCAAGTTTACTCATAAGCATGGCAAAGATTTCATTCTTGTTCAGATATGTTGATGACATCATTTTTGGTGGCTCTTCTCATGCCCTTGTTGCCGAGTTTGCAGATTCTATGAGTAGGGAGTTCGAGATGTCAATCATGGACGAGCTAACCTTTTTCCTTGGTTTGGAAATCAAGCAATGCAAACAAGGTACCTTCGTTCATTAGACGAAGTACACCAAGGATGTCCTAAAGCGCTTTTACATGAGTGATGCGAAGCCATCAGCCACTCCAATGGCTACCTAGGTGGCTCTTGACCTAGGCGAAGATGGTGAAGAAGTTGATCAGAAGGAGTTTCGGAGCATGATCGACTCCTCCTCTACTTGACGGCCACGAGACCAGACATACATTTTGTCATATGTTTGTGTGCTCATTTTCAATCTTCTCCTAGATCTTCACATCGTCAAGCCGTGAAGCGCATCCTAAGGTATCTCAAGCACACTTTATAATTTGGCATCTGGTATTCTACATCATCATCTCTTTTCCTTAGAGGATTTTTTGATGTTGATTTACTGGTTGAAGAATTGATAGGAAAAGTACCTCTAGTACTTGCCATTTTCTAGGTTCCTCTCTTGTGTGTTGGTCTTCTCGCAAACAATCTAACATTGTACAGTCTACTACCGAGGCTAAATATGTAGTTGCTGCTAGCTGTTGCTCCCAGATTTTGTGGATGGTTTCTACTTTACGGGATTTTGGGTTAGATTTTAAAAATGTTTCACTTCTTTGTGATAACACTAGTGCCATTAGCTGAACCAACAACCCAATACAATATTCTAGAACCAAACACATTAATGTGAGATACCATTTTTTAAGAGATCATAATGAGAAGGGAGACATAGAACTGCAATATATTGATACCTAGAACCAGCTTGCTGATATTTTTATCAAGTCTCTTGATGCTTCTCATTTGTATTTTGAGAGGAGAGCTTGGTGTTTGTCATCCTTATGGCATTTTGTGAGGGGAAGTTGTGTGTTATTGCATTTAAAGCTTTTTTCATATGATTAACTTCTTTTACATGCACATGCTTGTATATGCCTTTGAATTATTGTCTATTATCATGTTCATTTTGCTTTATTCACTATATCTGATATTTGTCATGAGCATGGCTTTTAATTCTTAAATTTTAAAACATGGTCACCACTTAGTCTGGTAACTAGCATGTGTAGCCTGATTGCTTTTGCTATCTTTTACATGCCTGGTAGCTAAGTCCTTTTCACTTGGATGCAAACATGCAACTTCAACTTTTAAATGCTTTTCATGGCAATCTCGGTCTCAAAAATGATAAAAAATCATGAAATTGATATACATGCCTTTTGTGCTAAAGTCGAAAAGATCCAGGCGGGTTTGCTTTTTTGCACTGCTTTTGTTCTAGACTGCTTACCATAGCACTTTGGTATGAACTGGGACATAGTAGTGTATGCTAAGACCAATGCTTTAAGATTCTGATGGTATTTGCTTGACCAAGGCTTAGCTTGGTCAGTTAGTATAAGGCTGACAAGCAAATAACCCCTGGCACTAAATCAAAAAGAAAAAGGAAACAAAAAGCTTGAAAATATTGGATAACAAGTTTTTTGAAGCTCATGTTTTTGGATAAGGTTATCTAGGTAGATATTTGGTAGATTTTGCATTTCTTGTCTTATCATGCCTAGTCTACTAGTCTGAGTGGTGATGATTTTGTTTGCAAAAATCTAAAAACTACTTGCTCATGATTTTAATTGGATTGTATTCGCTTGAGATTATCATACAGTACTTTAAGACAATATTCAAGTCAAATTTTTGATTTGTACTGTAATTGTTGTTAATCATGTCTCAGAGGCTTGCATCTACATTCCACACTCACACATCTCTTTGCATCATTTTTATCACCTTGATGCTTGCATTGCCAAAGGGGGCGATTTAATTCATGATTCTGCAAAAGGGAGAGAATCCTAAGCAAGTTTGGAGAAATTTAAGATCAAGTGACATGGTTTGGCTCTTTTCTGAGTTTTTGTGGTCACTTGTGTGTTTAGTTTTAAATTTATCTTGATTCTTATGGGAGTTGACAATGCACTCATCAAAGGGGTGATTGAGAAACCAAGTTGAGACATACCTTGGTTTTGTCTAAGTGATTAGTGATTGACAAGCTTGTTGAGTTCAGTGTATAGACTTGTGATTGTTTGATGAGTTCACCAAATGGTTCAGTGGGTGTGAAAGAGACATGTTTGCTTGTCTTATAGTGTTCAGGACTTGGATGCTATTCGACTATCAACGACGAGTGATCAGGGTCAAGCGGGGAGCTTGATGCCGTATGATAAAGGAGGCCGGGTGAGTCGAGGATAATCCCAGTCGTACACGTGGATATGAAACAAATCATGTGATAAAGGTTGATGAAGACAACGTGTTGACCAAGTCAAGCGAAGGGGATGCTAGTGCAAGTGACAAGGCGGCGCAAGAGATCAAGAACATGAGAGACTTGCTGACAGTCAAGATCACGAGATCGTTGACATGTATCAAGATCAGGAGAGGCTTTGTCGGTTTTGGCTCAAAACCATCGGATCAATATCGAAGGGTCGTGATGTGAAGTCATGGAAGCTACGAAAGCTCTGCATTAGGACAAACTATCACGATAGGATTTTACATTATTGTCCAGTGGGCCTTGAGTCTGTATTTTGAACGCTAGGGATATTTTTGTATTTTCCTATTTTGAGTTGAGGCTATAAATAACCATGTGTACCTAGGGTTTCAACCCACCCATTCAGAAATCCATTTTTCATTTTCTCAAAAGTTTGGATCACTTTCCCTTTTCTTTTTTTCTCCTCCTCCTTCGACTGTGCAGCCGCCACCATTCTCTGGTTTTGCGAGAAGAAAACTCTATGCCACCTATTTTCTCTTGGGTTTTGTGCTAGCGTGTTCAGATTTGTTTAATCATCGCTGCCTATGACTCTCTCTCTCTCTCTTGCACAATACCTCGGTTCAATCATCGCTATCTAGCATTTTCTTCATCCTTCTTTTTCCCTTCATGTGCACATGGTTCAAGCTGAAGCCAGGCTTTCCATTACTTATTTGCTTGACTAGTTCTATCAATCCAACTTGCATGCTATTCTGAATTTTTTTGGTCTCCACGAGATTTCGTTGCAAGCTTGATCAATCACACCACGCAAGGCATTGCCTCAGTTTTTGTGTCTTTGATTGTGAACTAGCTTTAGTGCATGAAGGATTGCCACCAGAAATTTTATTTCCTGAATCATCGTCGGTTTTGGTCGAGGGTGCTCCGTCTACTGTAGTTTTTATTTATTTCATGTATCGTTTGGACATCACTTCGTAAACATCTACTACTTCTACAACAAGTAACTAATTCATATGTTTTATTCCTGCATTTTACCTAGTGTTTGTTTGATGATATGTTTGTGAATGTGTGATGTTCAGTATAATTCATCTGTGAGTTCTATCTTTTAGCCTATTCTATATATTGCAATTAAATATGTATGAATTATATGTATAGGCCATTAAATCGATGAACTACATGAGAATTGTCAAAATGCTTTGTGATTTGTCCATCTGATCTGTGAGTAGTCTTGGTCTGTCTTTAAGCACTGTATAAGTGTCGTTTCAATGAGGACATTGGTCACTTTTTGAAGGCTAGATTATTTTCGTAGTGCTTGTGATCTCTCGGTCTGTCTCTTCACATCATATCAAACAGGAGAGTGATAGCACTATCTTTATCTATGATTTGCAACTTTGTTTGCTTTCGCTAGTTTATTTGGATGAGCATTGTAATGCCACATAAAAAATTAACCCTTAAAAAAGTCCATCTATTCGAAAGAATTTGTTAGGCGCCTATTCACCCCCCTCTAGTAGCCTCTTTCGATTCTACAAAAACTCATTTCGCATATATACCTGAAAATTTTCTTAAGAAGACTAACTTGCATGGCATCCAAGGACGACTAGGAACACTTTTAATGGACCGGGTCATCTCTTCAAAGGGAGATTTCAATTGTAGTGGCATGACTTAATTTTTGTTGGTTGCAATATAATGTAGATATGACTTGTAACTGTTGGTGGGCGATTCATTTATGTAATGGTTGCTTTGCTTTTGTAATACAAATTATGTTGTGGTATTCTACGATGAAACATTTGTGGTATGTTTGCAATGTACAATGTTGGCTGCCAAATATTAGTTTTGATTTAGGATATAGTATAATTTTTTATAATATGACCATAATATTAGTGACGGGTCTAAATAAATACCTATCACTAAAGGTTTTGTACAAGTCCAACTCCGGACAAACATGATACCCTTTAGTAACAGATCACAGTGTAACCCATCACTAACCTAAAATTTCCACCTGTCACTAAAGGGACTCTTTAATGACGGGTGGAAATTGCAGCCCATCACTAAAGGGTAATCTTTAGTACCCTTTAGTAATGGATGGATATTGTGGCGTATCACTAAAGGTTTACTTTAGTGATAGGTGAACATGCATCACTAAAGATTGGGCTTACTAATATGATTAAAGTGATGAGTGTGTCGTCCGATACTAATGAGTTCTATGACCCATTACTAATGGCTTTTTATGTAGTGAGGGGAGTGGCTTAAATAGTAATGCAATCGTCGCCGTCACATCATCCATGATCACTGCTGGTTGTTGCACGTGCCCCAGTGGTGCTAACAAGATAGTTCCGCCTCTCAATCTACACCCGACAACTGCCGCTAGACCCATCAGAGCAAATATGTGTGCATGACCCCTCAACTATTGTGCATTAACTATGACAAAAATAGGCCAAAAAGCAACTTTTTGCCTATATTCAAAAGACAACCAACTGAGTTCATGATTCATGAGTAACTTGGGAGCCTAGGGTCTCGTGTATTTGGGACCTCACGTGCTCGAGGGCTCACACGATTAAGACTTAGGTGCCCAAGGCTACGAGGATTCGGGCTGACTATTGTACCTAGCGATCGACCTCACCCGAGCATGTTCCTACTCCCGACCAAGAACCTACATTTGATTGTTATTCTCTGTCTAAGCGTTCAAAGCTCAACTGAATTAGGACTCCAAAGGATTTGAATCAAGATATTTCTTGACCCTCAAGCCAAATATTCCATTTGACTCGAGGCTTGGGGGCTACGACATGTGAGTGCACCGCTCACAATGAAGACAAGGTTTTTTCAAGATCAGCATACTTCAATGAAGCGTGAAGGTTCAAGTCGAGAGATAAGCTTCTCCTAGCTTGTTCAATCAAAGACCATCAACCAAGCTAAGAAGAGCTCGAGGCTGCTATCGAAGATATGACCCCATGATACCCCGCAATAAGCATATCAGTTCGGACTAAGAGCATACTAAGTCCATTATTGGAGTCCAGTAGCCCATGAAGACTGGTTCGATTTTAATTACAAATATCATATCCTTATCTAGAAACCGAACTCAATATCCAGTATAAAGAGATATATTTGTACTCAAAACCTTATAATTAGGGAATAAGGACATGAGTTTGATAAGTAATCCTGGAGGCATTTAAATTGTTATTCCTCACATTCGAACCTTATAGAATCATTTAGTTAAACGTGTTTCATTATTTTAAGTTAACGTTTGTGATATTAATTTGATTTAACATTGTCCACATAATTGTGTGGTGGTGTTCTATAATATGTGCTTTGTTTTTGCAATGTATAATGTTGGCTACCAAATCCTGTCTTTTATTCAGGATGCAACTAAAATTATTTTTTACAATAGGACAATAATATTAAGGGAAAATTACTCACATATCATCATAATTTTCAAAAATTTCCTACATTATGTCACTGTCAGTGACTGTGGTGGCCCCCATTTATCATGTACACACCAATGACATATTGGCAAAGCGTAAACTTTATAATGGCATAGAAGAAATTAACCACTACGGGACTGCCTGGGTTTGCCGAGTGTCTAGGGCACTCGGCGAAGCCCACAATGCACTCGGCAAAGGCTTCGCCGAGTGCCACACTCGGCGAACCCCACTCGGCACTAGCCGTGTCGGCGACGTGAGGGTTCGCCGAGTGCTTTTTATCGGGCACTCGGCGAAGTCTTTGCCGAGTGCAATATAGACTTCGCCGAGTGCCACGTATAGCACTCGGCGAAGTCCACGGTTGACGGCCGGGGTGGCCGTTAATGGGGCTTCGCCGAGTGCCCCACGTGGCACTCGGCGAAGGGGCTGTGCCGAGTGCCACGGGGGGCACT
The DNA here is from genome assembly GCA_019279435.1 of Zizania palustris. Lineage (NCBI taxonomy): Eukaryota > Viridiplantae > Streptophyta > Magnoliopsida > Poales > Poaceae > Zizania > Zizania palustris. The sequence goes on along the minus strand of JAAALK010000288.1, from coordinate 74,418,599 downwards.
CGGCGAAGGTGGCTCGGGGGGGGCACGTGGCGCGTGGGGGCTTCGCCGAGTGCCCCACGTGGCACTCGGCGAAGGGGGTGTGCCGAGTGCCACGGGGGGCACTCGGCGAAGGTGGCTCGGGGGGGCACGTGGCGCGTGGGGGCTTCGCCGAGTGCTACGTGGAGGCACTCGGCAAAGCTTCCCCAGAGTGCACAGAAACGTGCCACATGGCACGTTTCTGTGCACTGCAGGTGGCTTTGCCGAGTGTAACACTCGGCAAAAGTTTTTTAATTTTTTTTCATTTATTTCCTGCATATTTCATCCAAAAAACACATTCAATCACAAAATTCATCACAAATTCACATTTATTCACAAAATTTGCCCCAAAATTCACATTGAATCACAGATATTCACAGAAATCACATAGACATCACAAAAATCACATTTACATCACAAATTTCACGATCACATCACAAATTCACGTTCACGTCACAAATACAAGTTCAAATTGATACACAAGTTCAAGTTCGCGTTAACGGTGACAAGTTTAAGTTAACTAACAATTTCATCACGGAAACTCACACCACGCCTCACAAATTATCATTACCGCTATGACCAGTGTGTGGAGATGGCTGCGTGTTTGATCCTGCTGCCGATGGATGAAACTGAAAAAAAAAAGAAAAATAGTTAGAACACTTGTATATAACAAAACCGACAATAACAATATTAGAAACTCACATTGCCGCTCTGTGGAGTCCGTGGAGATTGTTGAGGTTGAGGAGGAAGTACAGTCAGACCCATATGACCTGAGAAAGATCCACCCATCTGCGCAAACCACTGCTGCATCTGGGTCTGCATCTCGGCTTGCATCTGAGCTTACATCTGAGCCTGCAGCCGAGCCTCCATCTGGGTCTGCCACTCGGTCCTTTGTGATCTTTCTTCATTTAGTTGGGCCTACAAAACATTATTTCAGAGTTAATGTTCTCAAACAAACAATGTGAAGTGTTCGATGATTGATGAAAATGAACTAACCTGTAGATCAGCAATCAGACCCATAGATGTGTCTCGGCGAGGACGTATACCCGGACCGGAGGTCGAGCTCCGAGCTCTCACCTCAGATAGAGAGGGGGTACTACGGGTATCAATGGCGCTGTCGCCCATCAAATATCGCCCATGTCTCTTGCCTCCTCCAGCCCTCATGACCACCTCGCCATCGATGTCATGTGCGATTGGGTCATAATCGGCGCCATGCACTTCCCTTGCCATCTCTGAATAGTCTTGGAGGCGTTGATATGCATTCCGATTAGTGTACGACTCAGCGGGGTCATTTGGATTGTAAGTATTTCCTTCAACTGCCCTCCCTTTGTGAGCCAGAGCATATGCCATGACTTGGGAGCATTCCTGACCTGCATTGGCCGTTGACTGAAACAAGAAGATAGTTAGAGTTATATTGTGCAATTAAGCAAAAAAAAAGAAAATGTAACTACATACCCATCTCGCCCTGAACTGGTCGAGGTTCAGCGAGCCTTGATGATGTGCTGCCCCCGGCATGAGTAGGCGTCGCTGGCGGCATGCCTCGTGACTGCTCTGCCACTCGGCAGAACACCACCTATCAACAATTTGGCCCCAACACTCAAGATGAGCGGCACACCACTGTGGAGGGACCTATTTGATGCAAGTGAAGTTGTTAATGACATAATATTAAGTATTACAAGATACACGAGAATACACTTACCATCATGTATTCCTCTCGTGTCAGAAAGGTGGTCCGGGCATCCTTTTTGTTCTTCCTCTCTCGACGGTGCTGAGCGCAGAAGTCAATAACAGCTTGAATGCGCGCCTCATAATGCATGTCGGTGACAAGCTTCTTGGCGGCTCTATTAATAACTGCGGCAGCCTGATCCGCATACCCCTCATCACATCTATAAAAATCCTGCATATAGATGTAAAGAGAATGTTATATGTTTTCACATGTTTATAGTATTGACACATATATTAAGAAAATAAACTTACCCAGAGCTCAGCCCTGACTTGATCGGCTAGGTGGGCAAATTGTCTCCCTTCTCGGTCAGGGGCGTCCGGCGCACTTTCATAGTGCCTCCATGAGTACGCCGGCTCCGTCCTCCCATCCAAAGATATCAAACTAGGGAACTTTTCCTTGATAAGAAGCCCGAGGATACCGTTTACATGGCGTGAGCACTCATGACCTCCTCGTTCAACCATAATCCAGTTCCTATCCCGATATCATTAAAAAGTATTAGTATATATTAAAAATTAAACTAACGAAAAGAATATATTATAGATTTTGTACAACAACTTACCTATTTCCATCTGGTCGAATGAGAGGACGATCAGCTACTGCCACTGGTCGCCTCGGGAGTGACGAAGGACCACGCAACCACACTGCAGCCGCTTCTGTAGTCTGCTCCTCTCCCTCTGCCCCAACCTCCCCACCCTCTGCCCCCACCTCCCCACCCTCTGCCCCCACCTCCTCCTCCTCCTCCACCCTAGCCTGCTCCTCCTCCTCCTCATCCGGCACGTAATCATCGTCGCGACGGGATGCCGGTATATGGCTAGTTTCACTCGAGGGCGCGGGTGCCTTTCCTCTCACTGCTGACTTCTTCGTTCTCCTACCTTGAGGTCTAGATGAGGACCCGACCTCATCTTGAGAGTGAGTGGATCTACCGCCTTTTCCTACTACTGCACTTATTAATTTCTTTAAACCCCCACCATATTTCAATCACCTGCTAGGAAAAAGAGTAAATCACTTTAGATAAACCGTGAAATGTGTTCTAAACGCATTTATTCTAAAATTAAACATAATTCTCATACAGCTGCTAGAAATAGTCATCGCCATCCGGATTTGCTGGATCATATGTATCGTCATCACTATCACGTGATATGATGTAATCGTCGAGCTGTTCAGGAGGTGTTATGTTGTCATCACTTTGAGTGCCACGTGGCAATCTCTCTAGCAGTTCTAAGTCTCTTCCATTATGAATCTCGTCTCCTTCGTCGGCATCGGCACCACTTTCGTTATCTACTTCCATCGTCTCCATCAAGTCAATAACAAACATGCCTGGTAGCCCATCTTCTTGAAAGAACTCTCCGTCGTATGTGTTCGGGTCTATGTTATAGTCTTCGTTGTTGGGAACAGGCAGTTTACCGTGTGGCGACACCTTATACACAACATCCCAACCTTTAAGACGTGCGACGGTTTTGCACGGGTAAGAGAGATAGTAAACTTGTGTTGCCTGTTGAGCCACAATATAAACATCTTCACTCGGCAAGGTGGTATCTTGACGAATTTCTATTAAGCCAAGTTCGGGAGTCTGTCTCACTACTTTGGGATTGAACCAGTGGCATTTAAATATAACGGGGTTAAGAGGTTTGCTCCCATCAAAACTCAATTCGTATATTTCTTCGAGTCGTCCATAGTAGTCAACCCCGTCTGTGCCCGGAGTAAAAACTCCGGAATTTGTGGTTCTTCGGTTAGGTCGGCTCTGTTCATGGCTTGTTGTGTGGAAACGATAGCCGTTTACGTCGTAAGCTTTGAATGTCTTGACCTTGTAGGCACAACCATTCGCAACTTGCCTCAACTCGGAACTCATTGTCGTGTCGGTTCTTCCCTATAGGTTTAAACGCGATGAACATGTATATTAGTCGCATATAAGATATAATTGAAAGGTATAACTAACTAAAAGTTAATTTGAGAAATACCTTAGTTTTGAACCAAGAAATGAAATCGGGATTGCCATTTCCCACACCATACTTAAGAAGGGCGGTGGATTCCTCAATGTTAGCCTCCCTCGAACCACGCCAAAATCGTCGATGAAATTCCTCAATGTACGGTTCCACTTCGGAAAGGTTTGTCAGGACATACAACATAATCAAACGCCACTCTTCATGTTGTAAGGTCTTGTTAGCAGCACCACTTGCACTTCCTAGTTGGCCTCTGAAGATGCTGAGATTTGATTCTTCTTCTGGAAGATTGTAACGAGCAGGTGGATTATGCACGCTTGGAAGATTGTCCGCATAATATCTAGTTGTGAAGTTTGACACCTCCTCCAAAACATATGCCTCAGCTATGGATGCTTCAATTTTGCATTTGTTCTTACATTTATTCTGAAGAATCTTTTGGAATCTCTCAATTGAATTGCACCAACGGCTCTGAACCGGACCTCCCATCCGGGCCTCATACGGAAGGTGCAATATCATATGTTGCATCGGATTGAAAAAACCGAGCGGAAAGATCTTTTCTAGCTTGCATAATAACAGGGCGCTAGTGTCTCCATGTCTGCTACCACGGTGTGAGACAACTGTTTAGCACAAAGTTGACGGAAAAAATTGCTCAATTCAGCTAGAACTCGCCAGACATCCTCGGGCACATAGCCACGAATCATGACCGGGAGCAACCTCTCAATCCATATGTGATAGTCATGACTTTTGAAACCCTGGGTCAAATCAGAACGGAGCATGAAAACGAGCTCAATCTACGCATCCTCCAGCTGTCCAAACGTGGACAGTTCGAAACAGTTACGGCGACAAATATGCAAACACATGCATATTCCAAACCGTAACTCTTCCGAACGGGAGACGCCTAGGTTACGCGACAATAACCAAAAAAAAATTTGACAACATCTTGTCTCTAATACATAGCAAATCTGCATCAATAGGACGGCACGATGGCTGTCACCCACATACACACATCACGACGTCATGGCCGACATCCACAATCACATATATATATCACGGCACGATGGCCGGCATCCACATACACAAGATATTAATCAACACAACCATTAAAACATAACAAGAATTACAACGATTATATTAAAATTTCTAAAACATGTATAAGCATTTATTTATATTAATCTTCTTGACATGCATGTAAATAAAATTGTAATATCATTTACGAGGAAGGGATGTTGAAAGCAAACAAAACATGTGACGTTGTATTAGATAATAAAAAACATGTACAAAGCATATTAATCATTCATGTTCAAGCAAAATATTAATCCTAGGTTCTAAGGTTACCGGTAGGGTTTGATGCGAGATGAGGACGATGAAGCCGAAAAGATGACGGTGACGCCGGTAAGAGAGCGCTAACCAAATTATATCTATCTAAAAATAATTAAAAAAATTAGTTATAAGATAAAGTAATTAAACAATGTGAGAAGCTACACTAAACAACATAAAATTATAAAATATCAAAGACTATATTAAATAATTCAACACATGAGACACTAACTCTAAGTTCAAATATATATATATGCAATATAATGCATGTCTCAAATAGTATAGATACATTTACTATTTTGCATTTACTATTTGATATCCAATTTGTATATATTTATACGTATTTATATTTAAAAAAATGAGATATACATGTATACCTATGCGAGGCGGGGTAGGGAGGCGGAGCCGGTGTCGGGGGCGGCGGAGCGGGTGGCCGGGGGCGGTGGGGCCGGCTAGGTTGGCCGGCTGCTCGGTTGCGGCCGGGGCCGGCGGCCGGGGCGGCAAGGGGCGCAGGCCGGGCCGGGGGGCGGCCGGGGGCTGCGCTCGGGCCGGCGGCCGGGGGGCGACGGGGGAGGGAGCTGGGCGGCCCGGCGGCGGGGGCGCAGGGGGCTGCCGGCGGCAGGGGAGCAGGGGGGCGGGCGGGAGCAGGCGGGGGAGCAGGGGGGCGGGCGGGAGCAGGCGGCGGCGGGGGAGCAGGCGGCGGTGGGGGGGCTGCGGGGGAGCGGGGCGCAGATCTGGGCGTTATTGCACCCAGATCTGTGCGGGCCTTTTTTTAGCCGGACTCAAGGTTTGCCGAGTGCCAAATTGGGAGGCACTCGGCAAACGGGTATTTTTTTAAAAAAACCTTTGCCGAGTGCCATTAGGGAGGCACTCGGCAAAGATTATTTTTTTAAAAAATAAAACCTTTGCCGAGTGCCATTAGGGAGGCACTCGGCAAAGATTTTTATACTGTTTTTTTTTAAAAATAATTAAATAGAATAAAGACAGTAAAAAATCCCATAATTTGTAATTATATAATATACACTAATATTTCATCCTAGAAAATTTCTAGGTTCAAATAATCAAATATAAGTCACTTATAGTTTAATTTTGTGAGCTTTTACTTAAAATCCTATAAACAACTTTTTTAACCAAAAATAGCAAACTAACTCAAAAAAATGCCAATTTTTGACATGGTATAAGATAAATTGAGTTTTAGTAGTACAAAAAGTTTTAAGTTCAAACAAATATTTGAAACTCGATTTGCTTCTAAACCTAACTCATTTCATCCCTAAACTCCTAAACCTTCTCGAAGGTTGTCCAATTTCTAAAGGTCATACTTGAAAACTTTGTCAAAACATTATGAATTTTTACCATATTATATATGTATGATATAATGACACCATGTCAAGTGTCATATTTTTTAGGCATCAATTACATTTTCTATAATTAAAAAACCATTAACCTGCATTTTCCCTATCTAGTGTCTTAAATTAGATTTTAAATATTTAGTTATATTTAGTTGTAAAAGATTACAAATGTAATCATGAACACAAATATGATTTTTCCATAATTTTTGAGTCATTATTTCATGTACATGCAGTTGAAATTTGACCCACTTGGAAGTAAATCCTAGAAATACAAATATTTTATTAAAATTAACAAACCCACTCATAAAAGTATGAAAATTTACCAAGGATTAACAGATGTTGAATTATGACTGTAAAAAAAAATTCAGGTTCAAAACATTTTTAAAAATGTGATATGGACTCAAAATGTGTTTTCACATGAAATAATGGGTTCCTATAGTACTTTGCCGAGTGCTTTTTAAATAGCACTCGGCAAAGAATATTTATTTGCTCTTTGCCGAGTGCCACAGATAATTGCACTCGGCAAAGATTTTTGCAAATTGTTTTTTAAAAAAAAAATAAAATAGAATAAAGACTTTAAAAATCCCAAAATTTGGTATTATATAATATACACTAATATTGCATCCTAGAAAATTTCTAAGTTCAAATAAACAAATATAAGGCACTTTTAATTTAAAATTTGGGATCTTTTACTTAAAATACTATAAACAACTTTTTTAACAAAAAATAGCAAACTAACTCAAAAAAAGGTCAATTCTTGACATGGTATAAGATAAATTGAGTTTTAGTAGTACAGAAAGTTTTATGTTCAAACAAATATTTGAATATCGATTTGCTTCTAAACCTAACTCATTTCATCCCTAAACTCCTAAACCTTCTCGAAGATTGTCCAATTTCTAAAGGTCATACTTGAAAACTTTGTCGAAACATTATGAAATTTTTACCATATCATATATGTATGATATAATGATACCATGTCAAGTGTCATATTTTTTAGGCATCAATTACATTTTCTATAATTACAAAACCATTAACGTGCATATTGCCGGTCGAGTGTCGTAAATTAGATTTTAAATATTTAGTTATATTTAGTTGTAAAAGATTACAAATGTAATCATGAACACAAATATGATTTTTCCATAATTTTTGAGTCATTATTTAATGTACATGCATTTCAAATTTGACCCACTTGGAAGTAAATCCTAGAAATACAAATATTTTATTAAAAATACCAAACCCACTCATAAAAGTATGAAAATTTACCAAGGATTAAAAGATGTTGAATTATGACTGTAAAAAAAAATTAGGTTCAAAACATTTTTGAAATGTGATATGGACTCAAAATGTGTTTTCACATGAAATAAGGACTTCAAAACATCTTTGCCGAGTGTTTTTCTTGTGGCACTCGGCAAAGGCTAGGGTTTGCCGAGTGTCCGTTAGTGGCACTCGGCAAACCCAAATTTTCACCCCTGGCGCCGTCACGGCGTCAGCAAAAAAACTTGGCGGGCTTTTTTCAGGATGTTTGCCGAGTGCCTAAGGAGTGGCACTCGGCAAACCCTGCCTTTGCCGAGTGTCCATCTCTTTGCCGATTGCATTCCATAGGGCACTCGGCGAACGTGTCTTTGCCGAGTGCCCGATGGAATGCACTCGGCAAAGATATGGACACTCGGCGAACATGCGTTTTCTGGTAGTGAACCCTAATATTAATGACATGCCTAAATAATCGTTCGACCCATTAATGATGGGTCAATATTGACACCCATCACTAAAGAGACCCTAGCGATACAAAAGACATGTTCATCACTAATAAGTTCTTTCGTGGTAGTGAATTTAAGCAAGCGCCCATGTCAACGTGCAATAAATAAGAAACAAAACTCACACTATTACTATTTTATCCGTGGGTAAACGGTTAGAACCTATCCATGAGAAATCTAATAATGATGCCATGGCCACACAACTAATTCTGGTGTATATATCTATAATCAAAAAGCTAGATTAACTTCCTCCTGTCAGAAATTATTTGTAAGAAGAGAGAGTATACTCTCTGTTTGCATTAGTTGATTGTTTGGGGACCAGCTATTCAATTCATGGACAGCTAGCTGTGTTGTGATGAATAAGAAGTTATGGCTTACCGTACTAACCATCACGTGATTGAATTATCAACTAGCCTCTCCCAGAGAGGCAGACTTCTTATAATATCATATCTTAGTTAATTATGGACTGATCCCTCAGCCGTACGGTGGAAGAGCGCACACTATGTTTGGCGGCCATTTCACCACCCCGACAAAACATTTTGGCGTCCGGGAAGCAGCACTGTAGCTTTCTCAATAAGCACATGCATGTCTTACAAGTTCCCATTTCCAAAGCTGCACCCTCCCGTTGCAAATTTACAATATAGTCTTGCTCTTTTGATCCACTGCTCCGTGATCCATTTCGCTACAGGAAAACTCAAATTGATGAGTGCCAAAGTTTTGGATGAACAAATTATTTGTTGAGTAGTGCCTCATCACAAAAATACATGCAATCGGCAAAGATAGATACTAATATAATGGACGTTGTGACGGTGTATTTCGGTGGGAAAAAAATTCATGTTAGCCAAGTGTTTTTTAAGAAAAAACATTCGGCGCATCCAAAAAGAGCCATGATTTTTTGTAAATGAATATTTTGAGCCTACGTGATGTTTGAAACTTGGTTTGAGCTTGAATTGTTTTCACTCAAAATATATCGTATCTTATTCCATGTAAAAAGTTCGTATTTTTTAGATCAATGTGCTATTTTTAATTCATTAATTGTGTTTATATGATTTAAATTGAAATATGCGAAATCTGAACTGTAAGTGTCTATAATAACAATAACGAACCAAAATTTATATAAAAATCATATTCATGTTTTTTAGTATATTTTTAGTTCTTATTCACTAAATTGAAATAAATTTTGAAAAATCTAGGTTGCAACACTTGATCGGCAACGTGGATCTTAATGGTTTTTTAATTTTAAAAAAATCAAATAAAGTCTAGAAAACATGATACTTGTCATGTGTTATGATATAATACATAGATGCTATGATATTTAAATATGTTTCAAGAAAGTCGTTACATAGAATATTAAGAATCTTCAACTGATGAATTAGGGTTTAGAGAAGAAATAGGTTGAGTTCAAAATCAAATCAATGGTTAGATCTTTGTTTAAACTTGAAACATTTTTACAATAAAAATATAACATAGCTTATCTCATGTAAAAAGTTGGTATTTTTCTGAGTCAGTTTACTAATTTTAACTCATTAAGTGTTTTTTAGTATTTATATTGAAATATGTCAAATTTTAATCGCAAGTGCATGAAATAATTAACCAAAATTATAGGAAAATCATATTCATATTTTTGAGTCCATTTGTATGTTACGAAACTCAATCGACACTGTGGAGCTTGATGGTTTTTTACTTCTAAAATTTCAAATAGAGTCTGAAAAATACGAGACATGTCATGATATTATAATATAACATGTTGATAATATGATTAAAATTTAAAATTGTTTTGTAAAAGTTAATATGTAGGATGTTAAGAAAATAAGAGATTCTTCGAGGATGAAATAAGATTCAAAGAACGAAGGGTTGGATTTCAAAGGAGATCAATGATTAAATCTTATTTTGAACTTTAAACTTTTCTAAAATTAAAATCCAGCGCATATTATTTCATGAAAAGTTGGCATTTTTATTGGTCAATTAGCTATTTTTAGATAATTAATTGTAATTCTATGATTTAAGTTTAAACATGTCAAATTTGAATTGTAAGTGTATGAAATAATAAACTAAATTATCCTTAAAATATTATTAATGTTTTGAGTCCTTTTTTAGGCCTCACCCACAAAACTGAAAGACATTTTGAAAAATCTATGTGACAGCACCCTATTGGCAACATGCAATATATTGGTTTTTTAATTTAAAAAAAATCAAACGAAGTTTAAAAAACATGGGATTTTTCGTGGTGTCATGATATGATACATAAATACAGTGGTAAAAAATTAAAATGTTTTGATAAATTTGTTAAGAAAAACTAAAAAATATATTTGGAAAAATTAAAAAACCGATTTGTTTTTTAGTTTGTCGAGAGCTTTGTGTTAGCACTCGGTAAACATCCAATTTTTTCACAATCGCGCGCTCTAATTAGTGATGTGGAAAAAAATTCACATCTAACACTACAAAATTTTCGGTCCGTGCACAAAGTCACACCGCATGCGCTAAAATTTTCCCAAGCCTTTAAAAGGGTTGTTCTGCCGTCGACACGTCCGCCTCCGGTCGATGTGAGCTGCCTACGATCACCATGCCCCACCTCCAATTGTCCCATCACCTGTTGCCCCTCCGCCATCGACATGTCCGCCTTCTTTGCCCGTCACCGCCAACACGCCCACCTCGTCGTCCCGTCACCCCGGTGCCCCGTCGCTTGTCGCCACTCTGCCGCCACCATGCCCACTCTCTTGACCCTCCTCGTCGCACCTGATCATCACGTCGGCGCGCCACTCCTCCTCGTTGTTCCTAGAAGATGGCCGCACCACATCAACGTTGTGTTGAGCTGCCTCTTTTTTTATTTTCTGTTTCTCCTTGCACGCTAACATCGTGTCGAGCTGCCGCTTTTTATTTTCTCTTTCATTGATTGTTGAGTACCAAATTTTAATACTCGGTAAACCTGTCATCATGTTTGTTCGCACACCGTGAAGTTATTTTTGTTCGCCGAGTGTCGTGTGTGGCAGTTGGCGAAAGATTCATGAAGTGTCCGACAAAAAACACTCGACAAATCTCTGTGTACCGACAATAGATTCATCGAGTGTTCTTCACCGAGTACGACACTCGACGAACCTCTCACTGAGTATAAAATAGGCTTCGAGTGCTTGTGGCGCTCACCAAAGCATGTGTTTCCCGCGGTGTTTGTTTCATGCATTCCAATGAGCTCATACCCGCACATAAATGGATATGTTATTAGACACTTTGATATAGTATTTTATGTTAACGATATCAATATAAATTTCACTACAACAATCAAGGCAACTTCCGTCGGCCAAAGCCGACGGAAGTTAGCCCTTTTTCGACGGAAGAAGCTAACTTCCATCGGCAAAAGGCTAACTTCCATCAGCATTTGGCTGACGGAAGCGGCCGACGGAAGTTAGCTAACTTCTGTCGGCTTCACGTGGCCGATGGAAGTTAGCGCCGAACTCTGCCACGTCAGTAGAGGCGCGCTAACTTCCGTCGGCAAAAGGCTAACTTCCATCGGCATTTGGCCGACGGAAGCGAGGAGACGGAAGTTAGCTAGCTTCCGTCAGCTTCACGTGGCCGACGGAAGTTAGCGCCGAACTCTGCCACGTCAGTAGAGGCGCGCTAACTTCCATCGGCTTCTACCCTAGCCGATGGAAGTTAGCCTTTCTGCCCACGTGGCCAAAAGCAGCTAACTTCTGTCGGCTATGGTAAAAGCCGATGGAAGTTAGCTGGTATTTTTTTGTTTTTTCCTGGTTCCCCTACTCACACTCACATCCAACCACAATTTCAATCACATTCACATATAACATCCAAAATCACATTCAAACTTCACATATAACATCCAAAATCAATCTCACATCCAAATTCACATCCAAACTTCACACATCACATCCAAAATCACATAATATAACTAAATTCACATCCAAAGTCACAGTACACATCTGAATTCACATATAACATCCAAATTCACATACAAAGTCACATAACACAGCGAGAGCCACATACAAAGTCACATTTGTCCATATACTCACTGATCACCCACATTTGGGTCAAGGGCGCCGCCGCTGCCTCCCGCTTCATCCACATTTGCCCCGGAGGCTCCATCCTGACCAGGCGTACGGAGACTCTGAAGAAATAGACAAAATTATAGAACGAACTCAATTAACCTTCTAAATGCTAACTTAAGTATCTCAAGTAACGATATGTCAGGAGGTACGTACCTCAGGTGATGTAGGAGGTAGTGGTGGTGGCGGGAGAGGTAGTGGTTGGAACAAGGACATGTCAAATCCACCATGTTGCTGGGCTAGTTGCTACACATGTTGTAATGCAATCAGTTAGTTCTAAACCTATTGTTGAATACTTTTTAACTCCAACACTGCAAACTACACTTACTTGGATCATCGCCTGCTGTTGTGCTAAGCAGGACGGTATAGTACTCTTGTTGTTGCCTGCTGTGCTCGTCGTGCCGCCTCATTTCCTCCCTCAGCTGAACCACCTCTGGGTTTGCTTCTGAGCGACGATGGCTGGAGCCAACTCCGATGGAGCTCTGCGATGACTGAGCTAACTTCTGAGCTCTCACCGCTCTCGAGTCAATAACTCCATTGAACATGGAGTACCTGCAACATTGAATGAGTTAGTCACCATTACAATACCATACATAAAACATTGATAAAAACATTGTCTCACCGTCCATGGCTTTTTCCACCTCCGCTAGAGTACACGGTCATTTGGTCGACAGGTTCTCTCCGCCAATCACCATACTGCGCCTGCAAAAAAACATGTCCGATTAGATGGAGAAAAATTAAATTACGCAAACTCTTAACATTTCTAACATCTCACCAAATGGTCCGTGGCTGTCTGGCTACACAAGACATCTGGCTGTGTAGGATCGCTTCCTTTGTGACCAGAAGCATACACCTCGATGTCACTTGGCACGTTGCCAGATTTAGCTTCCTGTATAGTAGAAATGAGTTAGTCGCATTACAATGTATCTATAGATAGAGAGTGACAGAAGGAGGTCTTACCATGCATTTAGCGTGGCGAATATGTCCATCGGCACCATATCTGTGCTTCGGATCCATTCCACGGCATTGTCCAGTATTAGTTGTTGCCGCTAGAGGTCGATATGCTTCAAAAATAGTTGAACGGAAGCGGAAACCATTAACATCATAGCGACCGTAACTTTTGGCACTAATACTTCTGTAAGAGAGCTGTCGCAAGTCTATATGTACATTGTCAGCGAGCACGCACTGCAAATCATACGAGATTATAAGATAATTAACCTAGTAGAGTAAAATAATACGTGTCACAAAAGGTAAGGATTTACATGTTCTCTGAACCATGTGAGGAAACTAGGCCCGCCATTTACTCCTTCTCGACACAATTTATCTAATTGCTTCTCCGTTGGTTGATGACAAGACGTCAAGTATTTCGAATCAAACATACTGTCATTGTAACGAATAGGTAAACAAACGGGTATAAAATTTGGAGGTAAAATATAAAACTAAAAAGAATTTACTTACGCGAAATATTGTTCCATCTCTTCCATATTAGTACATGTAGAGCAAGGCATATGTTCGTTCTTCCTTAGTTACATAATATGTCGTGGAGACACCAACAGTTATGCCCTTCCACCCAAAAATTTGGAGATCACTACAAGGATGGTCTTCATCCATATGGTACCGTGTAGCAGGTGTGTTGACATTGTGATGCTCATCGAAGTATACACTAGTGAAGTATGCTATCTCTTTCAATTTAAATTCTTCAGCGATGCAACCTTCAACTCTGGCCTTATTACCAACCATCGCTCTAAGCTTCTTTAGGTACCTTTCAATATGATACATCCACCTATATTGCACAGGGTCACCTACCTTAGCTTCATATGGCAGATGAACCAGTAAATGTTGCATTGGATTGAAGAACCCTGGAGGGAATATTTTTTCCAATTTACATAAAAGCACCGGGATCTCTTTCTCTAGCATCTCCATCATATCTTTATTAATTTTTTTCGCACAAAGTTGTCTATAAAAATGGCTCAGCTCAGCTAACTCCTTCCACACATCATCATTCAGGTACCCGCGAAACATTATAGGAAGGAGTCTTTCCATTATTATGTGGTAATCGTGACTTTTCAATCCATTTAATTTCCCTGTCTTCAAATTCATAGCTCTTCTAAATCCCACGGCGTAACCATCTGGGAATTTCAAATTTTTCAACCACCTCATTACTTGTTTTTTTCTTTAGGTTTTAAACAAAATGGGGCACGTGACTTGCCACCACTATTCGTCAACTCAAGAGTTGGTCGATTACAAATCTCAGCTAAATCTCTCCTCGCCTTTACATTATCTTTTGTCCTATCAGTAAAATCCATACATGTTCTTATAATGCTTTCACCAACATTACGTTCCTGATGCATAATGTCAATGTTGTGCATCAGAATTAGTGATTTGACATACGACAGTTCCCATAAGCCACATATGTGGGTCCAATTATGTTCGGTTCTGAATCCTACAAATCCATCCTCATTTTCATTAAGGACCAACTCATTCAGCATATCAGCAATTTCTCTACCATTTAAACGCCTTGGTGGTCCTTTTACAACAATATTGTCCTTCTTGAAATTGTTACTCTGTAACCTAAATGGGTGATTCAAGGGCAAAAAGCATCTATGACAATCAAAGTAACAAATCTTTCCCCCGAAGTTCAGACAGAAATAATCTGTGTCCTTCGCACATATCGGACATGTCAACCTTCCATGACAACTCCAACCAGAAAAAATATTGTATGCCAGAAAATTGTGGACCGACCACAGATACGCAACTCAAAGATTGAATTTTTGCTTCTGGTCATAGTCATATGCTTCAACTCCTTTCCACAATTGTTTCAACTCTTCAATTAAGTGCTTCAGCATCACGTTTAGTCGTGTTCCAGGATGCTCTGGACCGGGTATAATGAGACACAGGAACATAAATTCATATTTCATACAAAACGAAGGTGGAAGGTTGTATGGAATAGCAAACACAGGCCAACAAGAGTACGACGATGCGGTTACATTGAAAGGCGTGAATCCATTTGTTGCCAACCCGATGCGAACATTCCTTGCATCACTAGCAAAGTCTGTGTCAAAATCATCTAGAGCCTTCCATGCCTCACCATCAGATGGGTGCACCATTACTTGATTATTCTCACGTACACCTTCTTTATGCCATCGCATATGTCTAGCGGTTTTCTTTGAGAGAAACAATTGTTTCACCCGATGTGTAAGAGGCATGTAACGAAGTTGCTTATTAGCAACCTCTATCGTCACCTTCTCTCCGTCTTCATTTACGACCTCTACGAATCTCGGTTTACCACATTTTAAGCATTTCACCTCATTACTATGTTCTTTCTAGAAAAGCATACAATTATCTCTGCACACATCAATCTTCTCATACTCCATACCGAGAGCAGAAAGAATTTTCTTTGACTGGTACATGTCTTTCGGCACCTTATGGTTCTTAGGAAGGATATCGCTGATCAGATTCAAGAGCTCCTTATAACAATTGTTGGAAAATGCAAACTTTGACTTAATGGCCATAAGACAGGTCACGAAAGCGAGAATGTTTATGGTGGTGTGCTCATGCAATGGCTCTTCTGAAGCTCGAAGGATGTCGAAAAACTTTTGAACCTCCGGTGTTGGAGGATCCTCAGGGTTTGATTCAAACTCCGGTCGTATAGCATCAAGCATCTCATCTATCCTATCATCAGCAACGCTATCATCTTCTTGTTCCACTACTAATACCGTTTTTTCACGGCATGTCTCACCGTGAAAAGTCCAAACTTCGTAACCTGGCACGAAACCATATTTGCAAATATGCAATGACAACGTCCTCTTGTCTTGCCAACGAGAATTTCTGCACTTCATGCATGGGCACCTCGCGCCAGTGTTTGTTGTCAAAGCGAATGCACGATCAACAAATTTCTCAGCGTTGATTACCCACTCCCTCGTGTGAGCTCCACTTTTCATCCAACCACTATACATCCACCGTCGGTCGTCCTCAGCCATTCTATAGGCAAAACATTCATTCAATCGAGAATGCATCATAAGTACTAGATGTTTTCTACATATCATGTCCCTATGTCTATAGGAAAAGATAGGTCCTAAACCCACCCAAGAGTGACCGACAGAACGTGGTATTTATGACGAGCCATGAGTCCGAACAAAATTTCAGCAGCATAACCCTGTTGTTCTCCAATTACACGCCTGATAGTGGTGCAATGGAGAACAATAAGGTTATGTCACTGAAATCTCGTTCGGACTCATGACTCATCATAAACACCACGCTCTGTCGCCCACTCCGAGGCTGTCCAAAAAGGGACAATTCCGGACCTACAGATCTCACACGCATGACACGTGTGAGACATGTTGGTCCGAAATGGGTGACGCATAGGTTTCGTTACACTATTTACGTTGGTGTCAAATAAATAATTGCATACGAAAAGAATATATATAAGAAATTAAACATATATATAATATACTAATCATCGTAATGAAATCATCAACAAACCATAAATTAATAAAAAGTGATGGTCAATATAACAATTCCAATTTAGTGAGGACTAAGAAGATATAAAGAATACAAGAAGCTAGTTCTACCACTATATATACTAATGCAGTAAAAACACAATAACAACAAGTGATTTTTTTTGCTTTGGTGATAATAATTGCATAAAGTTGATTCGCTCTAGAAAAGAGTGATTCCACTAAAATGAAGTTAAAAAAGGCATAAATAGCCTGTGATTCCACTTGTATCTTCTATGATCAACTCAACATTTGTTTTTCAACTCCGAAGTAGCTAAAGTAAAATGGCGTTTGATTGGAACTACTTGGGTAGTAATACAAAATATTTGCAATTCTGTTATGTGATACCAACAAAGTGTTAGAATAATGTTAGGCTCTAAAATATGTTTAACAACATCTACTTGGCAAAACCAGATATCCAATCTTTTTGCTAGGTTTAGCTCTAGGATGACAGCATGCTGGATTTTAGTTTCACTTCAACCTAAAGTGATAACAACCATGGCCACGAAGCCTAGCCACGAAGCCGAATTCCCCCCTCCCGAGTTGACGCCGTCGCGTCGCACCTCCCCCTCCCTCCCAGGCGCCCTCATCGCGCGCGCCTCGGCACCACGCTGTTGTTCCGCTGCCGTGCGCCGTGTTCACCGCACGTCGCCAGCAAATGTGGCATACATACAGTCACACACATACACAACTCACAACTCACAACTCACATACACACATACACAACTCACAACACAAAATATATATAGAGGTGAACACACAACAGAACAAAGTGGCATACATACAGTCACACACATAGGAGCTAGCAAATGTGGCATCCCAATAACAACTTCATCATTCAATCAAATCATTGAATCCTGAAGAAATGCCAAAACTTACTTGATCGACGGGCGGCGACGGGCGATGACGACGGGCGGCGGCAGGAGGGCGGTGGGCGGCGGCGGGTGGCCGTCGGGCAGCTGGCGGCGGTGGGAGGCTGGCGGGCGGGCGGCGCGGGCGGAAATTAGGTTGGCTTTAATGCTGGCCGACGGAAGTTAGGGGATTTATACCGTGCAGGGAAAAATGCCCTCTAACTTCCGTCGGCCACTGTGAAAAGTCGACGAAAGTTAGCTTAACTTCCGTCGGCTCCTCTAGGCCGACGGAAGTTAATTAACTTCCGTCGGTATTTCCGAAAGCCGACGGAAGTTAAAATTGCCGACGAAAATTTCTTGTTTTCTTGTAGTGTTTATCAACTAATTATTACTATTTTAGTTAGTCGTTGAAGTTATTAGCTAGACTGTTATCATCAATATTTTAATTAAAAGAATGCACTTAGCTAATTAGTAATATCACGAGACAATACAATTATCACTGTACAACCGCCTTGAAGCTACTAATACATGCCAACATAAATGGTGTGGTATGCACCTAGCACCGTGGCCTACAGTTCCTAAGACTATTTATAGTGGTGGATTTTATAACACTATTTTTTAGAAATCCACATCAACTTTGTAACCGAATGAAATATCATCTCTCAGTGCACCTCTCTCGGTGGAGAGTTTCATTTTACTATTTTCTAGGTTAACCAGTGTAATTAAATGTTTTGCAACTGAATTAAACACCCTCTCTCCGATGAAACGATTTGGCTCACAGTAGATGTTTCATTTCGTTTCATCCGTTTTAAAAACGGGTTAGCACCATGTCAAGTTAATTTAATGTCATATCAGCAAAAAAAATTTGATGTGTCATATAATTAATACTATGAAACCCCCGTGAAACTCCCATTGTGAATAGCCCTAAGGGCGTGTATAACCCCATTTAATAGGTGGTCTCTTGAGAGGTCTCTATGAGGTTAACTAAAAAAATACAAGAGACGGGTTATTCGCGAAGAGCCGGCTCTACACGATTCTCCATACGCATTGTCTCTTAGCTACATTTATGATTCAGGGGCTTAGGGTTATACCATGTAGTTTCTTTGTTATCTCTTTTACTTTGAAAACCGTTCCATGGTCTACAAGGTCCATTTGAAACAGTTGAACAATAAATCTAACATTTAGATTAGAAAATATAATTCATTTTTAAGAAGACTATGAAGCCTGGCTAGCTAAAGAGAAACAGCAGTAGCAGTACGTACCAGATACATACCTGCAGATTTTTCTCAGCGATATTGGAAAGATCGTGGCCGTAGATCGAAGGGGCAGGGTAATCTCCGTCATGTGCCGATCTCTCCGTCGAACACGCGCGCGTGCGGCATGCGACCGACCGCTGTGTTGTTACGATGGCGGGCGGGCAATAAATCGTCGTGACATGCGGGCGCTGTCCGCGGACCACACGGCACAGGTCGGTTTGACCATTGGAGGCTGGCAGTGGGCCCGACGTGTCGGTCGGTGACCCTCTGACACTGGCAGTGGGCCAGGCGCGGGATGGACCAGTGACTCTTCTCCGGCACACTGGCACTTTGGGGATGGCAATAAAATAGAAAACATATAGATAGTTTTTTAAATGAGGTGACGTGTGTGTCTGTTTTTTCTTTGACATGGAAGAACTACAGTTTGTCCATCACTATTTTTACTTTCAAAGAATTTCAAATATAAATGAACGTGTGGTGAAGACCACTTTAAACTGTCTGACAGTCTGACTTATATTCGTTGACGCAGTTAAAACTGGAATGTATGTGTGTATATAGTGTTAAATGTTGGGCTAGGGTCGGCAATTTAGGAGTAGCAAGATAAATTAACATGCAAATTGCAAGTTTATAACATCTTTTACGATATTTTCATATGGCCATCATGATTTGCTCATACATATACATACATATAACATATATACATAGAGACCCATACTAGAAAGTGGGGGCTAGGGCAGTGGCACCGATGGCCCCACCAAGGACCGGCATATATATATATATATATATATATATATATATATATATTACCTATGTGGTGTATAATAACATTTATATATATATATATATAATAAGTCAACACTAGTGCATTGAAGTACCTCGTACTTTATTTATCTTATAATATAAAAATAAGTTTTTTTAACGATCAAAAGACGATGTGAAAAACTATCACGTTGATATATATATATATATATATGGAATGGTAATATTAGGAATACGATGAAAATAAAAATAAAAGTATAACTAGAGGTGTTTTATAGAATTAGTAGTATTCTAGAATACCTTACCTTTATATCCAAAAAATGAGTTCTTTTAATGGTGCTATCAATTCCGATTCTTCGATCCCACATGCATGTCTCCAGTGGTGAGAGGGGCAAACGGGTAGTAATATTTGCATTTTCTTTCTGCCATGAAAATTGGTAACATATTGAACGCTGGAGAGGAGATCCATGGATCGTGCATATTTGAGTTGCGGAATAATACTTCCTTTTCTGTAACACGGCGACATCCAAGAGGGCTGGTTTTGTGAAGAAGATACATGTTCAAACTAAAGAAGCAATTGAAAATAAGGGAATGTACACTGTTAATCATGTCAATAAAAAGAGAAAGGAGGTGTTATTTCAGTCGGGCGATATGGTGTGTGTACATTTTCGCAAGGACAAATTTCTCGTACAACGTAAGTCCAAATTGCAATCACGCGGTGATGGACTATTTAAAGTGCTTGACAAGATTAATGATAATGCTTACACGATTGATCTTCCTTTAACTAAGTTTGGTGTGAGTAATACATTCAATGTTGTTGATCTCACAGCATATGGTGGAGATAACCTTGATGCGTCGAGATCGATGCCTTTTCAAGGGGGAGGATGATGAGGACATCACTAGTCATTTACCATTATCTTCCAATGATGTTGTTGCACAAGATAAATCTACGCAAGTCAAGATTGGACCAATCACACGAGCACATGCAAAGTTACTTGATCAACAGGTGGATTCACTCTAACTCGAATCTGACATAATTATTGATGAGAATTTTATACTACCTAAGTCTATGTATTTGTGTATGATCAAGTTTGAAGAAACACAAGTATTGCGCAAGGAAGAAGAGGAGACGTGTAGCAAGATCAAATAATGTTGAATGCCTTAAATGTGTGTGTCTTGAGAGCTGGGTTTGCAAACCCATAATTATGGTCGAACCCAATTCTTGGATTGATTTGTATCTAGTTAATTTCGAACTAGATAAGGACTCCTACCTAGAGTAGGACTCCAACTTAGGGTAGGACTCCAATTCAAGTAGGACTTCGTAATAGAGTGGGACTCTTTTAATTTTTGGACTGCTTTATTTTGGCAGCACAGGACTCTTTATTTCCTATCCTGGTCGCACCCCTATCCCTATATAAAGAGATGGCCGGCCCTAGTTAGGGTTTTGGTTGTTTTCATATTAGATTAAACTTTAGATTGAACAGTTATTCTGTCTTCCTCTATTTACCATGAATTCCTCTTTGTTTCGATCAGTAATTTGACCTCTACCACTTTTTTGATCTAGTGTTCTTGCTACTAGATAATTCAAATGTTATCTATTGTTCCATTGGGAATTAGTAGGTTGCAGAACTGCTTTGTGGCCAGTAGCTACGTGTGAAAGTGTGTGGTGTCACAAATATCCATAGGGTTAAGATATGTTGCATCAGCAACGGGGGAACAACCAGAGATACAACGTCTCACAAGTTATCATCCATCTATAATGATTTCAACGAGAAGATCGGGTCGCCCTGTATCATGAACCAGTCGGGGGTCGAATTTCCAGATCAATCTGAATCAGTTTTGGATATAGATTTTACATTTGAGAGTCCTATTAGGTTACATATTTGAGAGTCCTATTAGGTTACATATTTGAGAGTCCTACTAGGTTACATATTTGAGAGTCCTGCTATGTTACGTACTTGAGTCCTACTAGGTTATGTTTTTCAGTCCTACTACGATTTCGGCCCATGTCTTGTAAACCATATAAATAGACAATTGTCGTGATTGTTAGGGTTGGGTTTTGCTGAGATTATTCTGTCATTGCAGTTTCACTGTAGATCAGTTTGTAAAACCCTAACTTTGTGTTCTTTAGATTAATATATGCAATTTAGATTGTGTTTACCTTATTCTTGCAAAGTTCTTCATTTGATTTGCATGATCAAAACCTTCGTGGTAAGGTCAACTACATGATAATGTTGTTGATAACGACTAGACGTGTGGGTGTAGCGATTACAACATTTTGATTGCTGATCAGAAGCCTTAAAACGTGAACGTTCACTTGTTGCCTCAATCAAACCTATCAGAAGATCAGGCCAACTAGAAGCGCATCAAGTGCTCATCAGAAAGGTATCTGAGATGGTCTGATTTGATCTACTAGCCCAATGTACATCGAGGTTTTAGGCGATGAGCTACCAGTTATCTTGTCAATCAGGTTACTTTTATTTATGGAATCCTTAGCATGATGTCTTTACGCTGCATCGGTTGGGTTCAAACCTAGAGATTAGAGATTCATGTGGTGAAGTTTACTTTATAAGCCAATTGGTAGGATTTGCCAATAGTCTTTAGTCTTTAGTGACTGGAGCTTTACAAATAGATAAATGATGTGCATTGCTAATACACTTTTAGTAACGAGCCATTTTGGACGTGTCAGTGATGTTGCTTTTTTGGTGATGGGTCATAATGTGGCCCATCACTAAACATTAGGCACCCCTATTACTAATGGGTGGTAATTCAACCCATCACTAATGGGTCGAAGAATACGTGATAAATGGCAACTATATTCCGTCACTATTGATCCACTGATGGCCGGAAGTTTCCATTTGTTACTAATGGCTAGATAATTCATGAAAGACATAAACTATTGCATATCACTGATGATGTTTATAAATAGGTGGGCGCCAATAGAATGCTTTTATATCGTGTAGAACCTTAACCCCTAGTGGCCATACATTCTCCTCCGCCATCATTCCTCCATCGTGCTACAAATGTTCTGTCATCATTCTCCTCTGCCATCACAACCTTCGTCCCATTGTGGCCTCCTCCATCGGTCTATGTCCCATCGTGGCCTCTTTCGTTGGTCTCCTCTTCCATCACCGACCCTCCTCGCCACTTACTTGTCTCGTGCATCTTTCTCCTAAGGTTCTCCTCAACCTCCTCCTCCTCCTACTCCTACTCCTTCGTGGAGGGCTAGGGTTTGTTGCTTTGAGAATATATATGTTACTTTATAAATATGTTACTTAGTGAATATGTTGCTTAGTGAATATTTTTCTTTGTGAATATATATATATTGCTTTGTGAATGTGTTTCTTTGTGAATAACTCAATGAAGATAAGGCTATTAGTATAAGGGTTTGTTGCTTTGTGAATATATATGTTTCTTTGTGAATATGTTGTTTTGTTATAACTCAATGAAGATAATGCTATTAGTATGAGGGTTTGTTTATTATGGTTTATTTAAGTATTATTGTACTTTTTCCATCGTTGTTAAATATAACATGAATTAGGGACATGGCAAGCCTCCCAAGTAATCAATAGAGCACTCTTGCCAGACAACATGCTTCTAGTAGTAGGTGGATCCCTATGTTTTAATTAAACTATCACCATATCAACAATTTTATGTGCAGACAATTTAATTATGTGAGATTAATTATAATGATATGAAGGTGGATTGTTCATGGATGTACAATGATCGTGGACCTGAGTTCATTAATGGTGTCAATGGTCTTGTCTAACTGTTCAGCCTTATAGAAAAAGAAACAATGGCAATGCTGATCAATATATATGTGGTCCCTCTATCTATTGCAAAAATGAGAAAAAAGTATAAACATTGAGAAAATCTGTGTGCACTTGATTCTTAAAGGTTTCAAAGCAAGATATACCCGCTAGATAGAATACGGTGAACAACTTAATGATAGTGTGTAAGAAGAGCAGCCAATACTCGAAGAAAACACATGCAACAACACTACAGTTGACCATGACAGAGATAACATATTATTTTATGCTAATGATGAATATATCAATAAAATGTTGCGTGATGGCGATGGGGACTTCACTAGTGATAGACAACATGAAATTTTTTAGCATATGGTAACAAACTCTAAAACAACAATAAACCCAAAGTGTAAAGAAGAGCATAATAAGTTGAATGTAGTACAAACACTGATGCAAATGAAGTCTAGCAACGGTTGGTCCAATAAGGGTTTCAATGAATTGTTGGCATTTTTGAATGATTTACTTCCAATGAAAAATGTTGTGGTTAAAAGTACTTACTATGCCAAATAGGTTATTTGTCCATTAGGGCTTGAGGTAGAGAAAATCCATGCATGTATAAATGATTGCATGTTGTTTCATAATGAGTATGTAGACCTACATACATGTCGCATTTGCAATGCACCATGATAAAAGTGGAGCACTGATAGTGGCTAGAGCGAAGACACTATAGATGCTAGGAGACAAAAGAAGAAAATATTGGTTAAGGTGGTTTGGTATTTTCAAATAATCCCTTTTTTGAAACGGATGCTCTCTAACAAAGCAAACAGTGATTTGCTGCGATGGCACACTAAGAAGTGAAAGAAAGATGGAATCTTTAGACATTCTACTAGTGGCATGCAATGGAGAAGGTTCAATTCAAAATACAAATAGTTTAGAAACAAAGTGAGAAATATAAGATTTGGGTTGGGTATGGATGGGATAGATCCTTTTGGCAACACAAGAAGTACCCATAGCACTTGGCTGGTGACTCTCTATATCTACCTTCCGCTCTAGATGTGCATGAAGCGAAAATTATGTCTCATGCATTTGCTAGTTTGTGGGCCAAATCAGCCAGGTAACGATATCGACGTACATCTCAAACCCATGGTAGAAGATTTACTTGTATTATGGAAATACGGCGTGTGGGTTTGGGATGAATATAAAAGAAAGACTTTCACCTTGCATATTGAACCATTGTTGTTTGTCGGTACTTGTTTTGCCCTTGAGAATATTCCTTTGGAACGTTCCATTCCTACACTATATTAATTTATTAGTTTAGCGTTTCATTTTTATTTTAAAAATATTTCAAAAAAAATCAATACTCTCCTACAAAGGTTGTGAAAATATATGTTTCGATACAAAGAATCTATGTACGGAATGTTGTGAAGATTAATACATAATCGTACCATGTATTAAGCCATTAATTTAGCCCTTCCTTTTTTAATTTAAAAAATAATTTATTTTTTGATTTTTACACTTGCATGAAAAGGTTATGAAGATTAATTACATCGATGTTGTATGAAGGTCATGTTAAATTTTAAAAATAATTTCAACATGACCTCCGTGCATTTATTAACCGCGAATAGCAATCCATAAAGCTAAGAGCAATTTTCATAAGATTAAAATTGTATACATACATTCAATATATTCAATTCATTAAGGATAACTCATGGCTTCCATGCATTCAATTCCATGGAGATCAATTAATATCTACAAACACTAAATCAACATAATCTCCAATTCATTCTATTCAATGCATTCAATTCTATTCATGAAGAGAAATAAGAGCAAGTATTATGCACACAATTTAAGTGGTAAGAAGAAAACAAATAGCAAAGTGACTTACTAAAATCTTGTCTCCACAAATCTTTGGCCTCCCGACACTACTCCACACTACACTATTTCGATCGCTTCATTGTAGTCCAGCTTGCCCTATTATTTTATAGCAGTACACATTAGTGTCGGTTCATGGTTGCCGGTTCCGTTCAAGTTTGAAAATTATAATGAATTCTAATTTTTAAACCGACGGTGATATAGCTTTAGCACCGGTTTAAAGATAAACGATACTTATGCAGGCGTTACGTTTAAGTGGTTATGTGGTAGTGTCGTAATCCAATGGTTGCCTTTAATCCATGTGAAAAGTTGCAAGGGCAAGTCCCATGATACATGCAAGCAACAGACCAAAACATCTTTATCACTCACTCAGCTTGGCATACATAAACCTAAAACCTTATCTCTCCAGCATTTTTTTCTCCTATTATTCCGCTGATGGCCGTACCATGCAGTACGCGAGGAGCAGATTAAAGCCAAGATAGGAACAGCTGTGGACCAATGCATGCACATGTTTACGAGACAATTGCAGAATCAGCAAACAGGAGGGTGGGATCCTAGCTTAGTGGGGGCAATGAGGCTAGCTATTTGGCTCCTACTCTTGTCCTCATTACATTCCAAAACACTCATAAAGTGATACCACCACTGCTACTACTACTTGCTGCCGGTTAGTAATAGTAGTAATATACAATTATATATAATAAGGCCTTGTTTCAAGCATTGTAGAAGTATTTTGTGTTGCCTAGGATTTTTCAAGGAAAAATATTTTTTTGAAATAATTAGTATTGTTAGTGCCACTAGCTTTGCGCTCGTAGGACTTATGTCCATCAACTACATAATCACCAACGGAGCGGTGTATCCTATGTGACTATAATCCTATAATCCTATAACAAGATGTAACCATAGAAACATACTACACTGGTGACAATATATTTCTTTTTGAGCATAAGCATGACCAATATGATGTGGTTGTACGAGACAGATGAGTAGGGCACACTGATATGACCACCAAAACCGAAATAAACCATTGCAAGGTAGGTCCACGTACGTGTAATCCTCCGACTACTACTCTACTCGAGGATTGGTCCCATAGGTCTCACGGTCAAGTTAGGCACACTAGATATAACGCTCCATTATTCCATATTGAATAATACGTGTGTGTGATGTCGGTCATCTTTTATTAAATACAGATGATTCAGAATATTGATGTCATCGTCATAACTCGTATTCGGTTTAGAGTTCCATTAGGCAATAAAGCGATATCCCATATGATAACCTTGAGGCACCAACACAATAATATTATCTAGAATAGGTAAATCATGCTCTTGTATGAGACCGAGGTTTGTTTATTTCAGCTTCTAGGTACTTCTAAAATCTAAAGTTAAAACAAACTATTTAATTTTCAGACACGGATTTACAAGAATATAATCAATAGTCGTAGAATTTGAAAATAAACTGTAATTCAGAAACTGAAAAACACCAACTTTTTTAGATTATTACTAATTAGATAACTATCCAACTTCTTGGATTAGCTAGCTAGATATTTAGACATGTTAGCTACAAAGAATCTTCAATTGAAACAAATGACCTAAAGTTCATCACAAATAATCCAACCCCACTGCCGATCCTTGATTTATACAGACAAATATGCCGACTACCGCATGTCGACAAGAGTAGTACGTGTTCTCATTCCTGAATAAATAGCTCACAGGGATTAACTGTTTCACAAATCAAACATAAGTTAGAATCGTTTTTAGGTCTGATTGGTTTATCTTTTTATGACCGCGGCTTATGAGGTTAAATTAAATACGTGATCCAAGAAACGGGCAATATTCTTTTAGATTGTGTAGTACATATTCTCATTTTGCTCAGTTTTTCTGTTCAGCTTTTGCTGGTTATTTTTTTGAACATCACTGAATCTGCTAGCTCAATTATCTTAGAGCAAATTGCCACCCTGGGTCCGTATGCACAGATCGTCGTCGTCTACAGCTTTGGACACCTTTTGAATATTGTAATTCTCCAGGCGACACCTGGTTTCTAGGGTCCGGCCGGTTGCCCGGCCACTCGTGTGCACGAACTCCTGCTGTCTTTCCTTTAACCTGTCCTGTTAGGGACATGCGTCCTGGGTTGTCAGCTATGGTGCAAAAGATTATGGCTCTTAGATTGAAGTGCTCTTTCTTGTGCTCATCCCACACACAGACACCATGTTCCCATAGACGTTTCATATCCTCCATCAAAGGTTCTAGAAAGATATCAATGTCATTGCCAGGTTGTTTTGGACCAGAAATTAGAGTAGTGAGCATAAGGTATTTTCTTTTATGGCACAACCATGATGGAATGTTGAACAAGCATAGAAAGACTGGCCACGTACTATGTGGGTTCCTCATCTCACCGAAGGGATTCATTCCATCCGTGCTAAGTCCCATCCTGATATTTCTAGGATCGTCCGAGAAATCTGGATGGGCCAAGTCAAATGATTTCCACTGCCTAGCATCCGCAGGGTGCCGAAGTTTTCCGTCCTTCTTTCGCCCAGCGAAATGCCAGATTAATAGTTCAACATCTCTAGGATTAGAGAACATACGTTTCAAGCGATCAATCACCGGTAGGTACCACATTACTAAGGCCGGAACTTTCCTCTCCATCTTTTTTCCAGGATGGTCTTCAATAACATTTTTATTCCTCTTCTGCAACCTCTTATTATTCTTCTTCTGGTGGTCATTGTAGTCCTCCGCACAGTCATTTGGACGTTTGTATCGACTCGCGTTGCACTGCGGACATCTCTCTAACAATCCATACTCTTTTCGATATAGGATACAGTGGTTCGGGCATGCATGAATCTTCTGAACGCCCAAAGTCAACGGACAAATCATCTTCTTTGCTTGGTACGTATCAGATGGTAAACCATTGGGTTTTGGCAAAACCTTTTTTAGGAGTTGTAAAAGATCTGAAAAACTGGTGTCAGACCATCCATTGCTGGCCTTCAGTTTCATAAGCTCAAGAATTGTGTACAACACAGTATACTGCTTATCGCATCCGTGGCGTTCCTCGTAAAGAAGGTTTTTTGATGCTTTGTCAAGTGCTTCAAAGTTATCGTATCCTTTTGTTGTAGTTCTCTGCAACAACACCTCAGGCGCAACATTTCGCATCAGTTCCTCCACATCAAAGGCGTCATCATCATCATGTTGATCAACATCATCATGTGTTATGTCGGATGTATGATCACAACCTCTTCTATGTTGATGAGCATCTTGCGGCACATCAGAATCTTCAGGAGGATTTTGGCCCATCTCACCGTGTTTCGTCCATATATAATAGTTCTTCACGAAACCATTTTTCAACAAGTGAAATCGTATGGTTTCACGATCAGAACACGGATACATCGCTTCGTTTTTACAAACTTTACAAGGACAATATATTGCCTCTTCACTCTGACGGGAAGCATATTGTGCGGCAGCTTCAGTAAATTCAGTTACTCTGTTAAAATATGCCACCACATCTCCGTCGTTGGACGAGTACATCCAGGACCTGTGCTCCATCTAAAACATATATTATTTGAAAAAATATTAATAAAATCATTATTGTTAATTTTATTAATTTACAAATTGAAAATATATTGATTTATTATCGCTCATAACAACATTAATTAAAAATCCTCAATGCTTTAATTAAAACTACTTATTAAGCAGAAAAAATTATTAAATAAATTAACTATATTGGTTTCTCTCTCTCTCTCCAAACAACATAACTCTAGATCTATAATCATAAATCAAATTAAAAAGGAGATTAAAATGACGTAAATCAATATACAAGTGATGAATAATTGTGAGGAGGGTCATATTTGTTCATTTGGGAGAAGGTAACGCCGTAAATGGAAGATTATTTGAAAATTTCTATTCACAAACCCTAAATTAGAAAAACGATAATAACTCATTGTATACATGATTAAATACAAAATAAATGTGAGATTCGGAATGGATTTACCTCCTAGAATGAAATCCTTCAAAAGAAACGAAAACAAAGCCTCCCCCCTCTTTATCTAGATTTTTGTCGCCATTGTACGGACAAAATTGAATGCGAACTCCAGTAGAGCTCGGGGAGGAAGACGCTGTGCATTTATAGCTAGAATAGTAGTGGCGGTCGCAAGTGATGTCATCATTACTTTAGTGGCGGCCATCTTAGCAGCGGCGGGCAGCACCAGCGCCCGCCACTGCTATTGGTACATTAGTGGCGGTCCGGGCTGACGTCATCACCGACCGCCACTACTTTACCAGCAATAGTGGCGGGCGCTGGTGCTGCCGTCAGCACCAGCAACTGTAGTGGCGGGCATCTAATGGCCCGCCACTACAGTGGTTTTGCCCAACGCCACTACAGTGACAGTTTGTAGTAGTGTCTCCTACGACAACACAGCCTTTTTTTCTTCACCTAAACAATCTGCAATTAATGTCACTTAGGCGAAGGAATCATGCAATAGACAAATCCAATCAAAGCAATCGCTCGTGTAGGCATATGGGCAGGTCGAGCTCAAGATAGTTAATTTAATCATAGATACTGAACAATCCCAGTCACCTTTGTCAACTGAGATATTTAATCTCTGGATCCCTTTTAATTTTCTGCTTTTAGAGTAGGGACTTTGTAGTATATAATTAGGACTTGTCTGAGATTTCCATCCTTTTCTCTGTTGCTTAATTGTTTCTCCAGATCCTCGACTAGTCTCGGGTATTTCTGCTGGAAATGTCAGTGTATAAGTGTACTTGTTTTCAGTACAGCAGAATTAAATAACAGATGTATGTAAGGATGTGTTCATGATGGTTCAAATATGTCGTAAATTCATTACAAGTTTTGAGGGTTTGATAAGTATTCATAGGTTTATAATTTTACTTAGTAGTACTTGTGCAGGGAATTGAACAGATAAATCTCCACATATTCAGGCACTAGCTTTACACACTGCTCCCATTTCTTGTGAGCTGCAAAAAGCAACGCCATTACACTCGACTCACTTTCCCATGCGAATTTGAAGGTTGTCGAATTCTTGGCCTTGAATTTGACCTCTAATTTAACGTGGCGTTGGGCTCGGACTGAATAACTGAAGACTGAACGTTAGAAACAACGGCATAATAAAAGTAATGCGGCTACAGATAGGCGCCGTAGTGGCGAGCTACTCTCCTCCCACTACCCGTGCAGTTAATTCAGAAAACAATTCATGTAGCTAACGTCGAGCTAGTACACTCTACACTGCTTCAGTATGTTCTGGTTTACAGTTCAGTCATGGCTAATACTCTAGGTTTAATTTAGATTGTCTAAGTAAAGCTCTGGTTACAGTTACAGACAGTGGTGCATACGTGCAGTGCAGGCATGAGAGGATTATGGATGGGTAGATAATTGCATATGCACACCAACCACCAGAAAATTCATAAGCTACCCTGATTTTGTCAGTGACGAGTGAACGAGTAAGACTGTAGGAGTTTGCTTTTCCCCCGTAGATTTTCTGTAGACAGAATCCTACTGATTCAGCTCCATGCCATGATGTTGGCCAATCTCTGCTTAAACCTGAATTGTTAATACCAATAATGAATCATTCTGAATGTTTTCAACAGTAGTCACGGACGATATACTAACCTTTTTTTTCTTCTTTTGATTGAACTTTGCACCATGACAATTATCCTAGTGCTATAGGCTTAACGTGTCAGTGTACTCCAAATTGCAGATGAGGGAGTGATGAACTTGAGAAAAGAGAAACATTAATAGCTGTTTTGGGTTTTTGGCCAAGCCAACGGGATGAACACAAGGACAAAATTGTCTGCTAAAATGGACGCTGTGGTCCATCAGTCCACTAGGATACTCCATGATAGTAGTAATACTTCAAAAAAATGGGGGTGATTGAGCAGCACTAATACCTGAAAATATTTAGTAGCTCGTTTAGGTCAAACTCTAGATTAGCTTGGCTTTATGACTATACTTAGAGCCACGCATTTTTGTATTATACAAGAACATGATGCATCAGAAAGCTCTTGTGATAGTGGAAGTGATGTAGCCAGATGATGACT
Source organism: Zizania palustris (assembly GCA_019279435.1). NCBI lineage: Eukaryota > Viridiplantae > Streptophyta > Magnoliopsida > Poales > Poaceae > Zizania > Zizania palustris. Next base: position 74,387,419 of record JAAALK010000288.1, on the reverse strand, counting down.
GAAGAACATCGTCCGAATTCCAAAGGCACAAGGTCAACCAGTTGACCTGAATTATCAATGGGTAGCTAATGTATCACTTGTAGAGCTACCTACCATTTACAGGTCAACTTAGTATTCCTGCTTAACATCACTTTCAAATATGTTATAGGATGTGCATGTTCTTACGCTACGAAGCTGCACGCGAAGTGATCCGAACATCAGTATTCTTTTGACAAGTATCAGTTGAAGTAATTGATGTTCTGCAAGTGGAGCAGAGTATTGCGACTTCATTTCGTTTTCCTGTCTTTCAAACACTTCACTGATCAGAAATTTAGAAATTAAGTGACCACAGTGTCGTAACACACAAAACGTCGAAACTATGTTCAGAACGGAACATTTTTTCCATCTCCATGATTGTGCCACTGGAAAAAAATTCAGACAGACAACAGGTAACATTGCAATTTTCTTTCTGAAACATGGCAAGTGGTATTGCATTACAGCCATCATCTGCTTCAGAGCTTTCGGTACAAGCCAACAATGCTGTCTGCGAGGACAATATTTGCAGAAGTCGCTCGCCTTTACAGTACATGAAACCTGCAGCGTAGCAACTCGAATGAGCTGGAAACTGGCCTAGTCGGTCAGGCACAATTATGCAACCGGTGAAAAGAAAAGATGATGAAAGGAAGGAACCCACAAAACACAAACCATAATTACAAAAGAATCACAATAATTGGGCGTCCTCTGAACCTGAACATATTATTTCGGTATTTCCCATTCCCCAGTTTTTACACGGCATATTGGTGAAATACTGAACTGTCCCAATGCTCGCGTATCTTATCACGAACAGGCAAGCGACCAATGCTCGCAGCGCTGCGCTGGCCCAGCAGATTGACTGTGTGTGTGCGGCCGGCTCGCCGCTGTTTGCGCCGCGGACCATCTGTCTCGCCGCTTTGTTCAGAGCACCGAAAATGCAGAGCCGAGGGAACAGCAGCAGCGTCAGAGAGTGTAGCTGCTATCTCGGATAAAACGTCTTGGCTTGCACGTAGCAATAACTTGGTGTATACGTGGTTTTGGCCGGTCGTGTACATGTGCGTGACGGTCTCTGGTGTCAGTGGACCAACCTGATCTTGGTCTGGCAAAGAGGACCAGCTCGATAAGTACTACCTCTACCTGAAATTGAATTTGACCAGTGGGCCAAACTGCCCAAGAACACATTTTGATAACCACAATCTTCAAGTCTTAGTGTTAACGATATTTCGTACAAAGATTCATCTTTTTCTTTATCTTTTCAGGGATTCAATTATCATATAAAAAGTTACGAGAATAAGTTGATACTATAAGTAATGATGCTACAAATTTAGAATTAGTATGTAAATATCTCCTAAGGCCCCGTCTTATATTCATGACACCTCTTCCGTCGTGTATCTTAAAGCGAAAAATTGTTATTTTGACACTTCAAAGATGTACACTTTGTTAATGATGACACTTTTGAGGCTGACATGTAGTGAGGTTGACATGTAGGACTACTTGAGTCAATGAAAATAGCTTCGGATGTCAAAAATACAAAAGTCACTTTTTTAAAGTGTCAAAATAGCAAATCTCCCTCTTAAAGCACATATCATAATAAAAATTACAAATATACTTTAGATATGATATATGCTTTAATATATGTGATAGATGAGATGACAAGAATCTAATACAGAGACTTAGGACATGAGTTGTCAGGCAGATGACTTTTTTCATGCAAAGATTGAGGGTCTGGTCTTTTTTGCCCTGTCTGCGTTTTGCGCGCATGCAAAAATGCTTAGCAAATGGAGATAACGAACACAGTAACTGGCCTGACCGTGATTCATGACTAGAAGATTGCCAGTATAAACCATATTCATAGTGGATCACTACACATGAAATTACTGAAGAAGAGAAAAGTGTAAACCATTTACATAGTGTATTAAAAAGTATGACAACTGAAGCTACTGTCAAGTGTAAATCTTGATGTCAGTATCACGTAGGAATCAGTATTGTGGTTTATGTGAAAGGACAAAACGGGTGCATTTGATAGCCTTGGAAATTGTAGTGCTGGCCTGCAACCTGCAGGGCTCCATCGGTCCTTCAGGATACTCCCAATCACAGTTCCAGAGCCATCGATATTTGGATGGAAATACCTCTGTCTTGAAAGCAAACCCTGCAAGTCCCACAGCTGCAATTTTTCAGAATTAGTCAGACATCTTATTTCACCTCTGCATCTCGAGCTCCAGTGGTCATTAGTTTTACGGCCTATCTTGTCACACATCAATCAAATCATCGACTATTCAGCCCATGATCACTCTAGCAAAAAGCCCTGCCCATGACCACTGAAGGCCATGCTATACATGATGGCCAACCTTAGTCAAAAACTTGAAGAGAGATGGAAAGGGAACAGCAGGGAGTGGCACAAAGGCTACCATAATCTGAAATCTGCTAAAAAATGAAGCTGGGCCAGGCCAACTTAACCCCAGGAAAGCACTGTTGAGCTCAGGGGGGCTGGAGAACATCAAATCAACCTGAATGCATATTTGCCACATTCAGTTCAGGTTTGACCACGTGCCACCCTTTGATTTTCCAAGTAGCTGGAGCTCATTAAAAGATCAGAAACCTGATCAGACTGAACAGCCTGGAGCCCTGAATAAGAAGGGCACTGTGCAACTGTCAATTGACATTAGAATTCAGAACCCATACCAACTGGCAGCCCTCATGTGCAGGCCCAGATAAGAATTGTTTCTTCACTACATCAATTCAGCCCAATTCTGTGTTGAATAAGGGTGGCGCTCCATTGACAATGTCACCAATTATTCCCAAATGGAGAGCGTTAACGATGATCTTTGTAACACCCGTATTTAAATTAACCGCAAACCTGAAATTTTCAAAATTTCAAAACGAAATTTGAATTCAAAGTTTTCCTAAAAGCAAAAAGGTTTTTGCCATCTAAAACATTGAGCTAAAATTTCGAATTTTAAATTTTTATAATTTTGTAAGAATCCTGACACCTTGAAGTATTTTACGAAATTATTTCATAATTTTTGAGATTCAAATTTATATTTTAAATTTCAAAACTAATATCCTGAATTATTTTTATTCGGAAACCTATTAAAACCCTAGTGGGCCGCAACCCCCCTATTCCCCCTAGCCGGCCCAGTCCAGCCCACCAGTGCGCCCTCTCTCTCTGACCCGTGGGCCCGCCTTGTCGGCGCCGCGCGCCGCGCGCCCTCTCTCCCTCTGCCGCTGGGCCCCGCCCACCAGACCGCCTCCGCCCGCTGACCGCCCGGCCCCCCTTGTTAGTCGTCGCTGCCCCCTAACCGCCCCCCCTTCTTCTCCGCGCGATCGCCGCCGCTCGTAGCCAACTCCCCGTTTTCCTCCGGCGCCGCCACGCGGTTTAGAGCCCTCGGATCCCCTCCATCCGGTCCCTATTTAAACGCCGCACCCGAAGCCCTATTCAATCGCCGCTATCCGCCCTCGCCTCTCGCCGGATTTCCCTCCGCGCGCAATAGCTCCGCCGGCTCTGTTTTTGCGCCCAGCCGCCGCTCGCCGCCGCTAGCCACCGCCTCCGCCGTCGCCATCCACCCCTTCGGGTTCCCCGTCACGAGAGCCACCTCGGCATCGCCTTGGTTCGGGCCCTCGGCCACCGGATCGCCGGCGACACCACTCGCCCGGAGCTCCCTTCCGCCTCGCGCTCGCCGCTGGTCGCCGCCGTCGTCTTCGGTCATCGTCGTTGGTACGGGTAGCCTCCTCGCTTTCCTCCCCGTTCCATTTTTGCCGTCGCTTGGGCCTTTGGCCTCGCGCTTGCCATCGCCATCGCTCGCCGGCGCTCGGCCGGAGCTGGGGACGAAGTCCCTGGCCGCCCCGTGCCGTGTCCGTGCCGGATAGGGGTGGCAACGGGGCGGGGCGGGTCCGGGTTGGTGAATACCAGACCCGAACCCGGACCCGGTAGGACCCGGCCCCGTTAGCCCCGCGGGTGAAATTTTTCACCCGGACCCGGACCCGTCGGGTCCCCGCAAACCCGTCGGGTCCCCACGGACCCGTTTTGAAATTTAAAAATATACAAATGACATAATTTATAAATCACAAATATAACAAAATTCAAACTAAATATCACCGTAAATCATCTTGTTTACATTTTCCAACATTCCAACAAACAAAATTCATCAATATTAAAGTTAGGTTTTTTATCATCTTACATTAGACCAATATATATATACATATATATACATATACATATACATATACATATATAAATATACATATATACATATACATATATAAATATACATATATAAATATACATATATACATATACATATATACATATATAAATATATACATATACATAAGTTTTTTATTTATTGGATCGGGTACCCGCGGGGACCCGCGGGTTAAATAATCAACCCGAACCCGAACCCGACAATATGCGGGGCCCCGACCCGATGAACCCGCGGGTGAAAAATTGAACCCATCCCCGGCCCCGTAGGGGCGGGTCCCCGGCGGGTCCCCGGCTCCACCGGGGATATTGCCACCCCTAGTGCCGGACGCGTGGCCGGCCGTTGGATGTCGATCCAACGGTCCACGTTGGCCCGGTCCGTGGCGCGGTGCGCGGGTCCGTGTTGCGCGCGGTGCACCGTGGACCGCGGGTGTGCGCGGTCTGTGGTTTCACCGTGGGCCGTAGGCAGGGTGCGCGGTGCGCCAGGTTCACCGTGGACCAAGGCGAATTAGATCCAGAAAATGATTTCTAAAATTTCAGAAAAAGCTTTTAAACTTCAAAAATTCATAGTAAATTCATCTTAACTCGGATTTTGCTCATTCAAATTTTAGAAAATCCAGAAAATTATGATCTTTAATTTCATGCCATTTAATTGTACTGTTCATGTTGTTTTTAATACTGTTTTAATTATTCTTCCTCGGTTTGCGTGCCTAGTCGACGTCGAGGCTATCGAGGAGTCATCTTTTCCTACTACAGATCCATACCAGTATTACGAGGATCCAGTCAAGTCACAGATTCCTTTCCGTGGAAATAGTTGATCATGTTGAACCCATCTTTATTATTAATTATTGCTATAACCCATAGTCTAATAAATGCATTAGATCACACTTTTAAATGTTTAGTTAAAGTTTAGTTTAAACCCTGTTGTGCAAACCTAAGCCATGCTTTGTACTCCATTCTCCTTGTCGCCTTAAAATATTTATTAGTTAGTGCTCTAAAGTAGAGGCACGTTTGCTAGCGTTAAATTTAATATCTATTACTAGATAGGTGGATCATCTCTATATCCTTGTTATATCTCGTCTCATTGTGATTCTGAGTTGTGATTCATGAAGCGTGGAGAATGGTGTGGTGTTGAGCATGGTGGGTTCCGGGTGCAAGCTCGGAAATTGGTTGGTCGCACCCGGGGCACTATAAGGACCGGTCTGCGGAATCTGTTGCGAAGCATAACAGTACTGACCACAAGTCTAATGGGTAAGGCCTAATCCGAAGTATGGGACGATTCAGCTTGATGCACCGAGCGGAGGGGACGAGTTCACTTATCGGTGGTGCCCGGTGGTGGCTTGGTCCGACGAGGCACGAATGGGGGTCTACGTCTGCCAATCGGGGTCTGCCCATGATTTTTGGGTGAGATCTCAGTGGAGCGTGGGCGAAACCTGGTGTGGTTGTCCTTTTGCTGAGTCAATTCATATGACGGGTTTTGGCATGAACTTGGTCAGGGTATCGTGGTGGTATCTTGGTGTACACCGGGTTTGTGCCTTGTGGGTAAAGTAGTACACCTCTGATCAGAGTATAAACTTTTCGAAAAGTCGTGCCCACGGTCACGGGCGGCCTAGTGATGTTCTCCGCAGTTAGCGTTTATTTTCTGCATTTGTGTGTGAAAGCATTGAACATGATGGAATGGGTTGAAAGAGCGAGTTGGCACAGGTGTGCAACTCGAAGTAGTGGGAAATTATTGTTCATATTTATTTCAGCATTTTATATTCATGTTTTAATTTTGCTCACTAAAGCTTAAACAACATTAAACTTGCTCATTTATGCAAACAAGCCTAGAGTATGCTCCTTTGTTATTCAGCCTTCATTATATGCATATCTGTGGCTTGTTGAGTACTTTTGTACTCATCCCCGTTGATTATCTCTTTTTAGATGTTGTTTATCAAGAAGATGAAGTCCAGGAGTAGCGACCCAGTCGAGGTGTCGGATTTTGCGATCGAGATGTTCTTCAGGCGCTTTTGTTTCGCTTCCGCATTGATTTTAGTTTGTAATAAGTGTAGCCCATGAGCTACGTACTATGTTTTTAATTTCGTTATGCGTCGTCGGTTTATGAACATCTTGTTATTTGGATATTTTTGAGATTTAATAAAGGTTCGAGTTCTTTTCGAATTCGGGCGTCACAAGATGGTATCAGAGCCGACTCGACTGTAGGAAGCCCCTGGACCGTTGATAGGAACTATTTTTAAAAGATTCTAAAATATATGTATTTTAAAAACCTTGTCTAATCTTGTTTTATTCTATTCTGACGCTTCCCTAAACTTCAAAAATTTTCGTAGCATGTCAACTGTGAGTGAGATGCAGATGGACCTTAGAACGTCGCTCCCGTAGTCGTCGGTCCTGTTTATTAGATTGCTTGTTGGTGTGCTTGTTTGTGCTTGTTTGTTAGTAAGTGTGTTCAACAACTAGTGTCAAGGACTTGTTAGTTTATAAATAAACCCTTTTCACACTGATTCTAAGTTTTGCTTTATTTTCTCGGGTGAATTCGTTGACCTTTATATCAGATGGCTTCCAGTCCGAACGACGTCCCTGAGAACAGCAATGCTGGAAGAGCCAACCCGACAGCCAAGGCCAACAGGATCCCGGCAGCAGAGGCCAACCGGATTCTGCGCAGTTTGGGTGGGCCCAGCTGGGGCGCTACAGGCCCTCGTCAAGTGGGACCACCTCCTGCGCCCAATAATCCAACCCCGGCGGAGGTCATGATCAATCAGAATAATATGATGGCTGCACTGATGGCACAAATGCAAAGGCAGTAGGACCAGCTTCATCAGCTTTAGCAGCAGTTGTTGGAGCGAGATCGCCAGGCACCTGCTCCAGCCCCTGCTCCTGCACCTGCTCCTGCACCAGCTCCCGCTCCGGCACCTGCTTCATAGTTGTCTGAGTTTCTGCGAGTCCGACCTCCTATCTTCTCCAGCACCACTAATCCAATGGAGGCAGGGGATTGGTTGCGAACTATGAATAAGAAGTTGGATCTGTTGCAGTGTACTGATCGTGGGCGTGTTGCCTTCGTGACTCACCAGCTTCAGGGACCCGCCGTTGAATGGTGGGACAATTTTCAGGATTCCCAGCCGGCCAACCATGTGGTCACGTGGGCTGAGTTCACAGTCGCCTTCCGTGACACCCACATTCCTTCCGGCCTTGTGGCATTGAAGAAGCAGGAGTTCTGTGATTTGTACCAGGGCATCAGGACGATCACGGAGTATTTACATGAGTTTAATCGCTTGGCGCGATATACACCAGAGGATGTTCGCACAGATGCTAACAAGCAGGAGAAGTTTGTCAGAGGCATAAAGGATGAATTGAAGCCTCTCTTGCTCGCCTCTAATCACGCTGATTTTCAAAAGTTAGTAAATAAAGCAATTATCCAGGAGACCGAGTACAACAGGGTCGAGCAGAAGAAATGCAAGATGATTGCTTTTCGATACCAGCAGGGTAGCAGCCAAAGGCCCCGACCTATGCCAGCTCTAGTTGCACCGAGTTATCAGCCTCGACCAACTCATCGGCCCTCAACTGTTAGTGTCCCTAGTACTGCAGCGCCTCGTCCGCCTGTTCCATCAGCTCCCGCACCAGTTCAGCCTACAGCTCAGAAGGGAGATGTGTTGAAGGACAAAAATGGGAAGCCAGTTGTGTGTTTCAATTGTTGTGAAGTGGGGCATTATTCCAACGCTTGTCCACATTCGAAGCGCCCTCAGGTTCCAGTTCCGCCAGTTGCCAATCCCGCGGTCCGTGCTCGAGTGAATCACATCACCGCAGAAGAAGCTCATGAGGCACCAGAAGTGGTATTGGGTATGTTTTCTGTCAATTCAATTACTTCAACCGTTTTGTTCGATTCAGGAGCAACACATTCTTTTATATCTGCATCATTTGTAAAGAAGCATAATTTGAAAACTGTGCCATTATCTAAGCCTATGATAATCATCACTCCTGGGAAGCAAACCCCGGCTGTCTTATTTAGCCCGAGGGTGCAGATAGAGATAGAAGGAGTAAAGTTTTGGGTAGATCCTGTTCTGATAGAATGCAAGGGCCTTGATGTCATCCTAGGGATGGGTTGGCTATTTAAGCACAAGGTCATGATTGATTGTGCCAGCAAAAGAGTTACTTTGACCAGTGAAGATGGAGCAGTCGTCTCATTCAATATGACAGAAAGAAGAATCAAGAAGTCCATGGTGAATCAAGTTGCCTTAGAAGAAGTGCCGGTGGTTCGAGAGTTCATGGATGTTTTTCCTGAAGATCTGCCGGGTATGCCACTAAAGAGAGACATCGAGTTCAGAATTGATCTTGTGCCAGGGACCACTCCTATCTCAAAGCGTCCATATCGAATGGCCGCTAATGACCTAGCAGAAGTGAAGCAAAACATTGAAGACCTCGAGCAGAAAGGGTATATCAGACCGAGTACTTCGCCTTGGGGAGCACCAGTAATCTTTGCAATAAAGAAGGATAAGACAAAGAGGATGTGTGTTGATTACAGATCCCTAAATGAGGTCACTATTAAGAACAAGTATCTGTTGCCTCGGATTGACGATTTGTTCGACCAGCTAAAAGGAGCCTCTGTATTCTCTAAAGTGGATCTCCGATCGAGTTATCATCAGTTGAGAATCCGGGAGGAAGACATTCCGAAGACTGCCTTCACATCCAGGTATGGCTTGTATGAGTATACTGTCATGTCATTTGGACTCACTAACGCTCCAGCTTTCTTTATGAACATGATGAACAACGTCTTTATGGAGTTTCTGGACAAGTTCATTGTGGTGTTCATTGATGACATTCTAATATACTCGAAGACGCCAGAAGATCATGACCTTGGGCAAGTTAAGAGAACAACAGTTGTATGCTAAGTATAGCAAGTGTGAGTTCTGGGCATCAGAAGTGAAGTTTCTGGGTCATGTTATATCAGCCTCAGGAATCGCCGTAGACCCCGTCACTGTTGAAGCCGTCACCGACTGGCTGCAGCCTACATTAGTGTCAGAGATCCGGAGTTTTCTTGGATTGGTGGGTTACTATCGCCGTTTCATCGAGAACTTCTCTAAAATTGCTAAACCCATGACAAGACTATTGAAAAAAGACGTAAAGTTCAAGTGGACACCAGAATGTGAGGAAAGTTTTCAGACTCTGAAGAAGAAGTTAGTTTCGGCGCCAGTGTTGACTTTGCCAGATATCCAAAGGGACTTTCATGTGTATTGTGATGCCTCTCGCCAAGGGCTTGGTTGTGTGTTGATGTAGGACGGGAAGGTTATATCCTACGCCTCTCGCCAGCTTCGACCTCACGAGCTGAATTACCCTACTCATGATTTGGAGTTAGCAGTCGTAGTGCACGCTCTGAATATTTGGAGGCATTATCTTGTCGGCAACCGGTGTGAAGTGTTCACAGATCATAAGAGCCTAAAGTATATATTCACTCAGCCAGATTTGAACCTCAGGCAAAGAAGATGGTTAGAGCTGATTAAAGATTATGATATGGGCATTCATTACCATCCGGGCAAGGCTAATGTGGTAGCCGACGCTTTGAGTCGCAAAGGATACTGCAATGCCTTGACTCTACTTGAAGAAGCTCCTATGTTATGTAAAGAAATGGAAAGATTGAATTTGGGGATTACTACTCGAGCACACCTTGCTACGCTCGAGGCAAAACCAGCATTAGAAGGACAGATTCGTGAAGCGCAAAAGAAAGACCCCGATATCGCTGACATTAAGAAAAATATGAGGAAAGGGAAAGCCCCAGGGTTCTCGGAAGATGAAATGGGAACAATTTGGTTTGGAAAGCGTCTCTGTGTGCCAGATAAGCCAGAGTTGAAGACCACGATCCTGAAGGAAGCTCATGACACTTTGTACTCTATCCATCCCGGAAGTACGAAGATGTATCAATATCTGAAAGAGAAGTATTGGTGGGTGAGTATGAAAAGGGAGATTGCCGAGTATGTGTCGATGTGTGATACTTGTCAGCGAGTCAAAGCAGAACATCAGAGACCAGCAGGATTGTTGCAGCCTCTTAAGGTTCCCGAGTGGAAGTGGGAAGAAGTCGGTATGGACTTTATTACTGGCTTACCCAGGACTCAAGCAGGTTATGATTCGATATGGGTGATTATTGATCGCTTGACTAAAGTAGCTCACTTCATAGCAGTTAAAACAACATACAGCGGTCCCAAGTTGGCAGAGTTGTATATGGCCAAAATAGTGTGTTTGCACGGTGTTCCGAAGAAGATCGTATCCGACAGAGGAAGTCAGTTCACTTCAAAGTTCTGAAAAAATCTGCAAGAAGAGCTTGGTACTCGGTTGAATTTTAGTACAGCATATCATCCTCAGACAGATGGTCAAACAGGAAGAGTCAATCAGATACTAGAGGATATGTTAAGGGCTTGTGCTATAGATTTTGGAGGATCTTGGGATAAAAATTTGTCGTATGCTGAGTTCTCCTACAATAACAGTTATCAGGCCAGTCTACAGATGTCGCCATTTGAAGCGCTATATGGTCGCAAGTGCAGAACTCCTTTGCTTTGGGATCAGACTAGAGAAAGTCAAGTTTTTGGGACAGATATTCTTCGTGAAGCTGAAGCAAAAGTCAAAATTATTCAGGACAGGTTGAAAATAGCTCAGTCCTGTCAAAAGAGTTATGCCGACAATCATCGCCGAGACTTGTCATTTGAGGTGGGAGATCATGTTTATCTCCGAGTTACCCCTCTCCGTGGTACTCAGAGGTTTAACAAGAGAGGAAAGTTGGCACCTCGTTTTGTTGGCCCTTTCTTGGTTATCAGTCGCCGAGGAGAAGTCGCTTATGAGTTAGAGCTACCAGCATCTCTGTTAGGTGTACACAATGTGTTTCATGTGTCACAATTGAAGAAGTGCCTTCGCGTGCCTACCGAGCAAGCCGATCATCAGCGGCTTGAGATCCAAGAAGATCTAACTTATGTTGAGAAGCCTGTCCGCATCCTGGATACCAGTGAGCGGGTTACCAGAAAGCGAGTCATTAAATTATGCAAGGTTCAGTGGAGTAATAATTCGCCAGAAGAAGCAACGTGGGAAAACGAGGATGAACTCAAAGCTTCGCACCCCGAGTTATTCGAAGGACGTTTCAAATCTCGAGGACGAGATTCTTTGTAAGGGGGGTAGGTTTGTAACACCCGTATTTAAATTAACCGCAAACCTGAAATTTTCAAAATTTCAAAACGAAATTTGTATTCAAAGTTTTCCTAAAAGCAGAAAGGTTTTTGCCATCTAAAACATTGAGCTAAAATTTCGAATTTTAAATTTTTATAATTTTGTAAGAATCCCGACACCTTGAAGTATTTTACGAAATTATTTCATAATTTTTGAGATTCAAATTCATATTTTAAAATTCAAACAAATATCCTGAATTATTTTTATTCGGAAACCTATTAAAACCCTAGTGGGCCGCAACCCCCCTATTCCCCCTAGCCGGCCCAGTCCAGCCCACCAGTGCGCCCTCTCTCTCTGACCCGTGGGCCCGCCTTGTCGGCGCCACACGCCGCGCGCCGCGTGCCCTCTCTCCCTCTGCCGCTGGGCCCCGCCCACCAGACCGCCTCCGCCCGCTGAACGCCCGGCCCCCCTTGTCAGTCGTCGCTGCCCCCTAACCGCCCCCCTTCTTCTCCGCGTGATCCCCGCCGCCCGTAGCCAACTCCCCGTTTTCTCCGGCGCCGCCACGCGGTTTAGGAGCCCTCGGATCCCCTCCATCCGGTCTGAGAAACCAAGGGTTGGTTTCGGTGTTTTGTGATGAGTGATTGACTGGATTTTACCCTCTGTTCGAAGGGTACCTCCGAAGGGGCTTCGGAGGTGGTACCTCCGAAGGGTGTTCGGAGGTGGTTTCACCGAAGGGTGTTCGGTGTTGCTTGCTGCAGCTGTGCAGCGGAGTGTGCTCGTCGGAGGGGTCCGACAGTACGCGATGACTGGGTTCGTACCGATGGCTTCGGTACTTTGGGCGGTACACCGGAGTGTGTGCCGAAGGTTGCTAACCCGGAGAGGTCTCCGGAGTACTGGAAAACACTTGTTTGCTTGTCTGTGGTGCGCAGGGACTTCGGAGGCGACGGACAGGGTTCGAGCCGGGTGAACCTGGGTCAAGCGGGAGGCTTGATGCCAGGGGAGCGGGGAGCTCCGTCACGGTGGCTGCGAAGGTGGTCCGGGTCGGTCCTCGGGTCGAGGCGTGCCAGGTGAAGGCAGAGAGTGCGGAGCGTGGCTCCGGCTGAATGTGCTCCGAGACAAAGTCCTCGGACATGAGGCACTTCGAAGGTACTCCGAATGGAGTGACTTCGGAGTTGGTGGATCAAGTCCTATGCGGAGGCAAGGTGTTCGAAGTGTGCTCCGGAGGGAGACACTCGAAGGTTACCCGATGAAGGTCTCAGAAGTCGAGGCGCATCGAAGGCATGGTCCGGGTGAGGCTCGTCGAGGAGTGTGCTCGGAGTGAGACACTGCGACGAAGTGCTCATGGAATGCTTCATGCGGAGGCCTTGGACGAAGGAGGGACTTCGAAGGGTGGTACTCCGAAGGTGGGACTTCGGAGTGTGAAGGACTTCGGAGGGAGGCTAGCTCCGGAGTGAGGTTGACTTGTGGTGCTTCGGCCATGCATGGCTTCGGTACACGGACGGACGGTGTTCGAGCTGGGAGTAGCTGCGAAGCCGTGGTGGTCCACTCCGGAGGTGGTGGTGCGAAGGCCCAAGGGCTTTGACGGCTTCGGCTCAAAACCGTCACTGTATCGAAGGACTTCTTCGGCGGAGCGAAGGCCAACAGGCTGCAGGCTTCTCGCCGAAGCTACCGCACCCTCCGGTGCGAAGGGAGGTTCCAGAAGTCAACACTGTAAAGGCTAACACTGTCTGTTCTGAAAAAGGCTGACACTGTCCCCTCTGCAGCTGACAGAGAAGCCTCCAAAATAAAGGTGGACTACCTTTTGTACCCCTTAGTTCTGTAGAGACAAATCTGTTGTAAACCCTAGGGGTAAAGTAGTCACTTCCTTAGGATGAATCCATGGGCTATAAATATGGGGGCTCGGTAGGTAACATTTAACACTTTGAGCATTTACTGTTGAGCTCCTGTACACATACCTCGCTGGTTTTCATCCAGAGTTCAATATATTTTGTGTTCCTTGTTCAAGCGGCGAAGCCCTGCTTCTGTGTGCTTTTGCTTGAGCTCGCTTTACATACCTCGCTAGTTTTTAGTTCACCGAAGCCTGTCTTGGCGAAGGGTGTTTTTCTCGCGAAGTGTGTTTTTCAATGTGCTGTCGCTCTGTGTAACACGAGGCAAGACCTCGCTGCTTACTAGCGAAGCCCTGATCGTTTCCCGTTTTGCTTCCTGTGTCGAAGCCCTTAGCGTAGTCCGTTTTGTGTGCGTGTAGACCTTCGCGTACGAAGCCCAGCACCAGTTGCTGTCGCTAAGTACTTGGTCGAAGTCCTCAGAGGGCTGTCCACTCTTGCGAAGGGTGAAGTGCGAAGTCTGCTCGAAGCACCCTGTGTGCGGAGCCTGCACTGACTTAGCAGAGTTGGTTTTCGAGGGTTGTTAGTGGAGCGAAGTCTTCTTGGCTTCGAACTGTTGCTCCTCCGAAGCCTGTGTTCGAAGGTGTCGAAGTACCTCCGAACCAGACCTTCGAAGGTAGTGTTCGAAGCCTGTTCCGCAGGAGACAGAACTGAACCCGAAGGCTAGTTTTAGCCCGAAATTTTAAAAGCTCCCATTCACCCCCCCTCTGGTCGCCGTTTCCGGTCCAACAATTGGTATCAGAGCAGGTTAAGATCACCAGTTGACCTTAACCGGTTTTGTGATCTGTTGGCGACATGGATAGAGGCAGTAAAATTCCTCTGTTCGATGGGACAGACTTCGCATACTGGAAGGTGCGCATGGAGGCTTACCTGTTAAGCCAAGGAAATGCAATTTGGGAGATTGTGGAATCACAATACTCCATCCCTGAGACTCGCACCACTCAAACTGAAAAAGATCAGTACAATGCCAACTCGAAGGCAAGGAACATATTGTTCATTGGTTTGAGTCGGAGTGAGTTTGATAGGGTGCAGCACCTTAGGACTGCTAGGGAGATTTGGACAACGCTCACTATTTTTCATGAGGGCTCTACACAGATTAAGGCCAGGCGCCAAAGCACCTACAATCAACAGTACCAGCTGTTTGTGCAGGCACCTGGTGAATCTATAGATGCCATGTTTTCGCGCTTTGATGCTATAGTGAGTAACTTGCGATCCAACGGGACGCTTGCTTACAGTGATCATGCTAGGGCTATCAAGCTTCTCTATGCTCTTGACCGTAGCATATGGGAAGTAAAGATATCCAGCATTGAGGAGTCCACAGGTTATGATACTTTGACCTGTGATGAGCTCTTTAGCAAGCTGAAGTCCACAGAGATTGCTAAGGCATCTCTTGCTGTGCACAGAAGCTCTTTGCCACAGCCATTGGCATTGGTTTCTAGCACAAGCCGTGGCACCACTGCAGAACCAAGCACATCAGGCACTTGTGTTCTTGCAGATGGTTTTGCTTTGTCCTCCCTGGTCTCCGTCACAAAGGAGCAGGTGGATACTCTAGCTGATGACGAGCTTGCTCTCATTGCCCGGAGGTTCACCCGCTTTCATCATGAGAGACGAGATCAGAGGAGAAGTGGTTTTAGTGGCTGCTATGAATGTGGCGACACCTCTCACATTAAGGCCAATTGCCCCAAGGTCAAGAAGAGAGAAGAGAGTGACCGCCCCAAATTCCACAAAAAGGAGAGGAAGCCCTTTGTGAAGGGCAAGCGCGGCAAGATGGCTAAGAAAGTAGCCAAGGCCGCTTCCAGAGCCTTTGTTGCTGCTCTCAGCGACATCGACACATCCTCAACTGAGGAGTCGAGCTCTGAAGAGGAGGAGTCCCCAAGGAAGGAGGACAAGAAGGACAAGAAGGGACGTGACTTCACCGGCCTTTGCTTCATGGCCGACAGCGATCACAGCGGCGATGAGCTTGACTCATCTGAGGTAAACCTATCATCTGACCAGCTTCTAATTAAATTAGATGAGCTGAATGAAGTTGTGCTAGGTCAGGATAGATTACTTGTGCAAGCCGCTAGAGAAAGAAAAGACCTTAGACTTAGGCTAGAAAATATGTCTACTGAATATGCCATGCTTAAGTCTAAATTTAATGATGCTGAATGTGAATCATGTTCTGTTGTCATGAGTGAGCTTGCTCAGTTGCGTTCTGTTCATGCTCAAACTCTTTCTGAGCTTGAGACTGCACAGAAGCAGCTTTTGGAGGTGGATTCTAGACCTCGTGATATAATTGATTGCATGAACTGCTCTTTATTACGCGATAGCATTAATTTACGTGATAAGCATGTTCATGATTTGGAGGCTAGATTGGAAAGGGCCGGTAGTTCTAAGGATGTGCAGCCTGTGTGTGACACATGCATTACCCTTAAGGACCAGCTAGGCACTGTTAGAGAGCGAGCTGAGAACCTCATGTCTGAAAATGAATACCTTCTTTCCGTGGTAAACAAATGCACTGAGGGAAAGGGTAGGGTGGATTTGCTCTTGGCCAAGACCAAGTTGTGTCCTGACAGAGCCGGGGTAGCTCTAGGTTTGGGTTTTGAGAGGATAGCTTCAGACAGTAAAACCAAAACTGTTTTTACCTCTCCCACCACCCTAGAGAAAGAGAGAGCTCTGTTGGACACCCCTCCAGCCAAAAAGCCTACCCATCCACCAAAGAAAACCACTCCTCCTACCAAGAAAAATCCTCCCAAGAAAACCACTGTGAAGAAACCCAAGGAGCCTGTGAGAGTTGCTCCTGTGACCCATGAGAGTGCCCCCAGGAGAGTGTTTCACTGTTCTTATTGTCAGCGGGCGGGTCATTTGATTGGTTTCTGTTTCCGTCGCATCAAGGATGAGCGACGCGCACAGGCGATGAGTTACCAGGACATGCATTACCCATCTTTAGGTATGCATGAGTCTGAGTTTTACTATCGTCCTGCTTTTGAGGCTCCTCGTGCTTCTCGGAGAGGTTTTGCTCCTCGAGGTCTTCACCATGTTCCATATGGTGGTAGACCTCGGGCTAGCAGATTTGTACCTCGTCAGAGTAGGAGACCTCGACATGTTGTTCTTTCACAGCATGTAGGTAGACCTCGCACTTTGCATCATTCTGATTATCATGTGCGTAGACCGTCTGCTTTTACTGTGCCTACTACTCGTGTCACTCAGTGCTGGATGCCTCGTCATTATTTTACTCACCCCAGCACTGAGCGATCGAGACGTTCTCATCATGTGTAGGCGACAGGTCGAGGCTTGGAGGGCACGTGGATCATGGACTCCGGTTGTTCGCGCCACATGACCGGAGATGCAGCATGGTTCTCCAGCCTCACCACAACCAAGCAAAGGGAACATATCACCTTCGGAAACAATCGAAGGAGTAGAGTGAAAGGTAAAGGTGTGGTAAGAATTAATTCGAACTTCACTCTCAAAGATGTTGCTTTGGTTGAGAACCTGGGATACAATTTGCTGTCTGTATCTCAGTTGCTTGATGAGGGCTTCGAAGTGCGATTTCATCGCGATACTTCGCAAGTGCTCAATTCTGATGGCGTTGTGGTGTGTAAGATCTTTAGGGTTGGGAGAGTTTTTGGAGCTGATTTTTCAGAGTCGTCTGGATCTTCTCATTGTCTTGTTGCACATTCGACTTCTAAGCTTTGGAAGTGGCATAGGAGACTAGGGCATATGAGCTTTGAGTTGCTCGCTCGTCTGAGCGCCCTAGGCCTGATCCGAGGATTGCCCAAGCTCAAGTTTGAGAAGAATTTAGTTTGCGCTCCTTGTCGACATGGAAAAATGATTGCCGCTTCGCATTCGCCAGTCACCACAGTGATGACTGAACAGCCCGGAGAACTTCTCCATATGGACACTGTAGGTCCTTCTCGGGTTAGTTCTTTAGGCGGGAAGTGGTATGTTCTAGTAATTGTCGACGATTTCTCTCGCTACTCTTGGGTCTTCTTTCTTGCCAGCAAGGATGAAGTGTTTTCACACTTTTGGAGCTTGGCTTTGAGACTTTTACTGAACTCCCTGGTGCACTAAAATTCATTCGAAGCGATAATGGCACCGAGTTCAAAAATAGTCTCTTTGTTGACTTTTGCATGGAGCATGGCATAGAACATCAATTCTCTGCTCCGCGGGTTCCTCAACAGAATGGTGTTGTTGAAAGGAAAAACCGCACTTTGGTTGAGATGGCTAGGACGATGCTTGATGAGCATAGGACTCCTAGAAAATTCTGGGCTGAGGCCATGAACACTGCATGTTACATCTCAAACCGAATCTTCTTGCGATCAATTTTAAACTTGACATCTTATGAGCTGCGTTTTGGGAGACAGCCCAAGGTTACTCATCTTCGAGTTTTTGGCTGTCGCTGCTTTATCCTAAAACGTGGTAACTTGGATAAATTTGAGTCGCGATCTTCTGACGGGATCTTTTTGGGTTATACTACTCATGGTCATTCTTATCGTGTTTATAACTTGGAAACTAACACTGTCATCAAGTCATGTGATGTGACTTTTGATGAATCAACCCCCTCTGTTAGTTCTGCTTTTGAACAGGCAAATGAACACGACATGGAACAGACCTTATTTGAAGAAGAAGATCCCGAAGAATTCGAGGATGAACCCCTACTACCCTCGACATCAACCCCCGAAGCTGACCCCGCTTCTACTACTTCGGCACGAGGTCCCGAAGCGACTACCTCAACATCGGTCATCTTGGACCACTCCAACGCACAAGTTGAGGGGGAGACTGCATCCCGCCGCGAGGCTCCACATCATGTCCAAAGGATGCACCCTCCCGAGCAGATCATTGGTGAGCTTGATCAAAGGGTAACTCGTTCTCATGCCCATTTCACTAATGCTGCTTTTGTTGCTTCTTTCGAGCCTTTAGATGTTAGTCATGCACTTTCTGATTCTAGTTGGATCAATGCCATGCATGAAGAGCTTGAGAATTTTGAAAGAAACCAAGTCTGGACTTTAGTTGATCCTCCACCTAATGTTCATTTCATTGGAACAAAATGGATTTTTAAAAATAAACAAGGGGAGGATGGGACTATAGTTAGAAACAAGGCTAGACTTGTAGCTCAGGGCTTTTCTCAACTAGAAGGGATTGATTTTACTGAAACTTTTGCACCTGTTGCTCGCCTTGAGGCCATTAGGATTTTGCTTGCCTTTGCGACATCCCGGGGATTCAAACTCTATCAAATGGATGTCAAAAGTGCTTTTCTTAATGGCTTCATAGGTGAAGATGTTTATGTAAAACAACCCCCTGGTTTTGAAAACCCCAAGTACCCACATAAAGTCCTTAAACTTCATAAGGCCCTTTATGGACTCAAGCAGGCCCCTCGGGCGTGGTATGATAGACTTAAGTCTTTTCTGCTTGAGCGAGGGTACGTGATGGGCTCTGTTGATAAAACATTGTTTACTCTCAAGCATGGCAAAGATTTCCTCCTAGTGCAGATTTATGTGGATGATATCATCTTTGGTGGCTCTTCTCATGCTTTAGTTGCCGAGTTTGCAGATACCATGAGCAGGGAATTTGAAATGTCAATGATGGGTGAGCTCACCTTTTTCCTTGGTTTGCAAATCAAGCAAAGCAAACAAGGTACTTTTGTCCACCAGACAAAGTACACCAAGGACCTGCTCAAGAAGTTCGACATGTCCGATGCGAAGCCCCTCGCCACTCCAATGGCTACATCTGTAGCATTGGACCCTGACGAAGATGGAGAAGCTGTAGATCAGAAGGAGTTCCGAAGCATGATCGGCTCCCTCCTCTACTTGACTGCCACGAGGCCGGACATACACTTCACAGTGTGTCTGTGCGCTCGTTTTCAGGCTTCACCACGAGCTTCGCACCGCCAAGCGGTAAAGCGCATCCTAAGGTATCTCAAACACACCCTTGAATTTGGCATATGGTATTCTTCGTCTTCATCTTTATGTCTTAGAGGCTATTCAGATGCGGATTTTGCTGGGTGTAGAATTGATAGGAAGAGTACCTCTGGTACTTGTCATTTTCTGGGTACGTCTCTGGTTTGCTGGTCTTCCCGCAAACAGTCTAGTGTTGCACAATCGACGGCTGAGGCCGAATATGTTGCTGCAGCTAGCTGTTGCTCTCAGATTTTGTGGATGGTTTCCACTTTGCGGGATTTCGGGTTAGATTATAAGAGTGTTCCACTTTTCTGTGATAACACTAGTGCTATTTGTATTGCAAACAACCCGGTTCAGCACTCCAGAACCAAACACATTGATGTACGATATCATTTTCTCAGAGATCACAATGAGAAGGGTGATATTGAACTTCAATATGTTGATACCCAACACCAGCTTGCCGATATTTTTACAAAACCCCTCGATGCTTCTCGGTTTGCTTACTTGCGTGGGGAACTTGGTATTTGTCATCCCTACGGCATTTTGTGAGGGGGAGCTGAGTTTAAATTGCCTTGCATATGCTCATTATGTGTGGAATTGCATTTACATCTTTTGCTATTATATGCCTGCTTTTAATTCACAGAAATCATGTCAGCTCAGCTCTATGAAATATGTCTGGAACATTGATTGTGCATGATGTTTTATTTTCTAAAATCAAAACTTGCTCACTGCTCAATCGTGTATCTAGCTTGTTTAGGCAGGACTGCTTTTAGCTATCTTTTATCTACTTGTCAGCAAGACACTGTTCTTTGGATGCTAAAAGTTGCAACTTGAAAAATTGTGTTCTTTTTCATGGATATTCATCAAAATAATTCATTCATCTGAAACAAAATCAAAAATCCATGATTTGCCTGGTTTAAATGAAAAGATCCAGGAGGGTTTGTTTGTCGCACTACTCTATTCTAGACTGCTTACCATTGCACTTTGGTCTGAACTGGGATAGTGTAGTGTATGCCAAAATCACCGCCTTAAGCTTCAGATGGCTTTCTTGCCTAGGCTTGGCTTGATTGGAAAGTATAAGGTGGACAAACAAATAACCCCTGGCATTAAGAAAAGAACAACAAATTTAATGGCTCATCAAGTTTTCTTTCAAAGCTCCTTTTGAACAAGAATTGTCTGTCTAGGGTAGAAATTGTTAGCTTTGCGCAGTCCTTGCCTTCACATGACTAGCTGCTATGATTAAGTGGTGATGCTTTTATCTCACAAATGACAAAATCACATGCCATCATCTTGTTTCACAGAATGTTAAATTGAGCTGAGCACATGATCATTGATGCTACTGTTGGCATATTTTTGCATTATATGTCTTTGCAATTCTATTCATTTCGAAGCTTTGCATCTTTTACATGCTCCTTGATGCTTGCATTGCCAAAGGGGGAGAGATTTGCTATGTTCTCTGCCGCAAGAAGGCATAATCTCGCAAGGGGAAAGATTTTTGACATAAAGGGGAAGAAAAATTTTTCTCGCAAGGGGAAAGATTTTGACATAAAGGGGAAGAAAAATTTGCTTAACTCAGGGGGAGTTCTTATCAAGGGGAGATTTGCCAAAAAGGGCTTTTACTCTTTTGAGAAAGGGGGAGAAAAATTCTTTTATCAAGTGACATGCTTTGGCTCTTTTCTGAGTTTTTATGGTCACTTGTGTGCTGAAATTTTTAAATTTTCTTGAACTTGGATTTGGTTGTCAATGCACTCATCAAGGGGGAGATTGAGAAACCAAGGGTTGGTTTCGGTGTTTTGTGATGAGTGATTGACTGGATTTTACCCTCTGTTCGAAGGGTACCTCCGAAGGGGCTTCGGAGGTGGTACCTCCGAAGGGTGTTCGGAGGTGGTTTCACCGAAGGGTGTTCGGTGTTGCTTGCTGCAGCTGTGCAGCGGAGTGTGCTCGTCGGAGGGGTCCGACAGTACGCGATGACTGGGTTCGTACCGATGGCTTCGGTACTTTGGGCGGTACACCGGAGTGTGTGCCGAAGGTTGCTAACCCGGAGAGGTCTCCGGAGTACTGAAAACACTTGTTTGCTTGTCTGTGGTGCGCAGGGACTTCGGAGGCGACGGACAGGGTTCGAGCCGGGTGAACCTGGGTCAAGCGGGAGGCTTGATGCCAGGGGAGTGGGGAGCTCCGTCACGGTGGCTGCGAAGGTGGTCCGGGTCGGTCCTCGGGTCGAGGCGTGCCAGGTGAAGGCAGAGAGTGCGGAGCGTGGCTCCGGCTGAAGGTGCTCCGAGACAAAGTCCTCGGACATGAGGCACTTCGAAGGTACTCCGAATGGAGTGACTTCGGAGTTGGTGGATCAAGTCCTATGCGGAGGCAAGGTGTTCGAAGTGTGCTCCGGAGGGAGACACTCGAAGGTTACCCGACGAAGGTCTCAGAAGTCGAGGCGCATCGAAGGCATGGTCCGGGTGAGGCTCGTCGAGGAGTGTGCTCGGAGTGAGACACTGCGACGAAGTGCTCATGGAATGCTTCATGCGGAGGCCTTGGACGAAGGAGGGACTTCGAAGGGTGGTACTCCGAAGGTGGGACTTCGGAGTGTGAAGGACTTCGGAGGGAGGCTAGCTCCGGAGTGAGGTTGACTTGTGGTGCTTCGGCCATGCATGGCTTCGGTACACGGACGGACGGTGTTCGAGCTGGGAGTAGCTGCGAAGCCGTGGTGGTCCACTCCGGAGGTGGTGGTGCGAAGGCCCAAGGGCTTTGACGGCTTCGGCTCAAAACCGTCACTGTATCGAAGGACTTCTTCGGCGGAGTGAAGGCCAACAGGCTGCAGGCTTCTCGCCGAAGCTACCGCACCCTCCGGTGCGAAGGGAGGTTCCAGAAGTCAACACTGTAAAGGCTGACACTGTCTGTTCTGAAAAAGGCTGACACTGTCCCCTCTGCAGCTGACAGAGAAGCCTCCAAAATAAAGGTGGACTACCTTTTGTACCCCTTAGTTCTGTAGAGACAAATCTGTTGTAAACCCTAGGGGTAAAGTAGTCACTTCCTTAGGATGAATCCATGGGCTATAAATATGGGGGCTCGGTAGGTAACATTTAACACTTTGAGCATTTACTGTTGAGCTCCTGTACACATACCTCGCTGGTTTTCATCCAGAGTTCAATATATTTTGTGTTCCTTGTTCAAGCGGCGAAGCCCTGCTTCTGTGTGCTTTTGCTTGAGCTCGCTTTACATACCTCGCTAGTTTTTAGTTCACCGAAGCCTGTCTTGGCGAAGGGTGTTTTTCTCGCGAAGTGTGTTTTTCAGTGTGCTGTCGCTCTGTGTAACACGAGGCAAGACCTCGCTGCTTACTAGCGAAGCCCTGATCGTTTCCCGTTTTGCTTCCTGTGTCGAAGCCCTTAGCGTAGTCCGTTTTGTGTGCGTGTAGACCTTCGCGTACGAAGCCCAGCACCAGTTGCTGTCGCTAAGTACTTGGTCGAAGTCCTCAGAGGGCTGTCCACTCTTGCGAAGGGTGAAGTGCGAAGTCTGCTCGAAGCACCCTGTGTGCGGAGCCTGCACTGACTTAGCAGAGTTGGTTTTCGAGGGTTGTTAGTGGAGCGAAGTCTTCTTGGCTTCGAACTGTTGCTCCTCCGAAGCCTGTGTTCGAAGGTGTCGAAGTACCTCCGAACCAGACCTTCGAAGGTAGTGTTCGAAGCCTGTTCCGCAGGAGACAGAACTGAACCCGAAGGCTAGTTTTAGCCCGAAATTTTAAAAGCTCCCATTCACCCCCCCTCTGGTCGCCGTTTCCGGTCCAACACGGTCCCTATTTAAACATCGCACCCGAAGCCCTATTCAATCGCCGCTATCCACCCTCGCCTCTCGCCGGATTTCCCTCCGCGCGCAATAGCTCCGCCGGCTCTGTTTTTACGCCTAGCCGCCGCTCGCCGCCGCTAGCCACCGCCTCCGCCGTCGCCATCCACCCCTTCGGGTTCCCCATCGCGAGAGCCACCTCGGCATCGCCTTGGTTTGGGCCCTCGGCCACCGGATCGCCGGCGACACCGCTCACCCAGACCTCCCTTCCGCCTCGCGCTCGCCGCTGGTCGCCGTCGTCGTCTTCGGTCGCCGTTGTCGGTACGGGTAGCCTCCTTGCTTTCTCCCCGTTCCATTTTTGCCGTTGCTTGGGCCTTTGGCCTCGCGCTCGCCGTCGCCGTCGCTCGCCGGTGCTCGGCTGGAGCTAGGGACGAAGTCCCTGGCCGCCCCGTGTCGTGTCCGTGCCGGACGCGTGGCCGGCCGTTGGATGTCGATCCAACGGTCCACGTTGGCCCGGTCCGTGGCGCGGTGCGCGGGTCCGTGGTGCGCGCGGTGCACCATCGACCGCGGGTGTGCGCGGTCTGTGGTTCACCGTGGGCCGTAGGCAGGGTGCGCGGTGCGCCAGGTTCACCGTGGACCATGGCGAATTAGATCCAGAAAATGATTTCTAAAATTTTAGAAAAAGCTTTTAAACTTCAAAAATTCATAGTAAATTAATCTTAACTCGGATTTTGCTCATTCAAATTTTAGAAAATCCAGAAAATTATGATCTTTAATTTCATGCCATTTAATTGTACTGTTCATGTTGTTGTTAATACTGTTTTAATTATTCTTCCTCGGTTTGCGTGTCTAGTCGACGTCAAGACTATCGAGGAGTCATCTTTTCCTGCTGTAGATCCGTACCAGTATTATGAGGATCCAGGCAAGTCACAGATTCCTTTCCGTGGAAATAGTTGATCATGTTGAACCCATCTTTATTATTAATTATTGCTATAACTCATAGGCTAATAAATGCATTAGATCACACTTTTAAATGTTTAGTTAAAGTTTAGTTTAAACCCTGTTGTGCAAACCTAAGCCATGCTTTGTACTCCGTTCTCCTT
The DNA here is from genome assembly GCA_019279435.1 of Zizania palustris. NCBI lineage: Eukaryota > Viridiplantae > Streptophyta > Magnoliopsida > Poales > Poaceae > Zizania > Zizania palustris. The sequence continues at coordinate 74,363,436 of JAAALK010000288.1, read as the reverse complement.
GTCGCCTTAAAATATTATTAGTTAGTGCTCTAAAGTAGAGGCACGTTTGCTAGCGTTAAATTTAATATCTATTACTAGATAGGTGGATCATCTCTATATCCTTGTTATATCTCGTCTCATTGTGATTCTGAGTTGTGATTCATGAAGCGTGGAGAATGGTGTGGTGTTGAGCATGGTGGGTTCCGGGTGCAAGCTCGGAAATTGGTTGGTCGCACCCGGGTGTAGGACCGAAAGTAGCGACCAGAGGGGGGTGAATGGGCGCCTTAAAAATTCTTTCGAATCAATGGCCTGTTCCCAATACCCAACGCACCTCTAAAGACTAAGCAGCAGAAAATAAACAGATAGCCTAAGTCTAAAGTTATCTAGCCTAGAAGCAACTGAGGTTAAATAGAGAAATACCAAAACAGTGCAACTAGGCAGATGGACAAAGCATACTAGACATGTTAGGCTAGACTTCTCAATGAAATGATCTAAGTATATATAAAGTGAGATGAGAAGTTACTGTTCAGATTTGTCTCCTGTTAGGAACTCGGCGAAGCCTGCTTCGCAAGTCGAAGCCTGCTTCGCTGGCCGAAGCCTGCTTCGGAGGTCGAGGTCTACTTCGCTGGTTGAAGTCTGGTTCGGAGGTGGTAGTCGAAGTCTGTCGAAGGTGTTGTGAAAATGCCGAAGGTTGGAATCGAAGTATGATTCGAAGCGAAGTATGAGAAAGTCGGAGGCTGCTTCGAAGTATGTACTCCGAAGGCAAGACTTCGAACACAGCTTCGAACCAGGTACTTCGAAGCAAAACCTTCGAACAGAAAACTTCAAATGCAACACACAGACGGACAAACTTCGAACTAAGAAGCGAAGCCTGTCACACGACAGAGGCACCAAATTCGAAGCCTACACTCTACCTTCGAAAAGAGCAAGCTTCGAAAAGATAAACGAAAGCTGGCACGCAACAAAGAAACCAAAGCGAAGCCTAACAGAACGACAAGCCTCGAAGCCAACTTCGAAACCTATCGAAGTGTGGACTTCGAAGAGCTCGAGGCGGAGTACCTTCGCACTGTCGTTCGAAGTATGCGACGCTGTCCGTTCAAAAAGTACTTCGCAGCTAGCAGCTCAGGACACAGAACGAAGTTCAAAGTTCGACCGAAACCTTCGAGAAAATCAGATCGAAGCCTGCCTCACGGAGCTGAGGGGCTTCGAACAGAGTGGATGGCTTCGCCAGAAAACAGACAGAAAAGTTGCTAGGGACTCTCTACTTCGATCAAAAAGCTGCGCAGTAGAAAGTAAAAAGCTGGCACAAAGTACTGTTGCTACAGTATAGTAGTACTACTTGCAACAGCAAGAACTTGTACTCCTAGCACGAAGAACACAGCCAACAGAGTACCCAACAGTGAATAGAAATTGCACACGGTACACAAAGATTCAGATCCACAAAACTAAATGCACACCTCGCACTCAACAGAGAACCAAAATCTCACTGCATTAATGAAGAACAAAATGAATGCAGGCAGGAAACAAGCCCCTGGCGGCGCACAGAAACAGGAAAGAAAGAGAGTGTGCAGGAAACAAAGATGACCCAAGGAATGATGGAAAAAGTGATTTCTAGAAGGGTTAGTCCAACCCTAGGGATTGGGGCCCTATTTATAGGCTGCCCAATGGCCTAGAATATTCCACCAGCCCCTTAGGGTTTTTACAGACGCTAAAATAAAGGAAAAGACTCTACTGTCCTTAGGAATTTTTACAGACACGACTGACTGACTTTGGGCCTAGAGATACAGATGACTTATCCGGAAGCTAAGTTTTCGTAGCGACTACGGCTTCTCTTCTGGACAGTCGGATACAAGATCGACGGTCATCAGTTTTGCGCCGAAACTGACAAAGCCTCCACCGACTTTGCACCAGGTACCCGGATTGGGCCGGCCCGATCCGCAGCTCTCTCAGCCCGACAAT